>JAZAYU010000136.1:1325000-1571856 GCA_038501625.1 Corbicula japonica
TTACTTTTAATATTCATTAAAATATATCAATATTTTTCATTTTAATAATGCAATATTTCTTTATATTCATCTTATCTTACAATGTTAACTTCTATTTTTGCGAACATCAGATTTGTTAAAATAGTGTTACTGTAAAACAAGCGATTTTAAAAATTAGAAACCACAAACACTATTTGACAAATAACAGATAATGCCCGGTAAAGGGCAAAATGTTTTTTCGCTGGATGATTACACCAGGTTTACAAGGCAAAAACATTTTGAAGTTGTCTTGATTACCACCTACTCGCCAACATTGCAAGAAATCGTATTGATTTGGATATTGTTCATTTACACCAATGATAGTCTGCCTTTCTGTGATATGCGGGATTTATATTCTCAGATCACCCTCAGATCTAGGGTGCACCAACTTCACACTTGTCCCACATGTTCGCTCTAACCGTCCCCTCAATGAATAAAAGGAACTGAGTCCCATGTTTACCGCTATATGCACTACTATCGTTTGGCATGGATCTAGTGCTTACTTGACGTGTAGATATTGAGTTGAGCATAACACAGGGCTATGCGCCGTGCTGCCCATGAACAGGTTCAATAAACCTGACCTTGCAATAATTTGTCACTTGCGGTTTGGTGGCTTTCAATGTACCCTTTAAATCTTTAAAAATATTTCCAATAAACCTTCATAAACTCATAAATACCAGCCATCGTAGTGCAAACAAAGAGGTAAGTAAAGAAATCAGCTTTAAATGGGTTAATCAACAAGCATGCAGATTGCAATAAAATATCATCTTGATAGCGTTTTTGTTATGTAACATATATATTACATTTATACATGTAAGGATTTTTACGAATAATGTTGAGAAATTTAAATTTTAGTCAAAGAAATATTTTTCAATGAAATCTGGGTATCGGCGATACTTACAATTTACTTGAATATAAATATTTTCAAAACAAAATTCACGTTATCTTCGTTTTGAAATCGAACATGATACATGTAATCATGCAACACAATTTGGTTACTTTACTGATAGCTGCATAATATGTAAACTTACAGAATATGATATGATTAAAAGAACTTTCATTACAAATGGTTCCTTAATGTATCATTCTAATCAAAATAACCCATTCTCTAACACCAATATTCAGATAGCGTTACCCTTGGGTTGACATTTATTTATTTCAGTTTTATATTTCGAATGATTTTCAAACACAATTACAATACAAAAATCAAAACATATGATTTATATTCAGTTTGACAAATTTCCGGCTGGTCCTTTTAATGTAAACCTCGTTTGTAAGCTGTTTTATAACCGTGTTGTTTTCTCCTTTAATACAACTTACTCATTGGAATTATTAAATCCATCTTTTGTGCATTTTCAGAAACACACTTGAAACACGTTTTCCATTAATTTAGTGGGCAGCCTCAGAGGAGTTACTGCCGTGGAAGGTTCAGTTGCAAAACTTATTCGCCACTTATTGTTCAAATTAGGATCTCCTGTGCCGCAACCTAACATTTACCCTCCAGATTTTCGAAAACAAACATACATGTTGCCTTAATTATTCACACCTACCCACCTACTCGACATCGTAGCATACAAATGCATGATAACACATAACAACTAGCAAATGACATTGCCAATCACAATGGGGGTTACATACCTGTGACTTTTCCGAGACAAGCGCACCTGGTCTACTATGGACATTCACAATATAAATTGACCGATCTTCTAAATTAATTTTCCAAGATCTCCCCATAAATCCTCATGACCTCTTAAACACCTACCACCATCGTAAAACCAAACTAGAATCAAATGCAATCATCTCTGTAGGTGTTAATAAACAACAATCAAAGCGCTGTTCGAAAAAGAGCGGGCTTCTAAGCTTTAGCTGCACTTTATTTATGTTACGTGGTATGGTGCAGCTTTAGTTTCCGTGTTTGCGTGAGTGTTTCTCTTCATTTTCTTAGAACATAGACGAAATAAATACACAGAATTAGCTCGCATGACGTATACAAAATACAAGAATGGAGTGATCTTATAATAGAATAAAGTTATTGAAATAATAGTTGATTTAACTGTTCTTTTATAGTTTTATCTTTTCATACACAAGAGGTTGCAGTTAATATTCACATCGCTGTTTTAGAAATTGTTAAATAGTGGGGACCCGGATGTCGTTCGTTCAACAATTTTCATGTGTTTTCGGGATAACGTTATAACGAATTCGAATGACATAATGTTATGGAGTCATTGAAGTACAGCATTTCAAGAGAAAGTAAAGACGCAGCACCATACAAATCCCTTTCTATGAAAGGGGTGGACGCTTTTTATTTATATTAATTATTTTTATTCAAATATTAAATTTTGAAGGCTATTGGTTGATAAATTTGGATTAACTGATTTTATTCCTTAAAATAACACAGGATGGCTTTTATTTGGGGAGAGGCGTTTAAAGGAGAATGTACGGTACATTCATGTCATTTAATACTCTTGATGACAAAAATATTTTTCTTGAAAGTCTTTAAAATTTAATAGAAGTTTTCCTTTAAACGTCCTTTTCGCCCCCAGTAGTAGTAAATCTGTCATTTAAACAGAAAACAGAACTTTAAAGGCGACGTCGACAGTGCCTAGTCTGACTGCCTATGAACAGGCTTAATCGAAGCGAGCCTGCAATTGTTTCATATTTGTCGGGTGGCTTAAATTAAATATATCTGAGACAATTTAGTTTTGAATATGGTTCAATCAGCCTATGATATATTTCCTGGTATTTTAATTTTGCCTTTAGTGTTCTCTGTGATTCGCAGGATTCATATTCTCAGATCCCCTGTCAAATTCTAGTTTTATTCTGTTCCGCCTATTGTTTTTTCGTTTAGGGCAAAACCATTCTTTTTTTTTGGGGGGGGGGGGGGACCAACCGCCGCTGATCATGGAACGGTGTTAATCTGGAAATACTACATTGAAGGTTCCATATTAACCACCATATGCATACCATCGTTTTGGATGGATCAAAATTGTACTGTTTACTGGTGTAAATGTCGGGTCTGCGTTGGCAGTAATATGCATTTCCAATACTGCCCGTGAACAGGATCAAACAAACCATTCCTGCAATATTTTCAAATTTGTCGTGCTCGGTGGTTTCATAGTTCCCTTTTCATCTATTTTTAAAACACTGCGTATACATTGTTACGCCCTACAATATTACGTTCGGACCTTTCCGACAATTACGGCTATCATCATGCAATTTGTAGGCGACAATCCGATTGGTAAGGTAGTTTGTTGATAAAAGAACGACAAAAAAAATCGTTAAAGTACACAGATTCCAACTGCATATAAGTTCATGGTTTAACTGCAAATGCTTTCGAAATTCGTGAGGAAATTTGAATAAATTTATTTAAAATATAGGACTTTGTTTCTATTTCAGAATAAATGAAAATGTTAAAACATCATAAATTATCCCGTAGGTTTAATATCTCACGACGCCGTTAATATTAAATTCAATTTTGTTTTCTCTCGTTTATGGAGATTTTCCCTTTCTTTGAATGTTTAGGTGATTTAAATAAATACATATTATATGCATCCAAAACAGAGATAGAAAGTCGCATCTGCAACAACTAAAAGTCGATTTAATTAATAATATTTGAATGTTCAGATGAACAGTCTAACCTGAAGACCACCCGTTTAAGAGTCACTTGTAGAACTTAAAGACCACATTGTGTGCCTCTGACTGATTGCAAGAATACATTCACACGTTAACAAAGACCACCTGACTACTTTTGGGCGTTTCCCTTAGTAGTCTTGGAAAACATGTTTTACTGTATGATAAATTTACTTTTTGTTCAAAGTTACAGACAAAACAAGTATGAATATTAAAAATTTTCATAAGTTTTGAAAGATAGCTCCGAGTCGTCTTTTCATAAATTTATGGTGAGGATTCATAATTGCCCAGTGGCACGTTATGATATGTTTTATGAAACACTGAGTGGGATCATTTTAAAGGAAACAAAAGACGTATTTTTCAAAATAGCTTATATTAAAATTGTTCCAATAATTTATCAAGTTTTACTTGAGAAACATCATATCACTTAACAGATTTTAACAGTGTGATTTTTCAAAAAGATCATCTGCAAGAAACAATACTGTATATAAAAGATTCTTTGAAGTTTTGTTCAGATTACCGAAATGTATTATTATACTTATTTTTATGCGCACAACGTAGCAGACATCCTTAAATCTGTTCATGACAAATCGAAGGTTCCGGCTGCAGCAACATATTCCTTAGAATCATACAGTAAAATATTGTAGGCACCAAGATTCAAGCGTCCTGTAAGACTTGACGGTTCTTTCAATAATACGGATACTAAATTGTAGGTTACAACATATAAACTTGACCTCTCCTGGAATCTGTTAGACACATGGTAGGTCGCTGACTTCTAAAATAGATTAAATCATGTATATGTGGCACAAGCTTTTATTACTTTCAAGACAGTCTAAAATACATTTGATTTATTTTAGATTAAAGCCCGAAGCATGATACGATTTATATTACAGTTACTGTATTTTGATCAACTACGCATCATTAAAAATGAACCTTTATTATTATTATTTTTATATCTCAAAGTTTACTGACATTAGTTTAACAACATGATATAGTAGATAATTTTCAAGATATTTTTTTAAACGTATCAGTATTCGATTATTTTTTGTGAATTTCTGATATGATGCAATTTTTCACAAGATTAAATGATGAGTCAGAATTTCGAGGTTCTTAGCTATTCGAATATTATGTCATTAATCAAGAAGAATAAAAGTTAAACGCTAGAACTATACGTAATGGTACATACAGATTTATTCATGAATTTGGCTTGGCCTATTTACGATTCAAACGCGTTGTTCGTGTAAAATAACGAGAATGTCTAGATCTAAATGAATTTGAATGCCGATTCATCTCAATCTTCACTAGTTTCAAATGTTTTTGTTGACCCGAAGGAATGTCTGGGGGATCGCGATCATGATGGAACATATATAGATATCGTTACCATCTGAAAATACCGCATTGAAGATTCCATGATAACCGACTCATTCCATAGTTTGGAATATATCAAAATTTTAATGTTTACTTGTGTTAACATTGAGTTGCAATCAACCCGGGGCTTGGCGTCGTGATCAGTAATATACATTAAATTTACTGCCTCATTGTACGAAAAGGCTCAATTACACCGAGTCTGTATTATCTTGTTCGGTGGCTTTCATAGTTTCCGTTTTCATCCATCTAAAACTTCTCAAAGATTTTAACCTAATTTCAAAAAATACTTATTCCTTACATAGTACTTAATCGTTATTAGATTCGCATTATTTGCATTTGAAGCATATACGAAACTTAATTAAATACCTTGTTGACTAAATGTGCGCGCATCAGAGCTTGAACAATCTTAATCTCGCCGATCCATTACTTACCGTATTTTTCTAATTAACGACAGTGCCGCTTTTCTTAAAGAAATGTTCCAATCGATTTTTGTCGAATTCCTAGACAATAAAATCTTAGTTATTTTGATCTTATTTGATCTAATCTTGATTCGCGATTTTGTTAAAGTGATAAATACTTCTAAATATTTCTATTTGTGTTTTTCGTATTCCATGATTCCCTTGATGTAATGGATTGAAAACGATCCAGATTTCTAATTTGCGTCTGAGAAATTGGTTTATATGCTTAAAACTTCGTTTCTCATTAAAATTTACCTTCTCAAATAAATCATATTTCAAGCATTGGATGCATTTATCTATCTCAAATATGACAATGTGCAGTAATTTAGTTCTGGAGAACACACGGAGAGACAAAAAAAAACGTATAACCCATATATTTGTAATGATGTTACAAATTCTGTGAATGTCATTTGCTTATTCGATTTTTGCCTCATTAAGCTTAGCAAAAGCCCTTGTCGGTGAAACCATATTTATCGCATTCGTTGGCTTTCAAAGTTCATTTTTGTCTATTTTTTTAAAATAATTCATCGCGAGAAATGTGATTGGAAACTTCCTTCGGATGTATGAAAAAATATTTATGTAATTTTTATCGAGATTATTTAGAATCTGATTGGGCCATATTTGTATAAAATGCGTCATAACTGCACTCGAAATGACATTGATAAAGTGCAATAAGGCGTTTTCTAAGGATCTTTAGATCTAAAGAATTCTGAAAATTTGATCATTGCAACGGACATAAAAACAAGTGAAGTTTGGAAAAACGTCATTTTAATTTTATTTTTTTCAGATTTATCAATTGGTTTGGTTCACAATTAAAACGACACTACTAAATCTTTGTCAGAATGTACCTTTCGAAGTCTCGACACAAAAATCTAAGACCGATAGTGATAACATTATATCAACCACTAGTATGTGTTTTAATTATTTAATGTGGCAAAAGTGTGCTTTTTTGCAGCATGAAAAAAGTAATTTTTATGCGTTGAAAATCACCGCATCAACAATTAAAAATTGGTTATGCGGCGATGCTCTTATGCGGGGTTACATATCACGTCTATAGGTTTGTTCTGTTAGAAATCAGTATTTTTCTCACAAAAAAGTTAAATCCCCGATATTCTGTGTTTTTTGGAATTGATGAAATTTAGATTTTCGTACCAATATATGGCTGTCTAGAAATACAGGTGATAGAAATCATGTTTAATTTACATTGAACATTGGTACCTTTACATTGAGGTCTACCGGAATAAGATTTACTTTGTTTAGCCAAAAAAAAACACAAAAAGATCGAAATTACCAAAGTTGACTAAACTCGTTTTCAGTGATTGAAATCGGTTGTTTAATTAGTTAGTTTTAAAGTACTTTTTGACGAGAATTTTGTGTTTGAATGGAAAAAAATTATAATTTTCGGCACCGGGTGCTAATCGGTATTAACTTTTACACAGTTCAATGGCCTTTGGGACCCAACTAGATTCTTCTATTACAAATTCTTGTTTTTAATTTAAAATTGAAAAGTTTGTCTGAAAATAAGCACATTTACTGAAATATCTTGGGAATTGTGAGTTTTTTTCAATATATTGGCGCATACATTATCATTGATTTAATAGTTTATTATTGTCTCATCCATTAACATAAAACATTACATAAAACATTACATATTTAAACATTACATAAAACATTACATAAAAAATAACTTGTAAATGGCCGTTCTAATATAGAACTATAAGAGACATTAATTTCACTACGATAAATTACATTATACATTTAAAATATTAATATCTTTGCCAACCCCAATCCAGAATTTGTTGTAAAATTCTAGTATATAAGGAAACTGGATGGAAATTGAATCAAGAATCAGCACATTTTCATGTAAAAGTATTAAGAAACAAGTACACTTTAGAATAAGACAAGTTTCCCCAATAATAAAACGAATCATCTGGAGTTGGATTAGCAAAAATATTTTAGTTTAATACACAATAAAAGTCTTTTAAATATTATATCTATATTACAATCAACCACCATTTCTCCTAAAGAGTTGATTATTTCTAAATTTTAAAATATTAAAACAGGTTTTTGCTATGGTTCTCATTACAACTGGGTGGGTGAAAATGAACTTAAACTTCTCAGTAGTACTTAAGGTATGAAAATTAGCATTGACAGAATTTGCTATTTCGAATAATATTTGTCTGTCTATTACATACATAGGACACTCCAGTACAACATGCATTTCTGTTTCCACCTTGTCCATACAAAAAGGGCATTTTCTTTCAATTAATGGCAAATTCTCATTATAAGCGCCCAGTTTCAATCCGAAGTGGTGCCACACCACATCGGAATTTAGCTAATGCAGACCGGTGCCCAAATGACATGTTTAATTTACAATACGGTTCAACATTATATGTAGACTTAAATAGATTACTAGTATATGTTCTGAGCTTATTGCCACCTTAACCATTTACAGCCGTCACCCTTTCGAAGTCAGCCTTCCAATTTTGAACATGATTATGCATCAACACATCAGATACATCTTTAAGAAACTGTTTGCAAGAACATGGTAAATTAACATATCTATCTAGACTAAATGACTTAAGTTTTTCTGTAACATTGTAAGCCCAATTCTTACATCTACTATTACCTTTGCTCAATGACCAATTAAAAATTTTCTTATTTATTCTTGAATCATCATAATATCAACACCTTGACCAATGATTACAGACTACTTTCCACTGTTCATGTAAAATAGGCTTCACGCCCATTTCACTCTGAACAGCGGAGTTTGGAGTGTATTTGCCCGTGCCCAGGGAAAATCTCATTGCTCTATGGTGAACTGCATTAATACAGGAATATGTTTATCATGTTTACCAGCAGATATCAAGTTTAAATTTCCACAGTATATTACAATTACAAAATACAATAAAATAATATCAAAATCTTTACATTTTGAAACTCATGTTTTTCTTAAAGGTTACATTACACCAAATAACGCAGTATTCCTTGAAGTCCGTTTTAATATATGATAATGTTTTTCTTTATCTTGGGGCCTCTTAACCCTTAGAAATCGGCCTGTTTGGGGCTTGTTTGCAGGTACAACATGTCAGAAAAAATCGAAAGAAATGTTATATTTGATAGATGCTGACTAGTTCCGAACAGAGGATGTATAATTTGGTACCGTTATTGCGATACTGCTTTTTAAATAGGGTCTTTTCGGTTAGATTTAGGTAATTTTCTTACCAAAAAGTTAACTCCCCCAATTTCCTGTGTGCGTTTGAATAGATGAAATGTAGATTCTTACACCAATATATAGTTGTCTAGAAATACAGATGATATAAGTCATGCTTAGTTTACATTGAATATTGGGAAACTAACATTGAGGTCTATTGTAATTGGATTTACTTTGTTCAACCTAGTATCGATATTAACATGACATAATCTTAGCAACCAGTTAACAGATTTTGAAAATATTTTCATTTCTGCGCTCATTTTCTTAATGAGTGCAATTTTTAAATTATCTGATTACTTTCTTCCGACCTACCTCTTAAATTTTGTGGTGGCCTTTATAAGAGGCTACTTTTTATGAACTGCAATATTATTCCAATAAATGACTGAACTGGAGTGAAATTCGTTGACACAGTAGACTAATAAGTACATGTTAGCACTTCTTGTGGTTATTTTACTGCGTACAATGACAATGGCTTTTCATTAAAAATAGATTCTTGTACGTTGACTGTGTAAGAATATTAGATCACATGAACTTTGCTTACAGGTCTTCTACAGATTATAATTTATTTATTAGGAATTCTGTAATTTAAAACGTGTGCTAAATTGAGCAAGTAGTAAAAACATCCATTAATCCCACTAACGCTTAGACTTCAGTGACAAAATGTAATGCAAATTGATTTTCGTGCCTGTTCTCGAATCGAAATGAATGCCGGAATGAATATTTGGAACAATAAAATCTACTATATTTCTGCGACATGCCATGGGCAACAAAGATATTGATCTGTTATTAAATTTTATTCAATTATCGTCTACGCAAACAATTGTTAGACTGATATTGTTTGTATAGAAGTGAGCATCAAATATTTTATAGAGAAGCCGTTGAATTATCAGAAGCTTTCAATTAGTATGTAATAAATTGTTTTCATATTTCTCGTTAGAGCTTTCCATTACTGTAATTTCTAGTAATATTGGTATTACAAATATAGACAATAACATTATCTGCAAGTGCCATAAAGATACGGAAACAAGATCTTATTAATTATTGAGACCTTCTATAATACCAATAGATATATCGCATTCTTACATCACTCCGAAAAACAAATGTTTGTTCGGAATGGAAATAAACGGGTTACCAAACTGAACAGATGGAAATGACATTTTCTGTAAGCATAAAGATAATGGTTTTGATTTTAAGTAAATCTTAGAGCGATCTTTGCATCTGACTTCCGAAATGAAATATTATACTTAAGGACTTTGAAAACGCACCCTTGGGATAAGTGTATATAAACATAGAAGACGCCTTTTATATCAAACATATTATATAGCTGTGTAAAGTACAACTCATTGCCGTCATTTTGATACCAAAATATTTAAAATTGGTTCATTGATAATAAAAATATCGCGTGTTCAAGACAGTAACCCTGAAATCAAAAGTAACACTTTAGCCAATACAAGCGTTCGTTTTCAATGATATGCCTTTAATTGTAATGCAAGCTCTATAGGCGTGAAGTGTTACTTTTGATTTTAGGGTTACTGTCTTTAACTCGCAATATCTTTTGTATAAATAGACCAATCTTAAATATTTTACTATCAAACTGACGGCAATGAATTGTACTTTACAAAGGTATGTGAAACATTTCATTTCAAAGGTCTTTTCCAAGTTAAAATACACTTATCCCAAGGGTGCGTTTTCAAAGTCCTTAAGTATATAACATTATGATAGATCAATACATTGTACTGTATTTGTACAGGTTGAAGTAGTTAAATTTAAAATATTTACACATGAACAGCATCGTCCAAGATGAAATCTTATTGTTAAAGCCCCAGACCTAAACTTAAGTAAAAATATACTATTGAAAAATCATATTAGTTTGTCCATTATAGACTCCAATATATAAACTCTCTAACAGAACACAAAAGGTCCGATCGAATTCTTTCTTATAGACGGGATTTTCACTGATATTGTTAAATTATCGTTATCGAACTTTTAAGAAGCTAAATATAATGAAGCTATATTTAGCACCGACGATGGACCACTTCATTTTTATTAGCCCGAACTAATGCTGCAAATTTGTGCCTTTAGTTCCAAATACATGTAATATTTCATACAAAAGCGGATTAAATTGAAATAATACCGCTTTAATATAACGATTCATAAATATGCGACGAGTGACATCTTTCGGTCTTAGTGCTTTAGATAAATAAAAACATTCAAAACAAATTCCAAGAAAAAGCTACCAAAAGAATAAAGTCCTCTTATTCATCTAACAATTCAAAAGGATGCACCGAAGCGCGTGCAGCCGACATCTTTCGGGTCTTAATGCTTTAGATGAATAAAATAACATTCCAAACAAATTCCCTCAAAAAAACTACCAAATGATACTCTACAGTACAGAGCTCTGCACGAATGAAGATAACACCGTCTTTAGTTGATCTCTTTGCGTACCTTACTGGTTGCACTACGACTGCCGAGGATTTAAAAAAGACGAAAATGGAACTTGGAAAGCCACAAAACACGACAAATATGAATATATTGCAGACTCGGTTTGATTGAGCCTGTTCATGGACAGTAATAGAAATGCATAAAAATGCCCACGCCGCCTAGCCCCGGGTATGAGCGCAACTCAATATTTTCAACATTAAACAGTACAATTTTGTACATTACAAACGATGGCATGCATATGGCGGTGAACATGGAGCGTTCAACGCGGTATTATCAGATAAATACCATTCCTTGTTGAGCAGCGTATGGTCCCCAGATAAAAGAATGGGTTCGCCCTAAACGATAAAACAATGGACGGAACTAAACAGAATAGAATTTTGACAGGGTATCTGATAATATAAATCCTACATATAATAGACAACGCCAAAGGAAAAAATTAAAAAGCAGGAAATATATTCTTGGGGTGATTGAACAATATCCAAAAGTATATTGGCCGAGATATTAAAACCATCCATCTATAAACGGGCCGAAATATTAAAACAAAATATATTTTAGAAGAACTATAAATATAGTACAGAAGTATCGTGCTCAGTGACCTTCAAAAGACGTAACTGATAACAGCACTGATTGAATGTACGGGGAGACATTTTACAGCCGCCACACAGTACAAACAACGCTACTGTGATATTAAAATAGATGAAAAGGGGACTTTGAAAGCCACAAAAAATGTTCGGAGAGGGTTGAGGGCTTTAAAGAATCTGGACAAATGGACTATTCTTGTGTTATACTGGGTTATAATCATGCGCCACTTAAATACCGAAGAGTAAAAATTTAGCAATAAGTTGCCAGAATCATCTTTTTATTACCTTAAGCTAAATAGTTTACCACTTTGAAGTGGCTGAGGTTTTCAGATAGAGTGAATTAACATACTTTTTAATAATGGAAACAAATAATTATTGAACTCCGCTGAAAATAATACTTAAATGGCATTACTCGTTACATTGAGTCTTTATGATTTACAAGTTTTAGTCTAATTGTTTTATGATTGTTGTTGTTAATATGATTCTGAATCATAAGAAAACATGGAAAAGAAGTTCCAACTTGTTATCAAACAAATTAGCATTCACATAACGTATGACTGATTCTGTTGATTATTACAGTAACTGGCTTTAATTCCCGTGTATTAACGCAGAAAAAGTTACATTCTAGCCATCTAAGAGAAGCATAACAAGCAAAACACACAGACCTATATTTGGAATCCCACAAATGAGTTTAACAATGAATCTTAATCTTTCTAATAATCAGCCGAAATTAATGGGAAAACTGAATAACAATGAACGCATGTACCGTTTGTTCGGACGCTGGCATTACCAAAGAGAGCCGTTATTTGCCACGATAGTATTTCCTCGGGTCAGATTTTTCAATCAAAACATCTATTCCTAGAACTAGATCATAACAGAGAACCCGAAAAATCAAAACATATGTCAGGTAAATACACACACGAAAGTGTACAAAACACGATTTTACTGGAAGCAAAGGAAACTAACAAATAAATATTTGAGAGACTGCAGTACATACGAGATCAATCCACCTTGCGACAGGAAAAATCTGTAATTGTCTATTGATGTCAGTTAGTGTACCTTTAACTCTGACAAGTAAATAGTAATGACTAATATCTCTTAGAGATCATTAAACTACAAAAATAGAATGCACTTCCGGAATATGGTAGTTACAGAAAGCAATTAAAGCTGTGAATGAACAAAACAAATACCGGTAGTACTCTTGTAACTGATTGAAAAGGTCACGGTGACCCAAGCTGTATTAATTTGGATATCTACCTTAATTTCCGAGAAAGTTGCCTATATGGTGTTTATCGTTCTCGCTTCCGTTTTGAACACAACAGTAAGCATACGTTTGGAATCGAACTCATAGTCACTTAACGCCGTAAACTCTACCGATTGAGCTAACCGAGAACACCCCCAAAAGCCTGATAGAATGTTTGTCATTATGTAACATTGGAAACCGATTATTTGTTAATAACAGTACAGAGTGATGTGTATGGGGAGACTTTCTATGGCCGCTATTCTACAAAAACAGCATTACTGTAAACTGTAAACATATGTAAGCCTGTGCTGTGAATCGAACCCGTTCGCCATCAACGCATAGCCACAACATGTTAAACACTCTTCCCGATTGAGCTTGTCGGCAGAACACCCAAAAAGGTTGCACGGATAACCGAGATATAGAGTTCGTCATTATATACATGTAACACCGAAAGTGACTATATACATTGAAAAGAACGAACTGATTTGTACGGGAAGACTTTATATGGCCGTCACACTGCCAATTAGTTCGTGTATTTCTACCTATTGCAGCGTCAAAATACTATCGATAGGCTATGCCAAAAAAGAAGCAAACAATCACCGAACCAACAATTCTCAAACCATTGTAATGATGTGTAAATATCTACAACAAATTAGTGTTTCTTATGGATTAATTTCTGCTCAAGAAATACATGTTAGCTCGATATTCGTTTTAAGCTCATGGAAAATGTTAAAACTATTATAAAACTGAGTTATTTTTGCTTCACAATTGCTGAGCATAGTGACGAGGCAGCAATGTCCGTTTGACATGATCACCTGGTGCCTAAGATGGCATGCTGAGTTACATAATAAAGACTGTGCAAACAAAACACAATTTTGCAGCTGATAAAACACAATACAAATAAAACAAGTACAATGTTTATCACTGTAATTAACTTAACTTACACATTGAGTACAATGATATTAAAGAGATACTTATCTTAAATAAGCAGAAACCTTACCTTACGAAGACAAAAAAAAACAACACCTTATTTAAAATATGTCAACTGAACTGACTTTTCTTTCCGAATCATTTTGTTAGCTTAGTGTAATTAGATCGAAGACAATTAGCATATTATAACTGAGATGTTATCGTGGTCTCATTAGTGGGCAGAAATTCCATAATTGTTATTGACTTTTATAATGGTTGCACTTTGGAGTAACCAAATGGTGTGTTTCCAAACATGTCACAGAGCGTCAATAATATATGTTGGGTAGGTTGCTTTTAGTTTGAAGCTATTTTTCATACACTTAAATGAATTGATTGTTATAAAGGCTGAAAGCACATTAACTTGTGCTTAACGAAATGCTATTTGTTCTTAGAAGTTTAGTCTGCATGTAATTTGTAAACAGACACTGCCTTCAAGGCCGTGTTTTGTGAGTGTGGCGATTCCTGATATGCATATTTCACATTTTAAACCGAAATATTTTTATCTGAATATATTTTTTCATTTTTATTTTTACTTGATAAACACAACGTGAACACATTTCAATTTTATTCTAAGCATTTATATTTGGTCTTATTTTTCACTATCATGTGTCCACTCAAGTTGTATATTGAAAGCTACTACGTATACGTGTATTGGGAATATGGCGCAACGTCGCACGATATCGCTTGGCGTCGTATTTTGGCGCGGTTTAATGTACGTATATTGACGTCAACGTTACTTCTGTTGTTGATATCAGTTTGAATAAAGGCACAGAACCTAACAGATTAGTGTTTAATCACGATCATATCATTACAAACACCACCAGCCCACTTTTGGTGCCATGACTAGGGCATGATCAGGAATTTCTTAATGAACTTATACATATATGTATGTTTAATAATGTTTACAGTTTAGAATTTTCAGGTTCTTAGACTCTTACATGGCGAGGCCCGGAGAATGTCGGGGATATGGTGCGAAGTCGCACGACGTCGCCTGGCGTCTTATTTTGGCCCGGTTTAATGTACGTACACTAGCGTTAAAGTTACTTCCGTTGTTGATATAAGTTTGTATCAACAAGTATAAGTTTGTAAAGGTACAGAACCTGACACAATGCTTAGTGTTACATTACATATCATATCATTACATAGACCCCCCCCCCCCCCCCGGTGAATTCGACTACTCATGTTCAGACAACTACAGCAGAACAACAAGCCTCATATGCATTATACAGAATGTATTCAATCACAAAAGAAAGTCAAACACAGTTTGACACAATCAATATGATAAAAATATCAATTCGAAACAAAAAATGAATACACATTCTATATATCGTAAATATCGTATGAACAGATTCTTTGAACATCATTTTTAATTTCGGTTATATCTAAAATACTTGTTTATTAAATTTCGAAATATTCTTACCCTTGAATATTATATTTGATTGTGTTCGTGTTAAACGTTGTTTTTCAAATTTATCATATATAAATGTCTACATGCCTATGTTTACATGTGTACATGCAAATTTTCATATTGACGTCAATAATTTAATGTCAAATAGCCATCAAACTTGTTAATAAAAATGTCTGATTGGACTGCTTGAGTTAGTACAAGTCTGGATAAAAAGAATAAATTTTAAGCTTGCCTTTACACAATGAAATTGAACATTGTTAAAAGAAGCCCAATACACAATTACAGACCTCTGCACGTAGACCAGCAGATATGGAGGATTGACGATAATGACATTTTAATTTAAACAAAAGCAAACATAATCATTAAAAATAAATGAAAAGAAAAGCTTCTAAAATCTGATAATTAACTTTTAAAGCTTGAGGAGCTATTAATATATTTATGGTTTTGATACTAATTTCAATTGTAATATGCAAGCAATCTTTGGTCTGAGTTCCGGTTTATGTTGCACTTACACTAACACAAACAACAGTCATGTTTTCAAAACACATGATTTGCCAACTTGTAAGGCCTCGTTCAAGTGTTCTCCTTTTGAATACATAACAACATACACATGTTCATTTCTATCACTTTGTTATATCATATTGTATTGTTTTAATGTGCATTTTAGACTGCCCATGACCTTTGATATATTATTTAGTGTCTTCATCAACGTTGTAATTCAAGTTACTTCTGACAGGTAGGATTGGCCCACGATAACCCCCTCTCAGAAAGGGGTGATATACATTCTGTGGAGATGTGTACGATTTCTTCAGGTATGACCCTCTTAATAAAGGATTATAATACTGTGAGTAACCGCTTCTTTTCGTGTAAATCCCTCGGAGTAAAGGATGAACCAGTGGTGATCTTTTCTCTGGCATTTCTTCCTCAGGTATTCCGAAGTTACATACTTCACAAGCCTGAAGATCAGAGAAAAGTAAGCATAGTTTGCAAGATTCCGCATAGAAGGAATCTACGTCATCTTCATCGAAGTCTACGATAGGAATTGCGACTGTGAGAGTGAATGTCAAACAAACTGCACTGGCAATGAATATGAGTGAAGATCGAGTAAAAGAATCCATTTCTGCCTGAAATTAAACGAAAAACAAGTTGTTATATGTGTTAACATTCTGGAAAACTAATCTTGTAAAACAGACAATAGACTGATCAGTCTGTGAAGACAATACTGACCATTAAAAGTACAGGTGAATGTTTTGATAGCAGGCATGGCATAAATACTTTTTCGGCGTTAGCTGTCTAAGCTCACTTTTGACCTAGTTTTTCGACCAATGAAATATTGTAAATAAAACTTATTATGTAGCGGGAAAATCAAATAGATTATTTTGATTGGTTATTAGTGGGTCTCGTTAATGATTACCGTAACGATTTTTAAATTGTGTTTTAGTATTTACATGGCACTTACATGTTCGGGCATTTTCGTTTTTAAAAGCGATAATTGTATTGGAGAAAAAGATATTTACGGTATAAATAACCAGTTAAGTCAATTGATGGCTTAAATACGATTTTGTATGGAATATTCATGGGTGTCAGGTAAACACTCGAGTACAATACACAGTGTAAAACGACAGAGAAGTGCAGATATTTCTGGTTCTTACTGGTTCCTTTCTAGTTCCTTTGATACTGATTGTTAATTTCAAGTCCAGCCTTGGTGTAGTGGTTATCACACTCGCCTCTCAAGCGGATGCCCCGGGTTCAATACTCGGGAGGGACACTTTTTTTTAAGTTTATTTACGTGAAAGTTGGTAGATTTCGCTCTTGTAACAAGTTATTATTTTCATTTATTGTATTTTAATAACAGTTATTCGTCATTAGTACTAACTCTACAAAAGGTATTTTATTGAAACTGAATAAATGTACAGTTAACATTAGACATTCTTCTTTAATCGACGTATTATCATCAGACGAAATTTTTGCACGCTCTTTATTTCTTTCTTTCTTAAAAATGTTTTCCATCAACGCCGTTTATCTTTTTTTTGTAAGATATTTCTTGTTTCAAATAGAAGGGAATTTCCATCAACACCAGAGGTTTTATCGTATTCGAACAACAGCTGAACATGTGTACTTGATCGCAGAAAATAAAATACATTGTAATGGAAGAATGCATGTGATATTTTAAAGAATAATTTGTCGAAAATTATTATTTTACTAAGTCAAATGATTTAAATATCAGAAAGAGAACTTTTGTTGACACTTAGAACATTTTACATCAAAAGTATTGACAAACAAAATTTAAATCTCAACAACAATAAAAAGTATGATTTACCATTGCTTTAGTATGATAAATGTATCAAATATGAAATAACTACGATGATATGCAGTAGTGTGATGTGAAACCTCAATGCAAGCTTAATATTGTACGAATTGCATTGTATAAAGTATGATGATCATAATGCAATATAATAATACGTTCACAATGAAATAGATTGGACCAGTTATGAAAATCACGATGCAGTAGAGCAATTTGAAATCAACAACGCAATAAACTGATATGACTGCTTCAAATGATATTTAAGTATTACAGGAAATTGTAATTTGAAGTTCAAGTCTGGCTTTTTTAAATACACTACTTTTTTATCAATTGTTCATAAGTTTCTATCGAAGTATAACCTAGCTGCAAAAGTGATTTTAAATGCACTGAACAGGGAATAGACGACAAATTTATATACAGAAATATTAGAACTCAACATATTGGTCATATATGTAATACAGTTCAGACCATAAATGACAACAAAAAGCGTGAGTTTTAATGAAAAACTATACCAGACATACTGCAAAATATATATAACCAGCATTCTTGAAAATAAAAGACATTTTATATAATAATTAATAACCCCATCATTAACTTAACAATTTAGACATATATATATATATCATAAATCTTCTTTTAATCTTTCTGAAACAGCTGAGTTCTGACATTTAAAATGTTCTTATAAGGTGACATATAGGGCCAGGTGGAAAAGTCTTATATATTTATATATTTATATATTTTTGTTGTTTTGAAAGATGTTCACATGTCACTATAATTAATGTTTACTTACTTACTTAGTAACTTATATGGTAGGATATTAAGTGAATTTATCATGTTTTAAGAGAAATAGATAGAAAGGGAACTTTAAATTTCATAAAATAGGAAAACTACGGAAATTGTCCAGACTCGGTTTGATTAAATCTGTTTATGAGCAATGATGGAAATGCATATTCCTAACCCCCAGTTGATTGCATTTAAAAAGGTTATGCAATTGTTTTCTAGAGCAATCGTAGCTATGCGGGAAATATGCATGAGAAAATTTGATTATAGAATTATATCCACCATGATAGAGAAAAGAAACTAATTGACCGCAAGCTGCGAGAAGCTTTCCAGGCAGTTGTTTAAAATCAACCCTAAGCAAATCTTCATTACTAGCAAATCTTCGGAGACGCTGTGTTTGTCAAAGAAAGCAATTGTTGAAGTATTTAATTAATCACACAGCAGTAAGTTTTGTTTGGGATGTCAAATGGGAAACGCCACGGGAAACCGTGTCTTCGGTAATATTTGTTTACCTTTTTCTTGCATACCGGATAAGTATTTCCGCGTGTTTTACCCGGGAAAGAAAATCTTATCTTTTCCCTAGGGAAAAGATAACGTTCGCGTGCTACATGAGTGACGTCACGTCTTCAAATATCTGACGTCATTTATTCTAGTTAGTGACGTCATTTGGAAAATAAGGGTTACGTTAACGTCAATTTGTCAGCGTAAGGAAACAAAATTTAGTTTGTATACATGTACACAAATGTTATGAACAGTAAAAGGTATGCAAGAAAAACTATCTTGCATGGGACGTTCGGTAAAGATAGAAAATTCTGTCACCTCGGGTGAACTGTTTTGGCGGGAACTCGGTGACAGATTTTTCTATCTTCACCTCACACTCATGCAAGAAACTTATATTATTGTTACTACATTTGGAAAGAACTTACAACTTTCTATTATTTTCTGATAATTAATTAGAGATTTTGTTACACAATTAGACAACACAGTGTTATTTTTACCGCATAAAGTAGGCCTATAATTTGGTATGTCATATTTTGAACTACATGACGTCATTTCAAGAATTGCCGTCTGCTGTCCGAAGTTACGTTTCCTGTAACGCGTCCCATATTTTGTCTTTATCAAGGAGAAACATCAAAATTACCATCTGACAAAGGGATCAAAGTCAGTTACCGCAATAGATCATGTGACTAAACAATAGTGAATCCGTTCAAAGTTATACTGAATCCCTTGGCAGTACTCAATTTTTCCTGATAACAATTCTGTATAAACTTTAAAACATAGTGACACAATATTGGCTGAAGTCATTTTATATTTGTCTCATGTTGAGCTTACTCGAATTGTTTCATAAATTCACTAGGGTCGTCGGTATGATAAAAATGAAAGCAACAAGAATCTACATTGATATAAATGCAGTATTCAACTGAAGATAATTATCAAGAGCAAAATATTTAGGTTTTTATGTTATAAATCAAACGCCAGCTTATACGGAAAATTCCAAACTTCGAATACTAGACGTTTGCGTTAAATATGTAGGAAAAGATAATTCTTAAAATCGATAAGACGATTACCTGCTGGGGTAATTCCGTTTATTATACTGCTAAGAAATTTCCTTGAATTTGATTGGATAATTTGCCGTTGATGTATATTCGTATTTACGGATCGGCCGTAGATATGAACGCACGTGCCTTAATTTCCCTCTCTGGCCTCCCACCTTTTTGTTTACGTACGCCATTTTGTTTTGAATTTTCGTAAAAATGCATAATTTGAAGCCGATTTTGTAAATTATAAAGCGGTATGCTTAGGGATTACTAAAATTGTTACAGAAAATATTTGTGTTATGTTTTTACGTTGAAAACGATCAGATTATTCTCAAATTTCGTAAATAAATATCAAATCCATAGTCCATTCAATTTCTATAGAAGTGACGTCATTCAGGTAAATTAATGACGTCAGACGTAATTATTGAGGTTCTCAGAGGGGAATTAAGCTATTCGGCATTAAATAAGCGAAATAAATAAAAAAAATTCGATGTTTTCTAATTATTTTTGTCTGAAAAAGTCTTTGCAGTATAATAAAACAATTATTTGGTTCCTTGAAAGGGTATGTGAGGATATATTGCCGGCCTGCGGCTCGGGTAATATGACACCCAGACCGGCAATATATCCTCACATTCCCTGTCAAGAAACCAAATAACTATATATTATTTTACTGAAAATAGAAAAAAATCATTGAATTTAATTTGACAATTAGCCGTTGGTAAAAATTCATATTTACGAAATATAAATACGAAACCACGTGCCTAAACTTGGCCTCTGGCCACGACTTTTCTGTTACAGTCAGTCGTTTTGTTTTGAATTTTAGGGAAACGACATTTAATCAAGCTAGTTTCCGAACTTGTTATGTGAAATGCTCACGGAATACTTAAATTGTTTTATTGTATGATGATCGAGCGATTTTTTTAAAATTATGTAGAGAATCAACGAATTGATTAATATTGGAATACTTTGTTAGTGGCACACTCAGTTTTAATAATTCCGCCACGCAAGAGATTTTAAGGTTTGGGTTTTGAAGTGAAAATTTGACATTCTGAAAATAATAATCCAAATAAAAAGAAAACAATATTGTCTGGTTCTTTTTTGCCTGGGCAAGCCTTTTAATTTTAATAGGTAAGGTATTTTTAAAGGATACGCGAGGATATATTGTCAATAACCCTTGCTTTTGGCTCAGTTAAAATGATACATAGACAATATATTTAATAAAGAAAACCTCATAAATATATGATTAATTTTAGCGTATATTGAATTTAAAAAACGGTTATTCGTAGATAAATCCCAATCCTTTCTCATATTAAGACATTTTTTGTAAGGATATATAGAGGATATTTGTTTTTACCAGTGTAAGATAGAAATATATTTCACCGAGTGAAATATATTTCTATACTACACTGGTAAAAATAAATTATATTTTAATTTTAATTTTTAAAAGCTTTTGTGTGAATTGGACAGAAACATTGCTTGAACTGGCGCCAAAATCCGTTGTCTTTGACGTGACGTCATGGCGTCATATGACCAAACTTGAGCCCGATTTGTAAACGTTCTCCTTCGGAATGTTATATGCGTTTGGGTACCAACGTCAAAAAACAGTGAAAATAAAAATGATATACACTGTTTGAAAACAGTGAACTACCACTTTTATTTCACCGGGAAAATTCTACATTTCACTGGAAAGCATAAAATAAATAATTATAGTTATAATTTGGAAACATAAAGGGTTTCTTCCAGACATTTGTAGTACCTTTAACTAAGATACCGAACAAGTCGTCATAATTAAATCCTAATTCCTTTCCCTCATAGAGCTTGATCAGTTGTTATTCTCGCAAATTGATCATTATATTGGTCCGTTTCCGTCTTTACTTGATTAACGCGGAACGCTGTTAAAGTATTTCAGATAATAAGACACATAGCTACTCATAATATGACGTTTCTATCCTATCTATTAATTTTGATATTTTTCATGTCGCCCACTTCTTGTCGGAGAAATTGTGCCCCGAGAATACAAGTGTATGTATTTCTGAATTTATACCAAAAAAAACTATAACCTTTATATGCCGATTATGATATACTAAGGTTACACTTCGTGGACATAAGATTTGGCGGATTTCGGTTGAACGGCTTTTTTGTAGTTTTGAGAAGGCTGTGTCTTCTGAAAGTGACCATTGCTGTTATTCTTGTTTCACGTTTTCCCCTATACTAGTATGTACTTTTTTGTCAATTCTTTATATTGTTACATTGTAGTTTTAATTTGTGGGTAGGTCTGCGCACGAAAATAATTTCATCACGAAAATTAATGAACCCACAGGAAACTTCATTTATCTAAAAATGCCCGTCGAAAACACATTTACATAAACACAGTTTTAGATGTTTTTGAATTAAAAGTATCAAGGACAACAATCTGCACTACACTCTTGAAAGAATTTTATAACAAATTTTGGTCCAATTGTTGGCTATTCCTAAATGGATTTCAGTTTGTCTCTCGCATAGCGACCGTCTGCTTAACTAAGAAGTGTTTTTGTACATTTTATTAAACCCGTTATCATAGCTATTTTACCCTATTGTGTTTGCGGGTGTGTTGATTTTGAACGGAGCGCTTGCCGCCGTTAATCTGTTCAAACGTATTTAACGGGGGCTTTTATTTCTTTAGCACTCATGAAATTTGATGATCAAATTTATTTTGTTTCATATAGAATGAAGAAAGTTGTTGTCTACTGTTCGTTTGCAAAATAAACCTTTTTTATTTTGTTTGTTATCAATGAACAAACCGGCTAGGTTTTCTGTTATATCATACCAGTATTTATGTAAATTGTGTAAAAAAAAAGGAGTATGATTTGAAACCAAAAACGTAGCTGACATAATTTTTAAAAAATAAATTGATTGATAAATATATGAAAAGAGAACTTTGAAATTAACACGACAAATTTGAACCTATTACAGGCTATGTTTGATCGAGCCTTTTAATGTAAAATGTTTCACTGTTTATTGTCGAAAAATATCAAGTAGGAGATTTGTTTTTAAAAGGTATAAAGGTGATATTATCTTGATTATTGGAAACGAAATAAAACGAGAAAAATGAAGACCTAAATTCATCGGAAAACCAACTTATAATGCTTAAATCACGAGTAAAGATTGCCAGAGAATAAACTTTTACCGCCAGACATTGTGAAGATAAAGGGAGAACTTTATTGCTGGTTTGAACTGATTGAGTCTCTGAATGAGCAATCATAAAAATGCCAATGACTGCACAAATATTTAGCCTAGTGTTGCTTTATTAAGACAATATTTACACATGTAGCCAGTACAATATTATTTTATTAAACTTACCTTCCATTTGCCACTGATCTTTTGACCTTGTTTGTAAAATGTGATAACAGTGCTGCTATTATAAGAAGAAGGCATTTCGATTCCACTTGATTTTCATCGGATTCAGTTAAAACACTGACTAATAAATACGAAATATTTCAATACAAGATAAATCTGAAAGGCACAGACCAATCAAGTTACTGGAAAACCACATCGTTATTAAATGGGAATTTTAAAAGTCACTTAAAAGAAAGAAATGAAAATAATTCAAACTTTGAAAGATTCAATTTATGCAGAAGTTGAAATGCAAATAACCTTGGCACTATATGAGCAGTATACCCATTATAATATAATGCATTTTAATAATAATTCAAATTCGGCAATTTACATCACATTACTAAAATAATCGTAATGGCCTGCTTCCGAAAATGATTGACGGATCCTTTGTCATAATAGTTGTAACTAGAATAATTTTAAGATATTTACTGGCACGTTTCGATGAAAAAATCATAGAATTGGTCTCGTATTATGTCTAACCTAAAAATAATGAGTCCTCTAAAACAGGCTGAAATTACTTTAATGCCTGCTGTATTGATAAAGTGATACTGTTAATTGTATCGGCTGAAAAACAAATATTCTTAGGCTCTGCAAACTGGCAGCTGTGCAGCCTTGAAACCCGGTAGCGAAGCATAAAGTAAGCAGTCTAGCATCATTGATGCATGTAGTTAGAAGTCTGACAGCCCCTGCCATGATGCCACAATACTAGGCTACTAGGCTGCCCTGATGCTGCTCTTGACTGCCAGACTGCTACACAGCCAAATTCACGCTGTCAATCTGCTGGACTGCCAATTTCACACTGTCGGGCTGCTAGACTTCCAACGATCAAAATTACGAATTTTGAAGCAGAACATTTAAATGAAAAACTGAGTTTAAGGTTTGATCGATATACTACAGGCTCATAATAACTGTATCCCGTTGAGCTCCCCAACCCTTCGATGAACTTCTGTGCATGGGATGGATTAAATTTGTACTTTTATTGTGTAAATACTGAGTCGAACCGAACAGCAGTGTTTGTTTGTTTGTTGTTTTTTTTTCACGTTCCAAAGCTTTTCTCTTTTCATCAATTTATATATTTGGAAGAAAGAAACTTCTTTATATCTTTAAAGTTAAAATAACACTCCGAAGACTGCTTTTGATAATTAATTAGAGAAAAAGAGCTAAGTACCGCAGAGATTAGTTAAATACGGTTTTTGCAATCGTAATACATGAACACAATGAAAGATAAGGACAAATCGCGAGTTTATGAAACAGTCAATGGCAAAACATTTCCGGGTTTTCAACAATGTTCTGAAGTGAAGAAAGCTGACACATGCTGACACAACCCTAACTCTAGAGTAATGCATGCAAAGGCATGCACACAATAGTACAGTGAAAGTATCCAACTTAAGAAACAATGAAGTTGTCGGACATGAACTCGACAGACATAACGGGACCTGACCACATGTGATTCGATCACCAAGATCACACAAGCTGAAATAAAAGATTTCAACCGAGCGTCATTGTTCTTTGTCGCAATTCATATTGAAAACTTCATAAACGTTCACTTTCAAATTAGCATTATTGTGAAACCAAAGACGTAAGCAAGGCGATTTCCTTTAAGGGGCTTCATTATCCAGGATGCAGATTGCAATATAATCCTTTTTAGTAACCATATCTCCTAAATGATTAATTGTGTGAAATTATTGGATAAAATGACATATCATTTTATTTTCCTCAATTTGTTAATTAGAGATTTCCATAAAGTACTAGTTGAAAAATACCTCAGATTGAACTGGGCAAGGGCGATACAACGTAAAAGTATTTCCTAGAGCGGTAAACATACATTTTAAATATGTTTTATAAACGCAATCATTGCATAACATACAAACATTTTACACAGGGGTACATGTATCAGTACAATTTATTTAGAAATGGTTTGAGTTTTATCGCCTATACCCCGATATGATAAAAACGCAACAAATTATTGCATTTTAAAATCACTGTTGTTAGATGGTATTTCTTAACATGTGTTTCAAAGAGGTTTGCTTTACAAATTAACGAAAACAAAAGGCAATGTCAAATTCTCCACTTAAAAATCGTAAAGCCATCTATGAATTCATAAACATAGTAGCTTCTTTCTAGAGGTCTCAAATCTCAATTTTATGATCTTTGGTCCGTTCAGCTTCTGAATATTTTTTGGAAAGTCTACAAATCGATAATTTTGAGATTCAAAGTTGCATGGGATAGAATTGTAAGCCTGACTTGATCATTATACAGTAATCAAGGTCCATTGATCAATCTTGTTATTAATGGTGTGACTATTAAAGAGACAATTACACACCTCTAAAAAGTAATTACTGACGACTTGCTAGATATAAGGCCTAACAAATGATCAAAGACGAACACCCATCGATATAATTAAAGGTGTACATATCCACAGGATGTAAAGTCGGTGTACATATCCACAGGATGTAAAGTCAGACGATGAGGAAATTGATTTAAAAAAAACAGAAATTATATTTTGTTGTCTGTTAGTGATGATATTCATATTACACCGAAAGTATTACACCGTTTCTTTTTCTTTTTCTTCTTCTTCTCCTTATTCTTCTTCTGATTATTATTTTTCATAATTATTATTATTATTATTATTATTATTATTATTATTACTATTATTATTATTATTATTATTATTATTATTATTATTATTATATGACCTTTGAGTTTCTGTTGATTACAAATGACTGTTGCTGAGGGTTTTTTTTAAGCCTGGAGTGATATTAAACTGTCCTGATCTTAAATTCCCGAACAAATTGACAGTCAGACTCGAAAATTTTTACAAGAATACATATAAAAGTGTCTTTCAACGATTATCACAATTTGTAAGAAGTATTTTGCTATTATTTTTATTATGAAAATTATATCTATACAAAACGGAGTTTTCTAATGATATTTTATTAGTTTTACACGATTTGTTAGATCTTAAATAATAAAAATTTGAGTTTTTAATAGAGAATTACAAAAACTTCAGTAATCTTCCTAAAAAGTCTATAATGTTTTTTATTAAATAATAAAATGCATTTACGATGTTATTAAAACTAATTTAATTGTAATGTTTACACAAAATACAAACCACTTTCTAATACTTAAATATAAAATTTTCTATGTAGGACCAAATTAATTTTTATTCCCAAATATAAATTTTAAAACTGCAAAATTTTACCTTCCGTTTGCTGTAGTTAAGCTTCTCGTCTGTAATTTGTTATTTTCACAAACTATAGAAAAGTAAAATTTTACCTTTCGTTTTAAAATCACAGTTTTCAGTGAGCGTTTTTAATTTTATCGTAAGTTAACTTATGGTTGACAATTCCAGCGCTGTCATCGGCAGTTTAGCGAGACATGTCCGATAAATATCCATCGCGAACGTCAGCTGAGACAATAGGACGTAGATATTGTAGTGGCATCTCACGCATGTCCAATACAGCCCATGCCATGTAAAATGAATGTAAAATCGTTGGAATTATTCAGATTTCGTAAATTTAATTCTCTGTGGGCTTGTATGATATTGGTAAACAATTTGGGATAGACCGTTACTATGCGTGTTGTGATAATTATACGCGGTATCGTGGGCACGGCACTACGTCAAAATCGTTGTGATCAAAATCCAATTATATTTGATTTGTATCTAATTATAACTTTTCACGAAGGTGGATATTCATGCATTTTTTTTATTCTGAGCTTGCGTTTGTAGACGTTTCTTTATAGGTTAGGTTAATTGGATTCCTCATCCGAAACCTATTATTTACAATAAGATATTAACAAAGACTATGCTAAAGTAGCTGTAATCAAGGGCCATTGCAAAATAACAAAGATAAAACACGTAAATTTACTTTTCAGACAATTATTTTCAAAACTTCTAATTTAAATGAAATATCCACTAAAAGTCCCTAGGGCTTCAGATACCGGTAAAACAGAGGTCCTCAAATAAGGTTCCTTATTGTTCTGTTTGTTTCATCAATTAGTCGAAGTCTTCCTTTATCAAACCGCTCCTATTTTCCTTAAACGATCACTGTAATCACTGCGTCCACGTGTTGTGACAAAGATACCAACAATATAAACGCTGCATGTTCATGGTTTGGTTATGCACAGTAGATAATGAGAAGTGAACATAAATGTATGCTCAATAATATTGATATAATATTTATTACGAAGGTCGTCAAGCTAATTATAGATACAAATCGAACAAAATATCTTATTAAATGTCAACAAGAGTAGTATGACAAAGTATCTTGTATCCCTTTAAAGAGCTTCCAATCATGGAGGGAGAAATTAACATTTTTATTCCTTTGTCATATATTTACGAAACAAGGAAAGGCAAGGTTAAACACAATTTTACAAAGAACTGGCTGGACTCAACATATTCTTGTCACTATCACATTCTTATGTGGCCATTTAAAGTAACTACTTTACGATTTGTTTTGTGTTTGGATGCTTATAGAATTTAAATCGAGTTATTTTCCGTCAATGATCTAAAGTTTATTAACGTATGTTTAGTACACTTTTTTAAAAGCGTTTTTGCCGTAAGAAAGATTGAAATAATTTCGTTTTTATTTATGAATTTGCAGTGACGACTGTAGACGGCCTTTAAAGCTCAATAACATTATGTCTGATAATAATCGTTGTTACAGTTGCTGAAATACATCATCTTCAAACAACAACTACAACATCATCATCATCAACAACAATAACAAGGGTTGGTAAGAAAAGGTGAAATATGCAGATTAGGAATCGCCACATTCAGAAAAAACAGCCTCCCCACACAGTCAAGAAGAAAAGAAGGAGAGAGAGCATGGTTAATAAAATGATCAGTTTCAAAAGAGACACCACTAACAATTAACAAAAATGAGAACCCGAGGGGTTACCGCCTTGGAACAGTCAGTGGCAAATCAAATTGCCACTGGGGGTTTAAACCAGGTTCTAGGGTGCACTAACTTCATACTTGCCCCAACAGGTTCTCATATCACAAAACAAATACAAGTTGTCTTGCTGAAACCACTCTAACCCACTTATCGGCTCAAAAATGTTGCATGCAAAAGCACACAAACATATAAAACACAAGAATCTAATAACATTGCAAAGCCAAAGGGCGGGTACTCGATGATCTTATCGAGACCAGAGTTCCTGGAGTAAAATCAGCAAGAACACGATGGCAGGTATAAAAGAAACAAATCGAGCTTCTAGGTTCTTTTAAGAAAAGATTTTCCCCATAAACATTCATAAACTCTTAAACCCCTGCCACCGTCGTGCAACCAAAGAGGTAAGCATAATGATCAACTGTAGAAGGGTTAATCACAAGGCATGCAGAGCACTGTAAAATATCATGTTGGTAACCTTTCTTTTTAAATTTACAGATGGTTTTTACGAATAACCGGGAGAAATTAATATTGCCCTTTATCTTCTTAAGTTTGTAAATTAAATCTCCATAAAAAACTGGCTGTGAAATACCTTGTTGTAATAGTGATTTTAAACTGCACCTGTATTTATGAATGAGATCTGGGTATCGACGATAAAATTTGCAAAATGTTTTCCTTAATTTGTGATACCGATAACCTTGTTTTAAAAGTTTTTCTGTAATGCAAAGATTACGTTCAATAAAATCATTAACATCGTTGCAAGCTCTTGAAAAGCGAACAAGCTGTGAAATATAAACCCCGTAAGATGTTGCACGGGGAACATCGCCGTCTAAAAACGGAAAATTTACTATATTAAAATTAAAATCATCTCTTTTATCATATATTTTAGTAGTGACGTAACCATTTTCAATTGACAGATTTAGATCGAGAAAGTTTGCTTGCTGTTCTGAAGTGTTCGCTTTATTAAGTTGTAGTTCTTTAGGGTAAATCTTATTAACAAGTAATGGAAAATGGTTATTATCTATATTTAATAAATCAACAAGGTACCTCGAGGTGTTGTTAAAAGCTGTAATAATATCATCTTGATGTTCAGTAGAAAGAGATAACATAAAGTCTCTTTCATAACAGTATATAAACAGATCAGCAACAAGGGGTGCACAATTAGTACCCATTGGGATGCCTATTACTTGTTTATAAATAGAGGTACCTAACATAAATATTATCCAGTAAGAAAGTTAGCGACTCTAATAGGTCTTGACAAGTCCATAAAGTATAATTATCATAAGAACCATCTGTAAATAATGCCCTATGTTCATTACAAGCGATGAAGGTTTTATTTTCTCTAGCAAACGTATTTTCAATGAGACTGGTAAGCTTGTCTCTTATTAAATTATGAGGGAGCGAAGTGTATAAAGTTGAGAAATCATAAGTGGACAAACAGAACGCCTGAAAATTATTTGATTTAAGCTTTTTCAAAACGTCATTTGAATTTTGAAGTAGTGCAATAACTAGAGTTAGCAATAAATCTTGCTTTGTACGGTGTTTTATGCATTGAGGATAAACGAGATTTAAATTAGTTTGTCTTTCACATGAATGTCTAGTTATCAATAACGTACTATACATCACTAGTTGAAAATTTATAAGTGTAGTACGTCAATGATAACAAGGAAAGTCTCTTGACAGACATGTAATTTCTAAACAAATGTTTGAAGCATCAAATAATTTTACAAATTGTGTATCCTTATGCACTGGTAAAATATTAAACTCGCTCATATATGCAATTATATTTTAAATGTTTAATTAAAAAGAGTACCGCTTCATTGTAAACTTATCCTAAATCAGTTATATTTCAATATCTCCTGCAAAACACTACTTCTGGTATCACATGACTCAACTAATATTATAGATTTTTGTATATCTATAACTGGATAAGTAGACACTCAGGTGATACCGTGTTTATATCAACAAGAATGATCTTCTAAAGGCGGATATGGGCAAAACAATATGTGTCCAGTGATCAGTTATCATCAAGAGAACATGGCGACATACATTTGTAAAACTGTTTGAGGATAAACGAGATTTAAATTAGTTTGTTTTTCACATGAATGCTATTAATAACGTACTATACATCACTGTTTGTTTACCCAGTGTGCTTGAACATGATGCAACTTACAATTCATCCATCGTCGGCGTTCAAGAGGCCTACAAAGCGATCAGCATGCTGTAAAGGAGTTTATAACCATAACGATGGTAAAATGTCTTTCTGGTTACTGTTCATTCGCAGACTTTTCAGAATCAGGTGGCTTTTTTGATTTAATAAGAGGAGAAAATTGATACAGTGGCTGCTTTCATTTGTTACACAATCATGTAAATCATATCACCATCAAACACTTGTTGGGAAATACTGCATCTTTTAAACGACATAAAATATTGTATTTTGTTAGGAATAGAATCTTATCGCGCAAACGCGTCTACTAAATTAATTCAAACTTATTTTGAGGTATTTTTTTCTTTTTATGCAACCGTTAGTCTGACTTTCATATGCCATACATGCATGACATATGATTTTCGTTTTCATATTTTAAGCATTTAAAAAATGTCAAAATCAGAATTTTTAATGTTGTCTTTTTTCATTAATGTCATTTTAACCAAGAGACGATGATGACGTTTTAAGTCTCTGAATCCTTTTATGTTCTTAAAATGTCTGGCTCTAAATAAAAACTATCCAGATGCATAGCAATATATTACAAGTTTGTCCTAGAACTGTATACAAATATAATGTCTTGGCATTGAAATTTGTTTTAATCCTTCTGTTAGTTCGAATTTCAGAACAATATACTTGTACTGTAAAGACCCTTATTAAGAACACCCCAAATTGGGAACATCTACATTAAAAAGTCAGATTTTACGGTTTTGCATTATTTACTACCCCGATATAGAGGCCACCCCACTGTTAAGACCAATGGTGTACAGTCACTGAAGTCAAACAGCGTCTTAATTAAAGAACTGAATCGATAATTCATAGCGGACTTGAGAGTATACAAAAAACGAAATGTTTTTCATTTTCTGATGAACACAGTTATTTTGCGAATAAATTCTTACATTCTTAAATTCTCATCTTCGTTTATTATTTGTGGTGTATATTTTGAAATTGGTCATTTTATTACACATGTTATTTTTCCTCTCAACTTGTTTGCTTTGTGGAGAGGCTGCTTTTTCTGGAAGTTGCTATTCCTGATTGCATTTTTTACAGTTCCATTTATATCTATTCTTGAATATTGACACAATGTTGGGAAGTATTTGTTCTATTACAGCTTTATGGGATGCTGACAACAGAGAGATTTTTGCCGCAATTGATAGAAAACCTGCGAACCGATGTCACGTTATATGCATTCTAACCAGTGGTAGGGATACCTCAAAACATCCTACCCCTGCGCTCTTTCTTGACAGTTCTTAGAGCCAAAAGCTTTAAGATCAGTGTCAATCAGCACGCCTCTTTCTAACAAACTACATTTATGGTAGCACAAATCCAGTCAAAACAGCATGAATTGTGGCTTCTGTTAAGTTTAATTCACCCATTGATCAAGGATTTGGCACTTAGAAATGTATGTATGCCATAAAAGCTATATAAACACTGGTTAGGCTATGGTTAGGAAACTGTGTATTTTTAGTAACACTTTGAGCGATTTTCTTGGCGTAAACTACAAGCGTCTGTAATTAATCAAGAAGAGCCATACATTGTACATATTCAGACATTTCCACACAAACCAACGATAAAATATGACAAGACAAAAAGTACAGGTTGCCTCGAAGAAATGTTCAGTGGTAATTTAGATATTTTCTTTGAATATTGCATGACATGAAAAGCATTTTTATTAAAGTTGATGGATTAAAAACGAATAAATTTATATCCTAGATCCATAAAATAACTTGCTTTTGGTTTACAGAGATAAGCGAAAGAGATTACCAGTGAAGATCTGCAATTACGATAACGCGCATATTTCCACTTACGTTGAAGCTAAATCGGCGACAGTTCTTTGGCATTAATCAAAGATTTGTTTATAAACATTAATCGTTTTACTGGTTTGAAAGGTCAACTTGTCGACTGGTCATTTCGTGGATAAGTAGTCGAAACAGGGATGGATAATGATTTTGTACTAAGCAAATTAAAGATATTTCCCCAAACTTTGTGGATAAATCGTTTCATGAACTGTTTAGAGACATAAACCAGAAGTGTGTTTCTAATTATAATTCTTTCTGTAAAAATAGAAGAAAACCTTAAAGCGCATTTGTAATGTTAGACACGATGATTTGAACTAAATGGGTACTTAGTTGTTTGTCACAAATACAGAGTAGCGAAAATAATATAGAGACAGCAGTATTGTCTAATGGCCGTCTATCGATCTTCATATATATTCCGGAACAGTGGTCACTCATTTGATTTTCAAAATTATATTGTTCTTCTGCATGATTTAATACTCTGTGTCTGGCATCGTTCTTTTTCAGTACAAGTCCAAATTAATTTACGATAGGTTCTAAAATCCCATTAATCGCAATACCTGTGACTGATTTCCGAGGCGCTAACATTTGACAACACTATTTGTCTGAGTGAAGTCTGTTTTGTATTTCCTGACATTCTGTGAGACAATTCTGAAAATTATCTGGTATTGTTTACGTTCTGCATCCTCTGTAGTTCATTAGGATGTACTGTTTTCCTTGTTACAGTCGAACCTTAAGCAAAATAGTCGGATAAAATATGAAATGTTTAGTATCAATCAACCTAGTTAGAAGCGGACCAATAGCGTTTTGGAGTTACAAGAAGTTACCAAATTTTCAAAGAACAACAAGTATTACTGGTAAAGCTTAAGGTAAACTCCCTAAATCCGTAAATGCATTTTCAACTCAACCATGATTACGCTACTGAATTAAATGAGGTTGTAGTATTGGAACTCAATTTCTCAGTATTTGAACTTAATTCCACAAACACAACTTATAAAGATTAGATACAATACTCAAAAAACATTATTAAAAATCAGATCTGTATGAACCAAGCTCGAGAAAGTCTTATGACATAATTTTCAATTTTAAGAAATTGCTAAAAATAAATTGTGCATATCAGTAGCCACACCCATATAACACAGCCTCCATACAAAGGCAAAAATAGGGGAGGAAAGAGAAAATGTGTGTGCTTATAAAATGATCAATTTCAAGTTAGACAATATAAAAATAAAACGAAAAAGAAATTCTTAACAGAAACCCAAAGTTGGTGTTAAATACGCTTTTAAACTTGAAAAACAAGAATAATTAGAATAAAAAACAGTTAACATTACAGCTTAGCAAAGAAGACCATAAGAGTGCGTATTATAAGGACCTTTTATTTTTACAAAGAAAGGAACTATGGTGAACATCTTTACTTTTGTCTTGTCGGCTAGAATGTTGCGTCGCTCAAGCATATTCACGGTAGTTAGCTACTCGGACATATCTAGGTCCCCTACTGTTTGATAAGAAAAATAAGTTCGAGTAGCTTAACCAACTTGATATCAGTCAATTCACAATATATTCTAATGTATTCCAACTCAGTATTGACACACAATGAACAAATGTTCTCGATGCGAACATAAAAATTACAGAACATAACACTCTTTAACAGTATGGGAATCTGCCAGATAGACTTCGTTGATGCATAATCCTACAAGTTCACACATGCTCCTAAGCAACGGCTTTCACAGATTGCTGTTACAAACAATGAATGAGCTACATGACAACATAGGACAAGTTAAAAAAACAACAACTCATACAGCGTTCAGGGCGACATTTTCAGGCCGGTACAAAGCGAATGAGATAATCATGGTTATTGTGGTTGTAAATGTAAAAATGTATCGCTAACTGTAACTGATTTCCGTACCAATAAAATCACTAACCTTTTCTATGTAAATGTTGATTGTCATTAAGATTAAATGTTTGAGATGTTGATGAGTCAAATCTTCTGTTCGCATAAGCTTATTGATCCCATCAGTTGTATCGTATGTGTCATGTTCTAGGTCATTTGAGTGTCTTGTTACCCTTTAATAATCTTGAACATGATCCGTTGGGAATCGTCTTTCACCGCATTAACACATTCATCATAATTTTTTCGTGAAATATATCAAAAAGAAAGGCGTGGAACTGTCAACGCAACAATATAGTTTGCACTTTTAGATATATTATATGGATCGGTAGACAATTGTAAAGTACAAGGTACATGAACATTCGTTAACTATTGCACAAAATTTAAAAGTATTATGCAGGTGTAACATAACTTCGGCATTATGGTGTTACTCCGACGTAGCCGTTGTACTCGAAATGTGCAATTACATATAAATAATTCCTAACACAATTTGTTTTCAGATAAGATATCATTGTAATTTGAAGAGCCTGAAATCTGACAGACAAAAGGATATACCCAAACTTTGTCTGTTTAATCTCAGTTGTAAGTTTGTTCTTTTATCAGCTATCATTTTTATAACAGATGAATAGAGAATTTTGACAGCCATCGACCACGACAAATATGAAAATATTGCAGGCTCGGATTGATTGAACCTGGGCAGTAATTAAAATGCATTTTTCTATTTCGATTAGTCTTTGTAAGCAATCTAGTACATTCCCTTATTGCTTGTCATTGTCATTTGCTGTGTGTTTGCACGATGTGGCATTTAATAAGAATATGGTTGATAGGGGGCATGGTTGGAGCAACTTGTACATGTCTGCTGATAGAGAACCTGACGGGGCTAATCTTTTATTTGTGCACCAATACCATTGTTTAAACTGGCGAGTATAGTTTTCAACGGCGGAAAGTTCTAATGCGATAACTCATATAGTTCCTTTTCACTTATTATTTGTGGTGACGTTTTTTTTTGTTTTTGTTTTTTTATAATTCTTGTTATAAATATATACTCTGAAGTATCTGCTTGCTAGCTGTGATCGGATGCTGTTTGGATGCGTTACTTTCTCTAAATTGCTTTTCCTGATATGCGTAGTTGACGTTTTTACGGTATCCACTGATCACAGGGGGTAGACCAACATATGTATTTCAAAGTGGGCTCCGCCTAAAATAACATGTTGTACTTCCGGGATTCCATATGTTAGTCGAAAATCGGCGAGAAAACGGTAGATGACTTTGTTTTTTTCGATCAAAGTTAATATTTCAATGTACGATTTTGAAAAAATCTCAATGCTATTCGCCGTGGTATACATTTCGGAGTCTGAAGATGCAAAGTTTAGTTTTGTACCTGGAATATTCGTGTAGAAATCGTTTTTCTAGTGCTGACCTAAATCTGTCAACATTGTCCCCATCTGTCGTTTTTCGCTAGATTTTGGTTATACCGATAAGATACTGGTACAATTTTGTCATATAATGCAAATTTACAATTAGAAGAACCCTAACCTGGGTTAGAATATTCTAACCCAGCCGTTAGAATATTCTAACCCAGCCCTAACGGATAGTTTGTTTTGGTCACAAAGACAAAAAATCACCAGATGTAAACAATTTCAAATTGGGCTCCATATGTTGTCGTGGATTCCATGTGTTGTATTTCTTTTATGAAATCTTATGGAGATTTTGTTGATTCGAAGTCGTCTCTTGTTTAATAATTAATGGATATTCATGAGTATTTTAAAGTAGCCGAATGTATTTAAGAAGGAGCTGTTCAATAATCATGAATATCTTACCAGGGTTTATGATAGACAATTACACATTGGGTGTAAGTAGTCATAGACCATACCCCATGCACCAATAACGAGTTCCGAATCAAGTCTGGTTTTCATAAGTTAATTAAAATGTATATATGTTTGCCATCTATTGTTATATCATTCTTTTAATTCCAGAAAATTGAAAGCAACAGGAAAAAAGAATCTGCAAGGTTTGCAGAAAGACACTTTCAAAATCGTACCTGGCTCGCAAAATGAAGCGGTAACATGGACCAGACGAGACTCGTGCTCTTGCAGTGCTTGTGGGAAAGAATGTAAAGAAAAGTGGATTTGCTCAAGGTACGAGCGATCGATGCTTGCAGGCCTGAAACCCTATACGTGCGAGCACTGCAAAAGTGCGTTCAAATATAAATATCAACTTAAACATCACCTGAGCAAAACACATGACATTGGCTAGAATTATAAGTGCACCAGGTGTAATAAAACATTTCACATTAAATGCAATTTTCAGGCACATCAAAAAACTTGCCAAATTCAACCTTATTGGTGCATGGGGTATGGTCTATGACTACCTACACCCAATGTGTTATTGTCTGTAATAAACCCTGGCAAGATATTTATGATAATCGAACAGCTCCGTTTTAAATACATTCAGTTACTTTATAATACTCATGAATATCCATTTATTATTAAATAAGAGACGACTTCGCGTCAACAATATCTCCATAAGTTTTCATGAAAAAAAATACAACACATGGAATCCACGACAACATATGGAGCCCAATATGAATTTGTTTATATCTGGTGATTTCTTGTCTTTGTGACCAAAACAAACTGTCCGTTAGAGTTCTTCTAATTGTAAATTTGCATTATATGACAAAAGTGTACCAGTATCTTAACGGTATAACCAAAATCTAGCGAAAAACGACAGATGGGGACAATGTTGACAGATTTAGGTCAGCACTGGAAAAACGATTTCTACACGAATATTCCAGGTACAAAACTAAACTTTGCATCTTCTGACTCCGAAATGTATACCACGGCGAATAGCATTGAGATTTTTTTTCAAAATAGTGCATTGAAATGTTAACTTTGATAAAAAAAAAACAAAGTCACCTACCGTTTTCTCGTCGATTTTCGACTAACATATGGAATCCCGGAAGTACAACATATTATTTTAGGCGGAGCCCACTTTGAAATACATATGCTGGTCTACCTCCTGTGGTGATGATAAGAACTGAAGATTTCATGATCAATTTTAAATTAGATCGAAAATCGAAATTAGTACTTTTGTTAACGAACATTAGTTTTCACAAGCCAAGCCGTTTCTGTCATTCTTCTGTGAAATTATGTTACATTGTAGGATAAAATGTTAAATACTGATAAACTGAATTCTGAAAAGAAAACAAATTATATGTCTTGTGTTTCAACAAGTTTTAAACCTTTTTGTTATACTTTGGTATGAACTAAGTAAATATTTTAATAGCTACTGTATCGATTTTGTTGAATTTTGTTGATTTTTCTATCAAATATCTAACAAAAAGATCTTCCCACTAATTACTCTTTATAATAACAATTTTAATGACATTTAATACAATTTGTCTAGCGCCAAAATAACCTTACGAATAACCTATATTACATGGTAGAAATGTTAATAAAAAAAAAACGGACGACCCAGCTGCCAAAAGAGAGAAGAAAGAAAAGAGTATAATCTTAAGTATCATCATCTTCAAGACACCAAAACCAACAAACAAAGGAACTAGAATCTCAGGGGTGACCGCCTTGGGACGGTCAAATATTATTTGCATCAGACAGTTGTAACCGGGTTCTCAGCTGTATCAGCCTTATACTTGTCTAGATGATAAAAAACAAATTTTAAAGTTGATTAAATGATTTTATTTAAACCCTCCTACCTGCTTCACCATTTTGCATGCAAAAGTATCAAACCACTAAAAACGAGTTGTAAATGTTTCTGTCCGGAGCACCGTGAGATCTCATTTGCGGAAATAACAGACTGATCGAGCTTTTTAGTCAATATTTTCATAACAATCTATCTTTTAGTGTTGTTGCTTTAATTAATTGTTTGTGGCGTCCATTTTGAAACTGATTATTGTAATACCATGCTCTCGTTTCCTCTCTACATTTTGGCTGTGTGGGGAGGCTGTGTCTGCTGGATGTGGCCATTCCTGATATGCATATTTCACTTTTTTAACAGTTAAAATATTTTGCGCTATTTATTAAACTGGATTAAGCCTTAGCCATATCAGATTAATGTCACTTCTTGCTCTGGGGTTTTTAACATGTAAAGAGCACTCGCAATTTAATGTAAGGCTATTAAATGTACTTTGGTCATTGCAATTTTATACTATTTAGTTAAATGTGAAACTACCCTCGAGGCATTCTTTCTGTTATAATGCATTACGCTCACTCAGTTCCAGACGTAAATAATTTAATCGCATTGATGCAACCCATTCCGTAGGGAAAATGTTATGTAAGCAACATCATTTATTGTTCCAAATCATCCAACAATAGAGGTTTGTGTCATGATGAACTTCAAATGACAATAATATAAAACTTGGATCCATATTACACAAAATAAAAAACTACACTGTTATTTCCATTTCGCATTCTTAAAGTATTTCGAGTGTTTTATGTAATTGTACTGGTGTGTCGTGTATGGTTTTTCTCAATGTGATAATAAAGTTGGAATGTTAAACTTTTTCCGAGTAATGTGTTGGCATTGACGTGTCGCGATGTCTAAATAGTAATTATGGCGGCGCATTTTTGTTTTTACCGGTCATGTTCTAAATTTATGTTGATACATAAATGTCTTCTGTTTGGCTGTGTGAAGAGTCTGTTTTATAAATAACTTCAAATAAGTATATTTTCTAATATGAATATATATTTAAACAATATATTTTCTAGTCATGTACTAGTCTTGTAAAGAGCAACACGTGAGTAACAGATTAATTTAAGCAAAGTTCTTATGATTGTGGGTGTACGAGGGTTGTCTCATTAAAGCGTAGACTATCTGAATAAAATTAAAACTACTGAAAATATGTTTTTGTAAAGTTCACGTCAAGCATGCACACACGATGTTATGCTTTGCTGCTTCAGAGCTTTTCAAGAATTCAAGCAAGACCAGAGTGACAAGAAATTAATCAACAAGTCCACGCTTGTTTTTCTTAAGATTGAACAATAAACTCTCATTAAAATCGTGGTCTTCTCTTTCTTTTTATTCTTATTATATTTTCTATGCGTAGTATTTAAAAAATGTATTGGTTGATTTTTCTCTATTAGCGTTTTAGCTAATACGCAAGAATCTTTTACTATAGCGAAAAGACTAATGCATTCTATTACGTTATAGCACATGGAATCAAATGAGTAGGAACACGATGGCAGGAAACTGATCGAGTTTCATCGTACTTGTTTCAAGATTTCAGTAGAAATCTACTCGTATGAGTTATGTAGAAGAGACAGCAGTTATCATTTTCATAAAATTACAAATAAAACATACGTAGCCATAGTGTATGCCAATGAATTATTTGTAATGCTAATTATTATTTAAATGAAGCAAATACATTTTCGGTTCGGAAAATTCGGTGTTATAGTTAAGAATGAATATCGATTTCCAATTAAGCTAGTTTTTATAATATATAGTCTTCAAGAAATTCGGAAGGTTTAACCCTTTTGTTTCTAAGTGATGATTAGCAGACATGCAATCTTTGTTTGTTGTGTTTCAAGGTGGCTGTCAAAGTTCTCTTTTTCTGCCTTGAGTAATTTTGATGATCTGTATCTGATTCGACATTATGACATGATTATTTTTAAGGACAGTAAAGACCAGTCATATTGGTATCAGTGTATTGTTTGCAAATTATTATTTCTATGTCAGACTTGAAGATCGGATAGTGTGTGATGACCGAGGTTGAAACTATAAATGAGTATTAACGGGACAAAAGTCACTGATAACACGCAAAATATTTCATTCTTGTAGTCTCCCTTTTAAAGTTTAAGAATGGTTTCCAACGTGCGCTGGTTCATGTCGTTTATTGCACGTAGCCGTTCACATTTAATCGTGTTATGGTACTACACTTAACAAATGTTCTAACTACACTGATCATATTTCTTAATTTTGTTTTTCATCATTGAATCGCAGTAATATCTTTAAACATGAACCATAGTAAGATACATTCACTTCCTGTTAGCCATACCATTAAAATCCCTACGCATTTATTCGAAGAAAGGATAAAAACAGTCACAAAATCGCCAGAAGCGGCATATCTCTGTTGACGCAAATCGCAATCAAAGTGCACTTATAGTTTGATTTAACAAAGATTTTAAAATAATTTTAACAACTCTGTTAGATTCTGCATTGATGCCCTAAAGGATGTGAAAGCGTTTTAGGCGAGTTTCGGTTTGTCACCCCATTAATGATTTCACGATCTTTAGATTTTCCACAAGCTTGATTTATATTGGTTTACGAAGAACCATTTGTAGCTCACAGTTTTTATAGTTAAATGTCGGGACTTCATTTGCTTAATTTTTCATATGGTGACCTGAAAGTCTTGATCAAAGCCATTTATCTTTTTAAAGATTTTTCTTGGTTTTTAATATTCTATAAAACTAAATGCTTGTTCCAAAGTATCATTGCTAAGAAAACTTTTTATGTATTAGAGCATATTTGTTAGCAATAACTACATGTGAAACAACTAACTTACCTTGAAGCTTTACTTCTGAAAGTTACTTTTAATCTTGTGATTATTTTAAAGGTTTCGCTTTAAAAAGGGGTCTTAATTTTGTAAGCCTAGATAATACCCTCACGGCTAACACATGTTCTTCGATAATCGTCTAGTCGGCGGTATACACAAAATATACTCGACTGATATAAATCAAACTATTAGTGCACTTAACAGTTTAAACTAGAATGTGTCATCGGACACTGATATCCCCACTGCTACAATAACATTTGTATCAAAGGGCCATAGCTCTGGTAGAAATGGTCGGAGGAAAAATCTTTTTCTTTATGATCATCTGCACATCCTGAAGATCATCTATGCAAGTATTGAAGACATCCGGCCGAAAGTAAATAAGGAGTTGCCACAAGATTTGGGGGAAGTACGTACAGACGGAAGGACGGACGAGTGTACCTCTATATGCTCCCACTTCGCGGGGCATAAAAACAGCAAAACGTTTAATGGTTCAATAATTGTTACATACTATAAAGTGTATGTATTTCTTGTGTTGTTTCACATTCAAACACATTTTATTTTTTAATTTATATTATGGTAATTGTAAGCAAAAAGCTCCCCGGGTTTGTTACAAACTATTTCACCATGACGTATGTTTCTTTTGTTGGATGTCTTTATGCTGCATTCACCAAGACAACGTGTGCTTGTTTGTTCATAAATGAACAAGTGTGTTCGTGGACCATAGAACGTGATTAATCACCCCCCCCCCCCCCCACACTGGCCAATTGTTATGCATCAGACCGTTTCAACGTTTCTCTCATTTGTTAACTGTTTGTGGTGTTTTTGTTTTTCTTTTTCAATTGGTCATTTCTTAAACCATGTTCTCTCTTTTCCTCTCTACCTGTTCATTTCTGATATGCATATTTCACCTTTATAAGCTGGAAATATTTTTTTATCAATTTGCTATCATTAACGGTAGCAAATTTCAGAAAAGTTTATCAGCACACAGCCAAAGAGCAGATAGGAAAACAGAAGATGGGATAATAACGTGATCAGTTTTAAGAAAGACACCACAAACAATTAACGAAATTGAGATCTTGAGTTGATCCCCTGGATCAGTCAGTGGCACAACAATTGGCCACTGAGAGCTTTAAGCAGGAATTAGAATGCACCTATCTAACACTTTCCTCAACATGTTCTCCTATAAAGCGCCGACTGAATATTTGCGTGAAGAACCATTAGCTTCGGCTATCTCCGGTATTTTACGGACGGGATGTAAAATCGTATATTAAGTATCTAGTAATTCAATTTCAAACTTAAAACTGACCAATTCCATTTGAGATAGCAAAAACATATTAGTTCAGTGATGACATATTTTATTCACAATATTTTGGAAGAAACATTTTGAACCGCGCGCACGAGAATTCTCTGTTATATAGACTGCGGGTTTAGTAATTAAATATAAATTCATGACGAACGGCATAACGTTCAGAGAATGGGCAAATCTTACTATTAATATTTCAGAAAATTGTATAGGTCAATATGTATAAACGACCAATTTATCATTGTAACGTTAAATAACTTAAACGGCTTCTTTTTAGTCAAGTGTCATTCGTTATTAAAACCTTTAGCATTTAACTTTCTGTGGGTGAAGAACAATCGTTTTTTATTAAAAATCTTTAAATTCAAAAATTTAATCGTCAAAATAACGTCATAGTCGTGCGAGTTCCCTTATTATAGCATGAAGCTGTAGATTAGGCGTAAACTTCAAATTCACACACAGTGAGCATTTCCCCTGATCCGAATATTTGCAATTTGACATATCGGCCAGACGTTCCCGTTGGTAGGTTTAACACAACTGCTCCATTCATAACCCCAGGGTAGTCTATCACGCGCCGTACACAACTTGGTGTATCTCCAACCAATATATCAAAATCATGGAGCCTTGATGCTGAAACGACACAAGCAATTCATTACTAGGTCATTGTTGTGCTGCCCAACGGACCTAAACGTGAATAAAACATTTTATATATAATATGACTAATTACAATCTTCGGAAAATATTTTCAAGCGGATAAGAAGCAGGATACAACTAAAAAACATAACAAAATCGCTCGACACCCATGGCCGATCCATTCCGTAATTCGTTTAACGGAAGACGAACGTAAGTATCCGAGGATGAAATAACGACCTTAATTAAATTTAGATTTTATGGTTCAAATTTCTCGTAAATAGCCATGTCTCGATGGTTAGACTGTAGTTATTAATAGCATGTAAGGTAAATGCTATGCCTCGGATTTTATATACATCCTGTCATCATGTTCTTGCTGATTTGACTCCAAGAACTCTGGTCTCGGTAAGATCATTGAGTATCTGCCCTTTTGGCTTTGCAATGCTATTAGCTTCTTATGTTTTATATGTTTTTATGCTTTTGCATTAAACATTGTTGAGCTGTTCGGTGGATTGGAGTTATTTCACCAAGACAACTTGTACTTGTGTGTTGATATGAGAACCTGTTTGAGCAAGTGTGAGGTTGGTGCACCCTAGAACCTGGTTTAAACCCCCAGTGTCAATGTGTTTTGCCACTGATCGTTCCAAGGCGGTAACCCCAAGGGTTCTTATTTTCGTTAATTGTTTGTGGCGTCTTATTTGAATTGACATACTTATAAGGAATATGCTATCCTTTCCTCTCTTCTTTTTCGCTGCGTGGGGAGGCTGTGTTTTGTGAGTGTGAATATTCCAGATATTGATGTCAAGCAAAAAGCATACATTCATTTTACAAAAATGGTCTAATTCTAAAAAAATCCAGTATTGCAATACATGTAAAGGGAACTTTGAAAGCCATCGAACACGACAAAATATGAAAATATTGCAGGCTCGGTTTTATTGAGCCTGTTCATGGACAGTAATGGAAATGCATCTTACTGCCTACGCCGTTGACCATTTATAATCATTGAATATCTTTATTATTCATACGAATAAATGTGTATATTACTAAGACCAGTCGCCAGTTCAGCCGATCAGATGCTTGAGATTTGAGACTGATCTCAAATCTTAGTTTTATGATCTTGGGCCCTTCTCTGAGACGATTAATAAAGTCTAATGATTGATCGAGGCGAAGGAAGCAATAACAGCGTACAGGGAATACTACGACAGAGGATGTTTATTTCGCTTATGATGATAATTAGTGCATGATGGTTGAATCATTTGGTTTTATTTGTCGTAAATTTTAAATTTGCCAATTTGCCATAAACGTCAAAAGATAAGGTAAACTGTTCATTAAGTACTTGTCTTCGATCAAAAAATAACTGCAAGTTGTCTTGAGTATGCCATAAAACATATAAAAGTTGTTTTTTTTCTTAAATTTGCCATAAAAGAATTTTTTTGAGATTGAATAGATGTCTTGTGACTGTACTCCTTAAACGTTTTCTAGATGTACGGGAACTGATAAATATTTGATGTGTTCGTTCTTGAAAAGTTACAAAACCCACACAAACCTTTAGGCAAATGTATATATATATATTGACCGCTCTCGAAACAAAACACGAATTGTAACGAAATTGAAACGAATTGAAAAGTGTTAGCCAAAACTCACTAAAGTCTGTCCCACCTAACCGTGAAACACTTTTTCTGAATTTATTATGCATTGTTTTAAAAAAAGAATACCACCAATCGACGCAGGAAACAAATCCATGGGGGTGGTCTTTCCTTAGATTTTTGATATTTTGTTCAGTTGCGAAAATATTTGTGTTTGTTTCCACCCTACGGGAAATTTACATTGTTTATTTTGGTTGCCATTCGAAAATTCTCTTTGTCGGAGGTTTGCCGGCAAACGTCACGCGGATTACCAAGGAAATAAAAGTAAGTAGCTGAGGGGATGTCTCACAGTCATTAATCCGCGTAGTTTTGATCAATAAATATTTGAAATAAAAATGGAGCTGTTTTTAAATAAATCTATGAAGGAAATTCGATGTAGTCTTCGATGCCGATATAAACGAACATTAAATCCTGACGAAAATAAAACTGATTATTGTCAATAAAAGCTAAAATTTAGTCACATTCAATTTCAAGAAATAGACAGTTAACAACAAAATTTCCTACCTTGAACATCACGTCATCAGGAATCGAAGAAAAATTATTCCGATAAAGAATTTTCACTTAAAATTATCACGAAGCTCATTTGGTTAATAGCGGTACCATACTGGGATGAAACATAACCTTCTGCAGTCTGTTTCAAACATATGGCATCGGAGAAGCCATCTTTAGTTTACATCTTCATCCACGACAATGTTTTTGAATTTTATCCGCTCGCTAACTTACATGAAACCACGCCTCATTCCAAGAAAATAGTTAAATGTAGCCTGAAAAGTCTAGCTAGAACCGGATTGCAGTCGCACGCAATACTGCATAGTAGGTACCGAATCAGGGCAAAAAATAAGTGTTCCGAGGTCCCCAACGGGGACTTCCAGAATAAATGTTTCGCGAGATTTATGGAATGGCTATGTTATTTTAAATGCGGCTATCAATAATAAAAAGAAATAACTTTTATATATTTTAGTTACATTTACAGTAATGCGATTTTATCTCATTTTTACTTGCAATACCATGCGCTATTCGGGTTTACGATCTAAAGTTACGATTATCAGGGGCGGAGCCAGAGGTTAATTTACGGCAGTAGTACAGGTTTCGCAAAAGGTCTAAATTTGTTTAAAGTCTACATTGTATAAAAGTATTTCGTGGTTGTAATTTTTCAAAGTGGGACAATAGTGACCTGTGTCCGACATATCATGGTGATGGTCAGGATAAACACTGTAAAGCCTCGTCGGCAAGGCATATGGTTTTATAACGATGCACACAATTAGATAATGGCATTTTGAACTAGCGGTAAATCTGATATTAGAAATTAACATTGTTTACATGTTTCCATATAATTTCTCCATATAATTGTTTGTTCGCCAAAGATTTTTCATTTTTCTGTTGATTTAATTAACGTAGTAGACTGAATACGACGAAAGAGCCGGGACGGAGTCTACATCAGTCAACTAAATCATCGTATTTCTTGTGTATGTGGTGCATGCGCTTACTTTCTATAAGATATAGTGATAGCTGCAAACACCAAATTAATAAGAGTTTGAGAGGTGATTAATAGCTCAGTAGGTAGCGAGTCTATCTGTGTCTAGGGATCCCCCCCCCCCCTACTTCAACTAAAAATACTAATTTTGAATCGTGGTCCAGTGTATACAATCTATCCACCATCCTGAAAATATCTAGAGAAAATCCCTAAATTCCGCTGTATCTTGCCCTAGCCTCCGAAAATCTAAAATGACTAATACAGTTCTGTAGCGATGATAAATAAATTTAAATGCACAAACGGGTTTTAGTTCAGTTTTGGAGACTCCTTTCGCCTTCAATATCCAATGTTGTCGAATAATTTGAACTTATAATATACGGTTTTGTGTTATTTTTATCAATAAAATCGCGCTGCGGAACGTGACATAGTAAAATTTTGTCGATATTTTTATTCGGCGTTAGCTGTCTAAGCTCACTTTTGACCTAGTTTTTCGACCAATGAAATGTTGTAAATAATACTCGTATTCTCTTATTATGCAGAGGGAAAATGAAATAAACTATTTCGATTGGTAGCTATTTACACCAGAGAGGCATCTAGCAGGGTGGAGAGGTATCTAGTGGGATTTTTATTATTATGCAGCGGAAAAATCAAAAAGATTATTTCGATTGGTTGTTAGTGGGTGTTGTATTGGAGAAAAAAACAACATATTTACGATTTAAATAACCAGTTAAGTCAATATTGATAGCTTAAATACAATTTTATATGGAATATTATTGGGTGTCAGGTAAACACTTGCATACAAGTTTACACAGTGTAAAACGAAAGAGAAGTGTAGATATTTCTAGTTCTTTCTAGTTCCTTTCTAGTTCCTTTGATACTGATTGTTAATTTCAAGTTCAAAAAACAAGTTCATTGTAGTGTAGTGGATGACACTCTCGCCTCACAAGCGAAGGCCCCGGGTTCAATACTCAGTACGGATACTTTTTTTAAAGTTAATTTACGTAAAAGTTGGTAGATTTCGCTCTTGTAACAGGCTGTTTGTATTTATTTTTATTAAATTTCAAGGACATTTATTCATCTTGATTTCTAACTCTACAAGAGGTATTTTATTGAAACTGAATAAATGTAGATCAAGACTTGATGTAAGACATTGCTTCTTTAATCGACTTGTTTTCACTATATGAAATTGTTGCAACAGCTTGAACATTTTTTTTGAACGACACTTTCAATGAATTTATGAGTTGTCATGATTCGGTCGCTTAATCTCTAGGTCATACTAAGAAGGCAGGGAGGGGTCGTCAACAGCTATAACAAGTAAAATAAAATAACTAAACTGTGTCTGCTTCGCCTCTCTGTATTTCTTTCTTTCTTATATACGTGTATATATAAATATTTTCCATCAACGCCGTTTATCTTTTTTAAAGATATTTCTTGTTTACTTTATGATGAGATTGTATCCTTTTCTCTATCTATTAGGACGGGTACAGGTACTGATGCTAAATTAAGGCGCACGTTGGGCACGCAATCTTGAATGCACGTGTCGTAATGAACGTTTGAGATCGTGCATAGTCCCAGATTTAAATCAGACTTGTACGTTATTCAGTGGGGTCATCGTTGTTTCGCCCTGTCGACCTCTTTAACGAGACCAAGAAAACTTGAACGAGAAAGATCATGAAAACACTACGCGAAATTGCAAAAGCACGATGCGAATTCGCGACAACATGATGCGAGGGCAAGATGCGTCGTGTTCTTGCGATCTCGCCTCGCTGTCTAGCGACCTTGTACGGAAACGTATATAGGCCTCGCTATGTTGTATAAAATTATTAAATATTGCGTCCAAAAGTGCACGACTTGTCTTCCTAAGACACATGAAAATAGTTGTCTTGTCTTTTTCAACTTTTCGCTCATCGATATATTTTAAGCGACAATTAAAATGACTCGCCGTCAAGAAATCGAGATATCTAGTTTTTCAAGAATTTAAAAAAATGTTTTATGCACATGTACCATTATAGGTTGGCAGTGATTTCTTTTTACAAAATTCTAAAGAGGCATGGGTCTTCTTGTTTGTGTGTGTAATAACAACATTTTTTTTACTTAACAGAGACTTTGCAAGAAAATAATACACTCGTGTCATTTTTTTCTATTAAAAAGAAACGAGACAGCTAAACAAATAATTGTCGCATCATTTTACAGAAAACTACCTTGATAATGATAATTTATGAAAAAAAAAATTCTTTGCATGAATATTTTTTGAATTTTTTTCTCTTAATGATCTAGTTGTGAGTCATATGTAAAATGGAGGATACACCAAAGAATTATAAAATCAACTGCACTGCAGTTTTGGTATTTATAATTGACAGAATATAATTATTATCTTCAGCTATGATCAAAATTCATTTAAGTGTCGACTTGACCAGCCCAACCCAAGACACTTATTTATGGGTGTTTTAAAGAGACATCTCGTACACTTTATGACGCACTATTTTATAATTTTTTAAAACATAGCGAGGCCGATATACGTTTCCGTAACCTTGCATCCTGTTCTCCTTTTTTCGATTTTATGAAGAAAGAGACCATGAAAAGACGAGAACATGACGACACGAGGTAGCGAAAATATGTTGCGGGGCCCTCTCATCGTGTTCTCGTTACCTCGCATTTTGTTTTCGAGACTTCCAATCTTGTTCAGCGGAACAGAACTGAACAGAACATCATCTTTATTTTTCCAGACGTGTGGTACATGTAACATGGGAACAGACGATATGTAATAATTATGGTGGAGAGCAGATTATAGGTTCATATAACATAAATATCAAGGTGTTAACAAACATATTTTGAATAAAGCGAGAGAGATGCTTTTTGGTAGGTCAGCAGCGAAAATAAAGGAAAGATAACCGTAATCACATTGTCCGGGGTATGGTCTGCATTTAGTGGTTTTCTCAAAAGCTCCCGATCAATATCTTTTTCTATCTTTTTGTTTATGTTTTCCGTTTTCCCACTTAATCCATTTTTAATATTAATATGTATGCTAAATGTTACGATTCTCTGTTCGTTTCAATTAAATCGTTAATGAGCAAAAAAACACTCTAAAAGAAAAAAAATCAATAAATACATAACAAAGGATTCCAAAGTCCAACCTTTAACTCAAGTACAAAATAACAAAAATATAGTGATTTTTTAGTGTATGTTGACATTCCGTCGTAAAATTTTAATATTTAAAGCGATTTGTAAATTGGAAAGCGGTCTCGTTTTCCAATGTATAAACTCCTGTTACGCCCCAGTAAAATTCCGATTACGTCATCAAACACTGTCATTATTTAGGTCAATGAACTTTGGTGCAAGTTTAAAGATGTCCGTGCGATCATAATTATTTGGAATGACGACATGTCTATGACGAAAGAAAATACAAGTAAGTTGTAGATTTTTTATTTTACCCACTTTGTGTATAAAATATTCATTTTCTGGACATACTTGTTTTAATCATTATTCATTCATCTGTGTTAAATTAACAGAGGACTAACGTGACTTCGCCATAATACTAAGTTAACAAGAACGTTGAAACCGCCCCTTCATGACGTTGTGAAATTTATCGCACGTGAGATATCGCGGCAATAAATGGACGTAAACAAATAACATTAGCGTCTATGGGGAAAATGAAACTTTTACAAATAACTATTTTATAGGTGTTTAAATCCAAAAACTAAGGAAAGACCACCCCCATGGATTTTTTTTCTGCGTCGATTGGTGGTATCCTTTTTTTTTAAACGATGCATAATAAATTCAGAAAAAGTGTTTCACGGCTAGGTGGGACAGACTTTACTTGTTGTCAAACTATCTTTTTTAAAGAATCAAGTTAATACTTGCCGCAAAAGAATCTTATCGTATCGAAATTCAGCTCGTTCATGTAACCTAAATCAAGCAATATACTCTCACCCAATAATCTAATTGTTCATCAATTGTCATTGTTTACAATTTATTAAATGTAGTAAAATTGAATACTTTGAAGGGACATATATTTTTTAAAAATGCTGCTGCGTTTTAACTACTACAGAGGGGTACTATTATTCGCTTGTCAAGAGCTTGCAACGATGTGAATGATTTCAATGAACGTAATCTTTGCATTACAGACAAACTTTTTTAAAAAGGTTATCGGTATCACAAACTAAAGAAAACCTTTTGCAAGTTTTATCGCCGATACCCAGATCTAATTCATTAATACAGATGCAGATTAAAATCTCTATTGCAACAAGGTATTTCACAGCCAGTTATTTATGGAGAGTTAATTTATAAACTTAAGAAGATAAAAGGCAATGTTAATTTCTCCCGGTTATTCGTAAAAACCATCTGTATTTAAAAAGAAAGGTTATCAACATGATAGTTTACAGCGCTCTGCAGGCCTGGTGATTAACCCATCTATGGTTGATCATTATGCTTACCTCTTTGGTTGCACGACGGTGGCAGGGGTTTAAGAGTTTATGAAGGTTTATGGGGAAATCTTTTCTTAAAAGAACCTAGAAGCTTGATTTGTTTCTTTTTATCCCTGGCATCGTGATCTTGAGTTTACATCATAACATAAAAGAAAACCTCATAGAAATAGCATTCTAGGCAAATTAGGAATAATTACACTCATCTTTCACTTCGCTACGATTTTAAGTCATTCGTCAACCTGTTCATAATTTTCATGCGCAAACATTTGGTTCGGGACTCTACACACTATAATAAGTATTATTTTTCATTGCCTGATAAACGCGATACAATATCGAATCAATCCATAGTTGTTTCCGTTCTTACAACGAGAATGCCAAAGATATGTGGAGACAATATATGACTTTTTCAATGTCGCATTATTTTGGGAAAGTTTGTCAAGTGAAGATAAACATCGTTGCAATCGTTTAATTTGATTTAATGTAGGATAATTTTCGGATGAAAGTATAATAGTTAGTACGTGGTTGTGCATCCAGGTTAGTTTCTGTAGTGCTTATCTTTCTGTTATCACCCACCCTTATGAAAATGTTTAACAATGTATATGTAATGGAAATTAATTAGATCTAAAGTTGAGCCTTTAAAGGAACAACGTGATTGTTTTAGATGCGTTATTATTGCGACAACCAAGACACATTAGATAATCAAATTGATATTCAGTGTTGTTAAACGTCAGAGACACGCTTTGGAACTGGAGGCTGAACACACCACCTGAAACTAAAATAATCCCAACGGAGAGTCTATCACAGTGATTTAATGGAAAATCCTATTCCGGTATTGGAATATTTATCTATAAGATAATGAGAAGTAAATATAGACAAAGATCGACGTTAAGCAGAAAGATTATTAATTAACAGTTGAATCAATTTACTTAGAAATATGAATAAGCGGGGTTTAATAAATTATGATATTTAGAATCAACAAGCAATTAATAGACGACAAGAAGCGCAGTTTTAGTGATTAACGAGCATTATAATATGAATAAAATAAGAAGTCAGAATAGCATGGATATTTTCAATCTTGGCATTGTCTTGCTAATTTTGCTTGTATGTAAGTATCTTTTCCTTACGGTTTATTAAAATTCGCAAAGGACAAACATTAGTCCCCTGATCAATTATTTGATAAACAAAGATTCTAACTCATGGCCGTTTGGGCTAGTTTAAGTCTTGGAATGATATTAATATGAACATATCTCATCGAACTATATTTACTTTTTACGCATAACATCGTTTAAAAGAGATCGAAATGTACTGTTTGCTTGCGTAGATACCGAGTTTCGGTCAAAATGGGGAATGCAGCACTTGCAGTAATACATGTAACACATTCCTTTCAATGACTACCCATGACCAAACTCACTCAAACTGAAAAAACATTACTCCCTTAATTGTCTTTTGTCGGTAGCTTTCAAAGTTTTCTTTTCATCAATTTGTTACTACTTAACTTACTCAAATTTTAATGACATGGAACAAATTTACTCTCCACTACAGTGCAAAATATTAAAAATTTGTTAGAATAATAGTCATCTCCTGATTAAAGTCAAAATTACTTAAATAATGGATGTTTAAAAAAAAGAAATAGAAACAAAATTAAAATAATAGATTTTATATCAAATTTCACAAGCATAGTAGCTTCATCGGAATATATTAAAGCTTCAACATCGCGTATATGATCGTGAAACTCCTAAAATTCCTGAAAATGGAAATAAAAACCGTAAAAAGCTACTTTTACTCTGTCTGTTGCTCCACTCAAAAAGAAAAGCAACCAGTTGGAGAAGCGTTTTAAATCCAAAAATGGTTAATGCATGTATGTTAATGCCTAATTATGTGATTCGAGAAATAACCATGACATATTGAAATATCAATTTAACTCAGCTCTACAATAAATAAAACTACCCAATGGAATGTTTAATCTTAAAGAGGTTTAATAGAAAACCAATGCTGAAATTTGAATATTTATCTATGATAATGAAAACAGCATATAGACAAAGATCGACGTTCATCAAAAAGAATATTAGTTAATCTGTTAATCAATGAAATGGTATCTATGATAATTTATACACTAAGTTAGTAGAAAAGTACAGGAACTACAATCAAATGATTATCAAATAACTGATTCACTCGTTAAATTCATAATAATAAGTGAAACTTACATGGATATTTCCAAGTTTGGCACAGTCTTGCTAATTTTAGCGATGTGTAAGTATGTTCGCTTACTATAATTATAATTTCGCAAGAACTGAGTACATATACGGCTCTTTTATACGGTTTACATGTTTTATTTATTTATTTATTTAAATTTATTTATTTATTTATTTAAATTTTTGATATCAGAATAGGATTCTTTGTGCCAGAAGAAGGCTATTAAAGAAATGTACGTCGCAGTTTAGTGTATTACCAACAACGACCTACACCAACACCAACTGTTGTCACGTTTAAAGGAAACACATTATTTTATCTGCTGACCATGCGCCGCTGACTATATAAAAATTTATAGATACGCTACTATGGTCACCGTCATATGCACAGCAGCATTTTGAAATAAATAATTCGAAATTGGTACTGGTTGTGTGTCAACTTCGAAAGGTCTACTAGTAGACAGCGTGGGCGCGCTTTTTTTATTGTAACTTTACAGACATGTTCAATCAAAGTACGTCGAGAGGTAGATCCTCTTTCCTCTGTAATTTTATCGTTAAGGATGTGCTGCAACTCTTTTTCTTTCTTCTGTAATAGCCCGTCTACGAACCAATTTGAAACAACCATAAAGCGAAATATTGATACTGCTTTTGTGGTCCTCACTTAAACTCAGCTTACAGGATTCACACAGTTCAACCAGATATGGTGAATGCCGTGAGTATGCCGACGACAGAACTTTGCGTATGTACATTATGAATGTACGTTTTTGTGAAAGTGAAAGTGAGTATTGGCCTTAGTCTTTCATTTTCCCGCAATATCTTAGCTCAAAAAATTATACAGATTGATTCCCAGTTTGAAAAGGAATCTACTGACGAAATCATGACGTATACAGAATATTATTGATAGAGAGATTGCAGAAAAAGTGTGCAAATTTTCGAAAAAGTATGTCATTTGATGAATCGGTCGCAAAAATATCTTTTTTATTACTAAACCTGAAATAGTTTAAATATCATGATAAAGTTTAACTATTTCCCTGTAGTTATTTGAAACCTCAGCTTGATACGAAAATTTGTACACTTTTTCTGCAATATCTCTATCAATATTATTCTGTGTACGTCATGATTTCGTCAATAGATTACTTTTCAAACAGGGAATAAATCTGTAGGCCCTATGATTTGTTCTGCTTCGATATTGCGGGTAAATGTAAAAATCAGGCCAATACTCAAATACACCGAAAAACGTACATGTACAAACGCAACTTTAAAAATTTACCGCAAGGTCCATAAGGATATGTGTTGGTCGCAGTATGATTTTCTTTTGTACCTAAACTCGTTTATTGGTTTGATTTCTATTTTTCTTTGTTTAAAAAGAAGTAATTAAAAAATTAATTTTAATCAGTATTATTTTTAAAGCCTCACCTAAGTGTATTCAGAAATTTGCTTGCTGGAGCCTTTGATAAAAGTTACTTAAAGAAATTAAGTTACGCAGCAGGATGCGTATTGAGGTATATATTGAACAGCAAGTGAAATAAATAAATTGTTTATCTTTCAACTTCATATTTCCTCCGCTCTCATTGTCTGTTACGCCAGTTCATAAATAATGCATACGATTATTGAGTTGTATTAAGTGCATTCAGTGTTTCTTTATTATTCAGATTTTGTTTAAATTATAGAATTTGGCTTGCGATCGCAGGTTATAAATTGAACTAAATAATCTTTTGCGTTATCACGTTACTTTACTCATACAGAAATAATTGTAAGTGATAAGACATCGCTTTGGAGAAAGCTGTTGGAACACTTATGTTGGCGAGCATACTGTATCACATAAATTCCTGGCGAAACGTACGAACGTCTCGTCTCATTGTTCAGCACGCTGGTTTATGGACAGCTTTTATAATACATATTCCCCGACAAATATTTACTTAGCAAAAATGAAAACTTAGCAAAAATGAAAACTTCACAAAATCGAATTTCAAAAATTAAGTTCAGATATGCTCTCTTTTATCCTTATTTAAAATGTGGTATTTGCATATATCTGGACATTTGATAAAGCGGGAAGTTTGTATTATTTTTTCACATATGTCAATGTTTTTCATATTCCCTAAATCATGAAAAGATCAATATTGTGTTACATCTCTTACAGGTTATTTGACTGTCATATTTAGAAGTTAATGACATGAACAGTAGGGAGAGCAAAATAGTTAAAGTCCACTGAATCAGATGCAAAGAAATAAGATACTTAAATATTCTTCTTCGCAAATTACCTCCCTTTCTTATGAAAGAATGAACAAAATCCAACTGTAAAATTGCCACAACCTCATAAATATTTGTTTTTATTTTGTTTTATTTTTAAACCGATTGATACTAAACCGACAACTTCCAAGATTAACATATTGGCGATCACATTTCTTCGGATATTTGCATTCAGTATGTTGTGACGTTGCATACAGTCTTCGACTAGTGACTTTTTTCGCGGGTATTTTACAATTCGCCGTAGATTGATTAACGTATGCTGTTAATTTTACAAATGAAGGAGACTTTTTTCTGATTACGGCAGTATTCCTTGATTAAAAAAAACACGAAGTGCTATTTGAATATATATTTATATATAGTGCGCTATAGTCGTTTTGGGCTGGCGACTAATAGTTTTGTTCGGGAAAATGCTGCAGTTTCTTTATAAATTGAATCAAGCCCACCAAATTTTAGCCATTGACGTAGACATCACACGGTTGATAACATCACCAACTGAATGTTATTCAAAATGCCAGAAATCGCAATTCAGAATATGTTTTTAAGAAGGAGTAATTTGTCCCATTTTCGTGCAATTTAACGGAGCTCACGTTTTAAACGATATTTACATACACAAGGGAAACGGTTAAGTTTTGATTTACACATGAAGAATTTTTGTTCTTCTACGTTTTCGTATAAAATTAAATTAAATGATCACTTAGCTAAACTTACAGTTTTAAAATATCTGTCTAGCAAAATTTCGTAAAATTTGCGCTATTTCTAAAATTGACATTTGTTTCAGTAGAAGTATGAAAAGTGGCGTTTATTAATACGCGAGCTCTAGCGAGCGAGCCCCCGTAGGGATCTCGCGAGCGGGCGAGCGTTTACGGTAACATGCGTATTTTTATATGAGATACAAACCTGTATTTTCGCTTTATCTTTACATATATAGTTTGTGGTTATATTATTTTGCTACACAGTCAAACAACGTTGTTTGCTAATAACCTGATTCCCGTTAAGGTCCGTGTAACGGTGTACGTCTGCTGAACACTAGACTCTAGCGATGCCGCACACTAGACTCTAGCTATACCGAAGTAGTGGCATACCAATTTTGTTGTGGGTAAAATATCTACTGCAGTGTACAATTAATTTAAAATATTTTTTTCATGAAAATAACACATTTTTCTGTACATTGACGATCATTTCAAATCTGTTGCATAGGAGTTTCAGCCATGATCATTCTAAGACTAAGGCATAAGAGCATTTGTAATTCTTCGGTCTATAGTGGTCCTATTAATGTAAATGTGAGGATAAATATGCAGGTCGATTCCATCACTTAAATTGTTTTTTATTTTATTTTTATTATAATTTTTAATTAATAACAAATTTCAATACATGCAAATATGTAAACTTAACATTCTTTATGATTAACAGAATTTTAAGAATGCATTGCACCATTTTGAATGAGCATAGTTACATGTTAAATCCAAGTGTTATTGAAAGAAGGGTTTCATGCATAAGACCAAAGCACTTTTAATGCTATAAATGAACAAAGTGTACAACAAATTGACACTTCAATATTAACAGAACATAGTTACTCAACAAGTAATAAAACAACCAGAAAAAACAACCAGGCCACTGCAACAATAAGTGTATTAATGGAGTTCAGTATTCAAATATTGATGTTCCAGGGAATGGCAACTGTTTTTTTTTTTTCATTGTCTCAGCATGGCTCTACATGGAGTTGTTTCTAAAACTTTTCACTACAGGATTATGATCTGCAAGCATATACTTGAGGACTGGGTTCTGTCGAAAGATATTGCTACTGTCACTCATGGCCTAACCAATGGTTCCATCACTCCGTATTACAATTCAATGATTCTAAGAAATGGCTGTGCAACAATGTGTAAGATTAAAGCTGCACATGATGTTTTGCAAATTAACATTGATACGGTGTTAAAGAGAATATCAATTATCAATGTTACTATGCAGAGCCACACACGATATACATATCAATCATACACACCATTACCAAAATAAAAAAAAACTATTTGTTTACTCGAGGACTGTGGAACAACCATTTTACAGTGCTGACTGAAAGAGTTCAAAGAAACCTGAATATATATGTAGATCATGATGGACACATGATCGATAAAAGAAATAAAATGTAACATTTGGGAGACTCCTCAATATCAGAGTCCAGCTTTAAACATGTATTGTTTTGATCCGCTCCTCTGGACTTGGGTTTGTTCAGTTGTCATTGGTCTCTGAAAAAAAATCCTGGCTTGCGTAATTTTCTACCACAATGATTCTGCATATGATTCTGACTGTGTGCTTGTAATTCATTACCTTAAAATCGATTAAGGTGTTTTCCTGACAACTGCATGTTTGCAATTTTTTTATTTCTTTCTTTAAAAAAAAAACAATATAAAGACTGGTGGTATGACATTCTTATTACAGGTTGGTTCCAGTACTGCTGACTGCACCTAGTATTATGTTTTGTAATTGTGAACAATTGGTTCGTTCAGTGCTACTTGTACCAAATCTAAATCTATACTAAGTCCAGTCAAGATCAAAGATAGGCTGAAAAGACGAATTCTTCAATCAGAACTCAAGGAAAGTGAACTATATCAATGAAGTTGTATTATTTGGAAAATGCCATTGCCGTACCTAGGCATAGCCTAATTCATATAAATTTAAGAAGAAAACAAAACGGTTTAGAAAACATGATGCGTAAGTTGGTTTCTTATATTTGAAGTAAATATTTTCAGCATGTTAAGTAATACACGGTCGTTCACTTTTGAATGGCAAAATGTATGTTTGTATATATTATGCTCGTTATATTTACTTGCAAACGATGGAAAATGTTGCACAACTTTTATTTAGTTGTACTACAACTCCTTTTTATTCGTTGCCTCAATACGACGTCCTGAGCGCTGAAATGACGATTTATTTTATGCTTTTGAGTGAATTATAGAATTTTCTCAGTGAAATATCATTTTTATTTTCACTGTTTTTTCACGTTGGTAACCAAACGCATAACGTATTCCGAATGAGAACGTTTAGACTTCATGACGTAACGTCATAATTAAACGTCTTTAGCGCCATTTCATGCAAAATTTCTGTCAAAATCACGCAAATTGTGCACTAAAAGCATAAAATAAAAAGAAAATTTGCTTTTACCAGCGTAAGATTGAAATATCTCGTGAACTCCGGAATTATGTATTTTCACTCGTGGCTTCGCCACTCGTGAAAATACCAATTCCGGAGCTCACTCGGTGAAATATATTTCTATCTTACACTGGTAAAAACAAATATCCTCTATACGCTTTATAGGAGAACACTGTGCGCAACGTCTATATTTTGACAGAAAGCATCTAATCAATTTCTAAAACACAGTGACCTGTTTTGTTCTAAAAAGAAGCCGATGTTATTTCTTGGTATATTTAGATGCAAATTGGTTGAGAAAAACTTTGAATTTCTATGACCCAGTAAACTAATTTATTAAAAATTACTAGACTATTTTTAAAGACTATTAAGTATTCATTCTTTGATTTCCTATCCACCAATCGTAATTGTGGTTATGTTAATAAAGTAACCTGTTGTTTTTTGGTTTTAAACCTTCCACCGCGCTGAAAACATGAACACCCGAGTTAAACTTTGGTTGACACAATGGTCATACTATACGAGTATATCACCAACAGTTTTTTATATTAAAGACCGTATAACAAATAACTGAATGCACAGGGGTTTCAACTAACTAACATCCACATCTAAAAATAGTGATAGTGTTATTGGATGTGTTGATACCGATAGTCATTTTGTCTTTCAGGTCAGATCCGTCCAATAAAGCTGCAATCGTTGTATAATAAGCTGTTTAGAAACTATACACACCAGCTCCTCCCTAAATGTGACCAGAAAGAAGCAGTACAAGTGCAAATAGGACTAGCATTGAGGCAGATAATCGACTTGGTATGTTGACACAATGTTAATACTATACGAGTATATCACCAACCGTTTTTATATTAAAGACCGTATAACAAATAACTGAATGCGCAGAGGTTAAATTTCAACTAACTAACATCCACAAATTTAACAGCTGGCAGACTTGTTTTTCCTTAATCTTAGGCTAAACTCTAAAAAAATGCTTCGATACGTTGAATTCTTTTTCGCAGTGGTCATTTCTTACAACTACTTTCACTTTTGTTTTGTGTCATTTTTTATTTTGACAAATAACGAGTCTATGCCTCAATTTAAGGTTTCGAAAAAAAGTTAATTTATCAGTGTCGTTTCAAACTGCTTTCTGTTTAAAATTCCCCCTAGCTATCTTTCTCGGCTGTTTACCGTACACGATGATATTTTGACGCTATGATATTTTCGCAATTTCACATATATCCCTTTCGCAAGTATCATTTTTAATCATGCGGCAAAAAATGAAAACTATCATTTTGTACAAATATGTTGATATGCCGGCACACGTTCATGCATATTGATCATCATTAATTGTAAACATAATGATCAACGGTACATTAGGGAATACTATACGAAAATACCAAAATAATGCATACGTGTATCTATTATTTTAAAAATAAAAAATAAGCGCCACATGCAAAGTATAAAACGCAAAGAAATGACAATACAAGTCTAAAATGCAGAAAATAAAAAAATCTTTACCACACCTGTAAAATATTTTCTGATAATACTTAAAATATGAAATGCATCAAATGTTTTAAATTACAATATGATACTTTACTAAAATTAAGATCAATCTGTCAATTAAAACACCCTTAACGGTAAGTGAAATGTCAGGTTAAACTGGCACTGAGTTCAACTATTTTAAATGATCATTTCCTGAGAGAAGCCCAATCCCATCAGAAGCTTTCTCTCTTAATGTCCGAAATGTTCAATATTTTTCCCCAAATCACAACACTCCAAAACGAATTTAACAGTTACTTATAAATTGAAAACAAAATAAAAACACGAAATATATTGCTCACGTTTGAGAAGAGATCATTGCTGTAAATTTCAGTGTGAGAAAGGTAATCTGTATTTATTTGTTTGCAGAGCCTCGTTTAGGGTGCTAGGGCAGATTGCATGTCATTGATAAAATAAGGAAATTATTAAAATCTCTTTAACGGCAAAATGCAGTTCAATAAACCTATGCACAAGTCAATGCTATTTATGTATGTTTATTTTACATACGTTACGAAAAGTAAGAACAGTAAAGAAAAAAAGTAGACCTACAAAACTTTGTTAGCAACAAAACACAAACACCAAGAAACACTAAATATCAATTTAATGCCTTCATGAGTAATGAGTTATTGAAAGCAATATCTAAGGGTCGCTTGTCTAACAAATGAATACAATACGGGATATTTGTAAAAGTGTGTTGCCTTTGTCGTTTCTATTTCCTGGTCGCGAAAATGGATGACAAATTAAAAATTGATTTCTCTCTTCATAATTGAGAGTTCTTTTTAAGGCCCTTAGAAATTGTTGTCAGTATCATTTTACTCATATGAGCATTTGAATTGTTGTTTTGTGTTACTTCTTTTTGTGATAAATGGAAAATAGAGTTTAAAGGAGTTTTAGGTCTACCTATTTTATTCTAATGTTCTAACTTTTCTTAACATTTGTAAAATAATCATACTCTTATAGCATGTAATGGTGCTAAGTTTGATGGAACTGCATTGTGCCGTTTGAGATATTTTAAGTTAATACCTCATATCCTTTGGTCTAACAAATGTGTATACAATGTAAGATATTTGTAAACGTGTGTTTGACCTTCAATTTCCTGGTCGCAAAAATGGAGGACATAAAAATAACAAGAAAAGTATAACACAGATGTGTTATATGTGGACGACATTTAAAAGAAGTTAGATGTTGGGTGTAAGAGTTCATGCAGGTGATGGATTGTTTTAAACAAAGAAAGAATTAAGTGATAATATATTGTTTTCCTTAATTGGCAAAGGGTATTGAACGTTGAAGGATGTGCGTGTGTATTACATGTAGTTGTGGAACGCGTTGTATACAAGGAGTGAGGTTTGAAATGAAATACAATGTCAATGTATACCGAAAATGGTATGGTCTGGGGTTTATGTTGAAATTTTTTACTGAACATTTACAAGTTTGCAGTAAATGTAGTGAATGATTTGAAAACAAACGAATTGAACAGTTTTCTTTTAAATATAATGATAACTAGCTGGAAAATAGTGGAAGAGATGGTTGCTATGGTAACATGCATTATGATGAAGAATTGCCAAAACTATATGTATTGATATGTATTCATTTAAGGATATATATTAATTTCTCACATTTTAAGGATTTACTTCACTCCCCCTTGCACCTGTATCGATAAAAAAGGAAAGTATCAAAATTTCAATAACGGCAAAATCCCAATGAAATTTTGCACAGATGAATGTTAATTTTGTTTAGTCTGATAATTGTCTTTTAAATCGATGGTCGAACAAGGAGCAGTGTAGTGGATCGTTTAGAGCACTCAAAATTTCATAAATGTAACTGATTTTTCATTACTGTCATGTGAAAAAGACATACACAAATGGTTATACAATCATTAGTTACTTTATAGACACGAAATCACATTCTCCTTGTAAAACAGAAACCAACTAGAACCGTCAATTTCAACATCAGAAACATTTGTAAACAAATAACCATCATATATAGGTCACATTCACGCGCCAAAATCAAGTCACGTTATCCCCAATATTTGTAAACAAAACACAAACTTCAATATCTGCCAAGAATAACTATCTGAACAATGTCTTTTACTACATGTACACTCTTTCTATAACTGCTTACAACAATAAACTTTCAATTCGCATATATTTTTATTAAAGAAAACACCAACTCGTCGAACTATTTATATACTTTCTTTATGTATATCTATGATATTCTATTTATAGATCTATCTATTTATATACTCATTTATATATAGCTTGAGCTGATACTTAACGTTCGCTAACAAACTATATATGAAGTCGGGCCACATGGTACTCAACATTCAAGTCAAGTCAAGTAAATTTTATTTATATAGTCGGGTTTCGTAACAAGTAACACAAGCTCTATTGAGCTTTTAAAGCCGACTAGCATAAATAACAGTCAAGAGCATATATAAATAGCAGCATTTAAGACTCATATTACATTAATAAATCATATTAGTGAGGTTATTAAGAGTTGGATATAAAAGCAAGTAGTTAAGAATTTACAGTACATAATATTCTATATATAATATATATTAGGAAAGCATAACAAATATCACATTTATATCATTAGCATTATCTATAATAAATACTCTATAAGATTTATTTGCAAGATTGTGGTAAGATGTCATGCAATCTAAACGTACATAAACTACGTTTATCTAACACCACAGAGACTAGCACACACAATAAGCTAAAGCTAAAAGCAATGCTAACTAAATAGGTACAAGTGACAAGCAATAGCATAAATAAATAAACACTGAACTAAAAATTTACTAGCACAAAATAAAAGCAAGTCAAGCAAGGTAAAACATAAAACACAAAACAATGAGGCATGATGGTCCATGCTGACAGGCTGTGTATTTATCTAATAATGCAAGCTGAGAAGTTACAGTTTGGCCCATCCCACCTTTGAACTAGTGATTTAAAATGATCAAAAGATGACTTTTCTCTAAAATTATTTGGCAGACTATTCCAGAGCTTGGCAGCAGAGAACCTGAAAGAATTCTTACCATAACTAGTAGATCTAACCTGAGGTAGCGCTGCTAACTTTGTGTATCTAAAATTATAATTAGTTTCTTTTATTGTAATTAAATCATGTAAATAAACAGGACCTTTCTTTTGAATAATTTTAAAAGCTTCCAAAGCCATAGTTCTCATTCCCCTTACTCTGAGAGATGGAAGTCCAGATAAAACCAGTAGTTTGTCATATGAACTTTCATAATCATTATAAATAAATCGCAGCGCTCGCTCTTGAATTTTTTCTATTTTCTTCATATTAGTTTCACCAGTAAACTGCCAAGTTAAAGGACAATAATTAAAATTTGACATAATCAAAGAGTGGTATATAGTGAGACGTCCAAGTTTGTTTAGGATTTTACCGATTCTTTTCATGGCATTTAATTGTCGCGAGGCTTTCCTGCAAATACTAGTAATGTGAGAATTAAAATTTAACAGAAAGTCAAAAATAACGCCCAATAATTTAACTTCATCCTCACATTTTATTTTTACTTTGCAGAAGTTGAAACAAAGATCTAAGTTGTGGGTTTTATTGCCAAAAGAAATTGCCTGAAATTTGTCTGGATAGGCTTTCATATGGTTGTTCTCAAACCAGTTGATTAAAACCATACTTCCCAGAGTTTTTACCAATTCTGCTGGGGAGTTGCTTAGAAAAGATAATGTATTATCATCTGCGTAATTATACAGACTACCTTTTTTAATAAATTCAAAAATATCATTAATAAAAATATTGAAAAAGACTGGACCTAGGACTGAGCCTTGCGGCACGCCTTTTATTTTTTCTTGAAAACTGCTGCAAGCCTCACCTAGTTTAACACATTGTTTTCTATTGGTCAAGTAGCTTTTAACAAGGTTCAAAGCGGATTCTGACAGACCGTAATGCTTCATTTTAAGTAGTAGGAGATTGTGAGGCAAGCAGTCAAAGGTCTTTGACAGATCCATGAGCACAGCTGCTGGGTAGTAGTTCTTGTCAAGAGCATGTTTCCAGTCTTCCACAATTTTGAGGAGTGTTGTGTTACACCCATATCCTGGTCTAAAAGCACCGAGTAATGGATTGAAAATTGGATCAAAGTGTTCTAGCAGCTGTGTGTACATGGCTCTCTCAAAGATCTTTAAAGTAATGGGTAGAAGGCTCACAGGGCGATAGTTACTTTTGTCAAGGATGCTGTTTTTCTTGTGAATTGGCACCACTTGTGCAGTTTTCATATTGTTTGGAAATACTGAAGATTCAAAGGATCTGTTTACTAAAGCAGTAAGAGGTTCACTGATGACAGGACCTGCAATTTTAAGCATTTTGACTGAGATCTTGTCGTGACCTGTAGCCTTCTTCACATTTATTTTATTTATTGTTTTTGTTACAAAATCAGTATTGACAGGTTTATAATCTAGTAAAAAAACCCTTATATTTATTTTCCATAATATGGTCAATTTTCTCGATACTAACATGGTTGCTATCAAAATGTGTATTGTTATCTCCAATGTCTTTGGCTACATTAATATAGAAGTTATTAAAAATATCAGCAATTTCAGTTTGGTCTGTTTTAAGTTGTTCATTTTCAGAGATGACAGTGTTTTTCTGACAAGTTGTAACTTTATTAGTTAAAAAAGGCTTGCTTGTTGGCCAGAAGTCTTTACTTTGGCATCCACCAGAGCACCTATCTATAAAGTATTTTCTGACTGAAAGTTTTCTAAGTTTATTTACCTGGTTTCTAGCCTTTCTATAATTTTCCCAGTTTGTATTGCTTTTACATTCCTCAAATTTATGAAAAAAAAACATTTTTTTTTCTTATAAACTGCTTTTTTCAGGCCTGAGTTAAAAAAACGGTGCAGGGTTCATGTGTCTTTTTTGGTTTTTATCTCAGCATGTTTGTCAAAACAATTTAATATTTCGTTTGAAAAATTTGTTGATGTTTCATCAATGTTACTGTTATTAACAATAGTGTTCATGTCTGCCTTCTCAAGATCTGTTAGAAAAGCTTGCACATCAAATTTTTGGAAACTTCTCTATGAAATATATTTTGATTTTTTAGTTGGAACAATTACATTAAGTTGAAAACCTATCATATTGTGGACATCACTAACACCACATCCAAAATTAATAACTCCTGAGTGGTCTTCAGGTCTATTGGTTAGCACAATGTCAACAAGACTTTGTTTAGAATTTGCAGTGAAACATGTGGATTTCTTTACAATATTTGAGAGATCAAAAATATCACATATATCAATTAAATGCTTAGATTTTTCAGGTTGTAGAAGATCATAATTGATGTCTCCCAGGAATACAAAGTTGTCATATTTAATGGTCACATTTTCAATTGTTTTGTATAAGTCATTGTAACAATCACTATCATTTGATTATGGTGGTCTGTAAAGACCAGAAATAAACCCTTTTTACCATTTAAAATAACTTCAATTGGATTCAATGACTTCAAACTCAAGTTGCTTCTTTCTATCCCCGGCAATATCTGAGCGTAGGTAGGCTGCTACACCTACTCCAAATGCTGTTCTGTCAGCCCTCCAGAAGTGATAGTTCTGGACAAGGAATTGGGCGTCTACAAAAGAGTCATCAATTTTGGTTTCTGCAAGAAATAATAAATCTACAGTGTTTGATTCTAAAAGTTCCTTCATTATATCAAATTTATAGCGCAGCCTGTTAATGTTCAAATATGCACATAGAAATTTTGTTGGAGAACTTTTCTTAGCATCTTTATAGTTCTTGGAAAATTCTTTCATAAGACACATCACAATCTGGAGAGTCTGGGTTCAGTAAACTTTTATCTAATAATTCTGAATTATCAAAGAAGGAATCAGTAAACTGGAAATTGTTACAGGTTTTACAGATCCATGGTTCGTCACTGTTTCCAAGTTTAATATATTCATTAGGCGAGATGTTTGCGCACTTAATATGCCACCAGAAGTAGCATGCCTCACAGAGTATAGCCCTGTGATTTTTGCTACAGCCTTATTGCATAGTCCACATGCGAGCAGGCCCAGGGTTGAGGGCAATATCCCCTGCTAGCACCAGTTTTAGCATCTTTAGACATGGTAGAAGTTTAACTGGACTGCTGAAACGCCGTCGTGTACAACGAAAGTGGTAATAAAACATATCTGTTTGTGAAATAGTTTGTCCCACTATATTGACAATAACGTTGGTTGAAGGTAGGTGTTCCACGCTATGTTCACGATGTGTACACTCAACACTATTTATATGCCACAGATTCACTATTTCACCGGTTCGAGGTTGGATAATATCTGCAGATAGTTCTATAGATCTTTGGGAACAGTTGGATAATGGGTACCATAGACCAGCAAGGACATAGACGAAGCATATTGCGGTCGCTTGCAGCCCTGTCATCTTTGTTGTTAATCGCGAAAACTTATAACAATACCGTTTTTTTTTAGTAAATTTCTTCACAGCGAAGTTGTAAGATTTGGGAGTTCACCGTCGTTGTTGATTATAATGATAAAAGCTAGATAAAAGTTTAAAATCGTCCGCAGCTTTGTAGGAATATTTAAAATAAAATTATTTTTAAAGAGAAAATTTAAAATCGGTCCAGATTCCACACCACCCAGGTTCATCGTCGCTCTTCTTTCGCTGTAAACGTCTATTTGAAGCCGGGCCCACTAGTCTTTTGGGTCGGAATAGATGTACGTTGTAAATGTCATCAAGTAATAGTTAAACAGTACTTATAAGTTATGACCCATAATTCGTCCAGAAAATGTTGATTTCTCTTTTCGTAATTGAAAGTTCTTTTCTAGGAACTTAAATATTGTTGTCTGTATCATTACATTCATGTTGGCATGTAATTTATTGCTTTGTGTTTCTTCGGTTTTGTGATTTATTGCAAATAGAATTTTAAGAGTTTTTAAGTCTAATTATGTTTCTTTACTGTTCTAACTTTTTTAACGTATGCAAAATAAACATTCACTAATAGCACTTATTTGTAAAAAGTTTTATGGAACTTCATTTTGTCGTTTGAGAGATTTTGATAATATTTCTTTGTTGTCTATGACTTGGTCATCAGAGATTAGCTTCCTAATATGTTAAATACGCGTATAAATGTAGGAGAGAATATCAAGTAAGCTCCAGGATCGATCCTTTTATTTTAACGTTTTTCGAATCACATAAACAACCAACAACGAAAGAGACGTCACGTCACCAATAGTGCGTTGACGTTTCATATAACATATTATGTGACGCGCCACGAGATTTTTGGCCCGGCAGCTTTGACGTCGTTTTGTAGAAATCGTGGTTAAAAGATTATACTATATTTGCGTTGGCGTTATTCTCAACATTCTCCCGGGCGCACAAAGTAACGTCACTGAAGCATTCAAAATAAGTGAAATAAAATTTAAATGATTATGAAAATCCGCATTTCTTTTATATTTAGAGTCAATGAAATGCCATATCTATAGATGAAAAGGGAACTTTGAAAGCCTTCGAACACGACAAATATGAAAATATTGCAGGCTCGGTTTGATTAAGCCTGTTCATGGACAGTAATGGAAATGCATATTACTGCCCACGCCTTCTAGCCCCGGGTTGAGCACAACTCAATATTTACACCAATCAACAGAACATCAAGAAACACAATTTCGATCCATCCCAAACGATGGTATGCATATGGCGGTGAACATGGACCCTTCAATGCGGTATTTTCATATTAATACCATTCCGTGTTCAGCGGCGTATGGTCCCAAAATAAAATAATGCGTTTGCCCTAAACGAGAAAACAATGGGCAGAACTAAACCGAATGGAATTTTGACAGGGAATCAGAGGATATAAATCCAGCATATCACAGACAACGCCAACGGCAAAATTTAAAAAGCAGGAAATATATCCTATGGGTAATTGAACAATATCCAAATCTATTTTGGCAGGGATATTGAAACCATCTATCTATAAACCGGCCGAAATATCAATACAAAAGTTATTTTAGAAGTACTATAAACATAGTACATAAATTTCGTGCTCAATGACCTTCAAAGGACGTAACTGATAACAGCAGTGATTGAATGTACGGGGAGACCTTTTAAAACCGCCACACGGCACAAACAACGCTACTGTGATATTTTAAAAGATGAAAAGGGAACTTTGAAAGCCATCGACCACGACAAATATGAAAATAATAAAGATTATAAATTAATGAATCTGAAAATACCCCGTTGAAGGTTCCATGTTCACCGCCATATAAAGATTATGGTATAGGTAGTTCTCTACTGATGTAATCACCTTGACTGCGCAGAACTTCGCGCAACAGATTATGAACGTCGTGAACGAAATGGCGATCTCTAAAATTATCATTTATTAAACATCTGGAGTCCAATCAGGTAAACTTAAAACCTTTTATCCAATAAATCAAAATACTCGATCTGTTTGATTTCGATTGTTTCGCCTACCAATTCTTTTTCGACATCCCGATTTACCCAAGATTTACCTCCCTTCGTAAAATAATTATACTTTTCCGTACTGTAAACAAAAAAAGTGTGTTGGACTGATAAAATTTGTTAGTGCTCTAGTTTTTCCTTGGCTACTTAGGGAGGCTCTGTTTTTTGGGTGTGGCAATTTCTGATATAAATATTTCATGTTTTATCGACAGTATTTTATTATTATTTACTGCAGACGCATATATGCTGATAACATCGTGTGGCCTTTTATTTGAAAGTAAATTGTGTATCTTGTTCTAAGTGCACATTGTACATGTAGTTATATAATATTTGCAGAAATGTTATTCTGTATTTGCAGAATGAGCCGCGCCAGATTTTGGAATCCAACACTTGGATAAGACTGGTAAATGTTTTTAAGCACAATTTTACTTACATCGACCAACCCAAGATTTAGAGTAATCAATTCCTATTTTAATGATAATAACTATACTAAATATCAAACAGACAATATCAAACAAGATAAAAACCCATGAGCAAATGGTTTTTGTTTCGGTGGAGACTGCACGGTCGAGTGATATCAACTGTGTTCATTCTGTAAGTTTAATAGCAAGCTTAAAATAATTAGAATTTTAATTCTAAATCGGTTCATCGATATTTAAAATAAAGACTAATTAAAAACTGAAAATGCTGCAATGGGACCAAACCAGAACATACTATGGAAGTTATCATGTTTTAATGATCTGACATTCTATCATAAATAATTTAATTAATTTATTTTAGTAATCATACGAATATTGGAAATGTATGAGGACTGCTCGAAATTCTTACTAAATAACCAGTGAATAAAATATTAAGAATAGTCTAAATAGAAAAAAGTAATATATGCATATCAGGAATCGCCACACTCAAAGAACACAGCCTCCCCACGTAGCGAAAAAGAAGAGAGGAAGAGAGAGAGCATGTTTTATATAAGTATGTCAATTCAAATAGGACGCCACAAACAATTAACGAAGAAGAGAACCTTTGGGGATACCGCCTTGGAACGGTCAGTGGCAAAACAAATTGCCACTGGGGGTTTAAACCAGGTTCTAATGTGCACCGACCTCACACTTGCCCCAAAAGTTTCTCGTATCACAAAACAAGTACAAGTTGTCTTGGTGAAATAAATCCAACCCACCCATCGGCTCAACAATGTTGCATGCAAAAGCTTACAAACATATAAAACATAAGAAGCTAATAGCATTGCAAAGCCAAAGGTTAGGTACTCAATGATCTTACCGAGACCAGAGCTCCTGGAGTAAAATCAGCAAGAACACGATGACAGGGATAAAAGAAACGAATCGAGCTTCTAGGTTCTTTTAAGAAAAGATTTCCCCATAAACCTTCATAAACTCTTAAACCCCTGCCACCTTCGTGCAACCAAAGAGATTAGCATAATGATCAACTGTAGATGGGTTAATCACCAGGCCTTCAGAGCGCTGTAAAATATCATGTTGGTAACCTTTCTTTTTAAATTTACAGATGGCTTTTACAAAATAACCGAGAGAAATTAACATTGCCTTTTATCTTCTTAAGTTTGTAAATTAAATCTCCATAAAACACCGGCTGTGAAATACCTTGTTGCAATAGTAATTTCAAACTGCATTTGTATTCATAAATGGGATCTGGGTATCGGCGATAAAACTTGCAAAAGGTTTTCCTTAATTTGTGATACCGATAACCCTGTTTTAAAAGTTTTTCTGTAATGCACGGATTACGTTCATTGAAATCATTTACATCGTTGCAAGCTCTTGAAAAGCGAACAAGCTGTGAGATATAAACCCCGTAAGATGTTGCACGAGGAACATCGCCGTCTAAAAACGGAATATTTACTATATTAAAATTAAAAACATCTCTTTTATTGTATATTTTAGTAGTGACATAACCATTTTCACTAGAAAGATTTAGATGAAGAAAGTTTGCTTGCTTTTCTGAAGTGTTCTCTTTATTAATCTGTAGTTTAGGATAAATCTTATTAACTAGTGATGGAAAATGGTTATTATCTATATTTAATAAATCATCAAGGTATCTTGAGGTGTTATTAAAAGCTGTAATAATATCATCTTGATGTTCGGTAGAAAGACATAACATAAAGTCTCTTTCATAACAGTATAAAAACAGATCAGCAACAAGGGGTGCACAATTAGTACCCATTGGAATGCCAATTACTTGTTTATAAATAGACGTACCAAATCTCAAATAAATATTACCCAATAAAAAAATTATATCCAATAAAGAATATATAAAGTCTATGCTAGTATTATGTTGAAAACCCATACAATTAAAATATATATCATGAAACTAAAATCTGTGATGAAATTGTTTTAGTAACAATGGCCTGGACATTGAAGTAAGGAGGCTGGTTATATTTTTGTAACAGTGATCGTGAACTTGATCAAATGTGGCTGTGTGTTGTGTGTAATTTATGTGCCAAGTTATTTTTAATATTTCATTACAAAGTGAAATGTGTGGCTAGAAAAGGATATAAGATGAAAATTCTATATTAAGTTACAATGCCACGGAGGTAGGAGGTCTGTGGACAAGAAAAATTATTTTTATTAAGAGCGATCTTCACCTAAAGGGATGGCTATTGTACCCGACACACCGCAATTCCATGCCTAACATTTATGCCAAATTATTTTGAAACCCCTTCTATATGACAAAGTTATGGTTTGGAATCAAGTTGTTGACGAAGGCCCGCTTTTTTCGTTAACTTATTATATTGCTCTGCAGTTTTAACTAATTGCTATCATAAAAAATACTATCATGGGACTCACATTCTGATCAGATAGCTAAGGGCATAAATATTGACAGCTTAACTCTTTCTGTTTTTTTTTGTTTTTATTTGCAAGATTTCAAGATAAGATTTATTCATACTCTCAATACATGAACACATGTAAATATATATATATATATATATATATATATATATATATATATATATATATATATATATATATATATATATATATATTGTTAATTATAAACGAGGATTCGAGAAAATAAATATAACATATCCAACAAAATATTCACGGGAGAAATACATATTGCGTTATTAACTAGTAAACAATAGGATTTTCATGTTATTAAAAAACTTTACTGAAATTTCATAATAATATCTTTTACAAATATGCAAAACTTCCTGTATTCAGAAAAATTATTTAAATTCATGTTCATTAATTTGTTAAATTTCACAATATTGGGTCTTGTATAGTTATCAGTTGTTAACATTTGTTTCCGTTTATCGGTAAAATCTGGGCATTCTAATAAATAATGATATTCATCACCGATTGTTAGATTGCATAAAGCACATTTCCTTTCATTTAAAGGTGTTCTATTACATTGGCCAGTCTCAATAGGAAATTTGTGATTTCGTGTACGAAATTTAATTATATATTTCGAATAATTGTTTGGTGTTTTTATAATATAATTTTCAAATCCAAAGTTGTATTAAAATAATCGATAATTTTTGCAACTGCTTGCATTTTCTAAATTTTAGTACCAATCATGTTTTTTTCTGTCACATTATGGTGACAGTGGAACTGTTCATTGTAAAAGAAAACGATATTTTGGGTATTAATATTGCCTATATATATATTAAATTAAAATAATTCTATAATCAGACATAAAATATATTAGACATAAAAGTAAATATTTTGTAAACATATATTTTAAAACAATATTGAAAATGGAATAGTATATGTTATTAAAAAAACTTTACTGAAAGTTCATAATAATATCTTTTACAAATATGCAAAACTTCCTGTATTCAGAAAAATTATTTAAATTCATGTTCATTAATTTGTTAAATTTCACAATATTGGGTCTTGTATAGTTATCACTTGTTAACATTTGTTTCCGTTTATCGGTAAAATCTGGGCATTCTAATAAATAATGATATTCATCACCGATTGTTAGATTGCATAAAGCACATTTTCTTTCATTTAAAGGTGTTCTATTCCATTGGCCAGTCTCAATAGGAAATTTGTGATTTCGTGTACGAAATTTAATTATATATTTCAAATAATTGTTTGGTGTTTTTATGAGATAATTTTCAAATCCAAAGTTGTATTAAAATCATCGATAATTTTTGCAACTGCTTGCATTTTCTAAATTTTAGTACCAATCATTTAGGAAAATATCTTTTAATTTTTGTTTAACCGTAAGTGTAAGCCATTTGATGTTTGGAAAGTCATGAGTATCCCAGATATTATTCACTCCACATGTTACAAAAATGCTTTTTAATTCGTTTATCCAAAGAAAGTTATGATTAAGGTATACGTCTGAATATTTAAAATAGCTAAGCAACAATGCATGCATATTGTTACATAGTTTCTCTTGAGATGGACAAACCAGTTTAACCCAAAAGCTTACGATTCTACTTTTTATTTCAATTGACAGTGGCATAGTTCCTGTCTCACCATAGACAATACAATTTGAAGTGCAAGTCTTAACATTAAGAATATGCTTAAAAATTTTAGTTGTACCCTTTCTAGTACGTCAAGATTACCAAACAAAACCCCAAATTTTCACAACCATATAGTAATATTGGTTTAACAATTTTTGAAAAAAGATCAATTTGTAAATCAATTGGAAGGCATAGGTCTTTTTCTTTTTTAATTAGTGAATACATGGCTATAGTGGCTTGTTTTGCGATTTCTTGTTTAGCTTTATAGAAAGATCCTGATCTGCTGAATAATATACCTAAACATTTATATTCATTCACAATTTCAATCGGTTCATTCTTATAGACAAAATGATAAATGTAGTCGTTTAAATAATGTGTTTACCCGACCGGTAATGCTCAACTTATAAAAGGCATGTCAATAGAATTTAATATAAATAGTATCGTTTTCAATGTGAGATTTCGATCGTCTGTCTATTATTTACAAATGTTATATATTTTATCAGTTGGTTCGTTAACAATCGAGCGATTGTATACTCGTATATAAGGCATGCCATATTTTTCTTTTTTGGCGTCATATTTTGTGTATATAAGATATGCCATATTTTACTTTTGGCGTCAAATGTGCGCGTTCGCCCTCACCACGATTAGGAAATAACAACAACAAAACTAACTCTATTATGTGTGGCATAAAATTCGACAACAGACCCCTAGCAGGCTGCAGATTGTCGGAAATTTGTGTTATATGGGCCCATCTTAAACACTTGCAGAAATTAAGGTATTAGGTCTCAAATACTGATGAAGATACGTTTTCACAGTAGCATGTTAAAAGAATCTAAACTTCGTAGAATTAATAAAGATATTAGAATATAATCTCTTTTAGATTGCTTAAAAAATAATACTGTTTTATTCATTATCCCCCGCCGATGAAATCGGGAGGGGGATATTGTTTTGGCGTTGTCCGTCCGTCACGCCGTCATGCTGTCACGCTGTCACGCCGTCACGCTGTCCGTCCGAATTTCATTTCCGCGCTATTTCTCTGCAACCACTGCATGGATTTCAACAAAACTTTGTGGGAACTATCAGTACCAAGAGGAGATGAGCATATCATGGTCTTGTTCCGGTCAGACCATTTAACACAGAGTTATGGCCCTTTGATAACTTATGCATTATGCATATAGAGCAACTACTGAATGGATTTTAATGAAACTTTCTGGGAACCATCAATACCAAGAGGAGATGCGCATATCGTCGTTTTGTTTCGGTCAGACCATTTAACACAGAGTTATGGCCCTTTGATAACTTATGCATTTTGCATATAAAGCAGTATTCGTTTCCACGCTATTTCTCTGCAACTATTGGATGGATTTTAATGAATCTGTCTGAGAACCATCAATACCAAGAGGAGATTCGCATATTGTCGTCTTGTTCCTGTCAGACTGTTTAACGCAGAGTAATTGTCCTTTGATGACTGTTGCATTATGCATATAGAGAAGTATTCGATTCCGTGCTATTTCTCTGCAACTACTGAATGGATTTCAATGCAACCTTCTTAAAACCATCTATACCTAGAGGAGATGGGCATATCGTCGTCTTGTTCTGGTCAGACCGTTTAACATAGAGTTATGGCTTTGATAACTTCTGCATTATGCATATAGAGCAGTATTCGTTTCCGCGCTATTGCTCTGCAACTACTAAATGGAATTCAATGAAACTTTCTTGAAACCATTAATACCAAGAGGAGATGCGCATATCATCGTCCTGTTCCGCTCAGACCGTTTAACACAGAGTTATGTCCCTTCGATAAGTTATGCATTATGCATATAGAGCAGTATTGTTTCCGCGCTATTTCTCTGCAACTATTGGACGGATTTCAATGAAACTTTCTGGGAACCATCAATACCAAGAGGAGATGTGCAGTATTAGTTTCCGCGCTATTTCTCTGCAACTACTGGATGAATTTCAATGCAACTTTCTAGGAGCCATCAATATTAAGAGGAGATATGCATATTGTCGTCTTGTTCCAGTCAGCCTGTTCAACACAGAGTTATGGCCCTTTGATAACATGCATTTTTCATATACAGCAGTATCGTTTCTGCGCTATTTCTCTTATCAATACCAAGAGGAGATGCGCATATCATAGTCTTGTTCCGGTCAGACCATTTAACACAGAGTTATGGCCCGTTGATAACTTACGCATTGTGCATAAAGAGCAGTATTCGTTTCCGTGCTATTTCTCTGCAGCTACTAGAGGGATTTCAATGAAACTTTCTGGGAGCCATCAATACCCAGAGGAGATGCGCATATCGTTCCGGTCAGACTGTTTAACACAGAGTTATGGCCCTTTGATAACTAATGCATTGTGCATATAGAGCATTATATAGAGCACCATGGAAACCATCAATACCAATACAAGATGCCCATATTGTTGTCTTGCTCTGGTCTGACCGTTTAACACAGAGTTACGGCCCTTTGATAAGTTATGCATTATGCATATAGAGTAGTATTCGCTTCTGCGCTACTTCTCTGCATCTTTTGCATGGATTTCAATCAAATACCGCGCTATTATTTACTACTGCGTTCTTCATTTCAACAACTTGAAGACTTTACGTCTGGTGAGCTGCCCAACCCTTTTCACCATCTGAAGTTTTTTTTCACTGTTTTGCCATGATAAATATCTAAATAAAGCCCTACACTCAACAAAAGTTCTAATTGGTCATTCATTGTATATGTTGACAATGTATGCTAGTTTCGTTTCTTCCCTACGTCAAGAGGGGTTGTGGAAAGAACTGTTTTGTCTAGAAATCAATTATCTAATGTCTTTTGAATCTTTATTGATTGTTTTCTTAAACAAATCCAATATCATTTACTTACAGCGCAGGGTCAAAATTTGAACAGTTTTTAATTAAAAGGTAGGTAATTTTAAAATTGGATACTTTGAAAGGGATTTATTTAAACAAATGTGCTATTGATTGATCATGTTTTCTGTTTTTCCTACTAATGATGGGTCCTATTAAAACAAAACAGGGAATTAAGAGCACATTTCTGTGTGCTTGACCTTTTTATGCAAGAAATGCTTTTTTAGCAAAATTAAGGATAACTCTTGCCAAACTGTTTCTAAGTCAATTATTACAAGATCAGAGCTTAAGTTGAAGATTGTTGTTGGCATATGATCATAAATAAAGAGTGAATTCAATGTCTTTCTAATAAAAAAAATACTGACAAAAAGTGACCAATTTGAACTTTTGTTGAGTGTATGTCTTCAGCTGTTGTGTTAGTAATAACCAGTACTCGGAGGGGGATATAAATTAAACGAATTTGCTTGTTATATATTTGAATTGATATACGTTTTGTGAACTGAAATACATGCTTGTATTTGTTAGCCAATTTGTATCGACAAAAGTATTATTTGTGTTGACATAAAGCATGTTAGTGTTGTTATTATTTATAGAAATGGAATGATTGTAACCTGAAATGGAATGAAAGTGAGACCGGAGTATCAAATATGGTTGTTCCAGTCAGCTCAATCTGGGTACCTGATATCACACTCTATGACAAGTAAGTATAAAGGTCTATTATTCCCATCCAAAGTGAAATTTATACAAAACTAAAACACTGAGTAAGAACTGAGTGCCCTGTTCCGTTCTCAAGATATCTTCAAAATAAGCAACAAATGGATGATAATGTTCAATTGTTTACAAACTGTTCAGTATAGACAGTTATACTTGGATCATATGATGAACAATATTGAGGTTTGGGTGACTGCTTGCTTCATTTTGAACACTGTGTCCATTTGACACGTAGTTGGTAGAAATAAATGACCTAATTGGCTTTTGCAAAATTAAAGCGAAAATAACGATTGTTTTTTTTTTTAATGATTTCTCTTAAAGTTAAGCTGTGCTGTTTCTGTAAGATATTCCTTAGAAGCGCCCCTGGTTGCCTTTTTTGTCATGTAACATTTATACGGAACAATTATAATGTGTTTTAGGAAAATGAAATTCAAACAAATTATTGTTAATGCCCTGTAATGCTCCTCGGATTACTTGAGTTTGTCTGGTAAAATATTAGGTTAGTGCCGAAAAGATACAAGCATAGACTTTCAAATCAAAGAGTTCACCATTAAATAAATCAAAAGAAAGCCAGCGCCTTTACCGTATTCGGTCAGTGGTCATAGGTGACCTACTAAACCGTTTTTACAAAAGGAAATGCTACAATAAAAATGAAAGGTTTTATTCTACGGTGAGGAAGTTTAAAAAGATGTCTTCAATATGTTTGCATTATATAGTAGAAAGTCGCTAAAGTTATACTTTTTTCACCAGATGTGACGTCATTACAATGCAGTTCCATCAAACTTTGCCCCAATACATGCTATAAGTGTATCATTATTTTACTAATGTTAAGAAAAGTTAGAACAGAAGAGAAAAATAGTTGGACCTTAAATCCCTTAAATTCTATTTGCAATTTATCGCAGAAAGGAAGTACCAGAAGACAACAATTCAAATGCCAACATGAGTGAAATGATGCAGACAACAATATATTTAAGGTCCTTGAAAAGAACTTTCAATTACGAAAAGATAAATAAACTCTTTTGTGTCATCCATTTTTGCGACCAGGAAATTGAATGTCAAACACTCTTTTACAAATAACTCACATTTTATACATTTGTTGGTATAAAATCTTAGGTATCGTTGTCAGTAACTCTTTACTCATCAAGAAATTTAAATTGATATTAAGTGTTGCTTCGTTTTTGTGATAAATAGAAATAGAATTTGAGTGTTTCTTAGTTCAAACTATGTTTTCTTTACTGTTCTTGCTTTTCTTAGCGTATGTTAATCGATCATATATTAGTAAAATAGCTAGATGGGTTTTGCAAACTTCGATGGAACTGCATTATTTCGTTTGAGATTTTTTTGTATTTTTCTTTTTATCTATGACCTAGCAATGACGAACGCTCGTGACGAATGTCTGATTGATTAGAATTAAACGTGTTTACTACTGTTGTATTAATTTACTGTTTCCCTATTTCAGTGCCGAGAATGATTTGGGCGGTTTAAGAGAATACAGACCTGACATCTACCCTGACGGCACCGTTTATTATAATTTTCCGAGCGTCATTAAAAGTCTTTGTAGAGTAGATGTGACATATTTTCCATTTGATACACAGCAATGTATGTTCATATTAGTAGTATTTTGGCCAATGCAATCGTAGATTCGTAATCTTAATCAAAACATTTCATAATTACTTATCAACCAGTTTCAGTATTTTATAATTATAATTTTACCGGGTTATGCAAATAACCACCCTTTTAATTGAAGAAAGAACCTATGCTTATTTTTCCACAACGACGTTTTTTCTTTTTTTAATAGAGTTCTTTCACATTGTTACCTCCCCTTAGCGCTCTCTAAAATTGAAGAGCATATTTAGTCGATAAATGCACGCGAGGGGGCATCGTTTACTATTGTTAATATGACTAAGTGATTATAAAATTAAGAACATGTTGATTAATCATTTCAAATTTATAAATAAGTGAGTTCAGTCAAACAAGGAAGAATAAAAAACCGTTATGATCATTTACAAGCACATCAAGAAAGTTTATGCGCATTTTAAACATTGTTTATCGCGGTATTTTCAGGACGCGAGTATCCAACGGATTTGTTTGGGTTTTTTATGAAAATACACACGTGAATTGTGTTTACTAAAAATAAATCTGTATAATTGACAATTCAGACGAACATTATCGGACATTTTACCGTTTTACGGCATTTTTTGTAACGCTATAATTAATAGTGGAATGAGACATAATTATATCCTTATGTAGCTCGTCGGCGACTAGGTTGATATGTGTTTTGCGTGTTTTGCTTTTGAGAAAAAATATTACGTATTTACATATTAGGATGATTCCAGCTACAACCCGAGAAATCGTTAAATTGATTGAACCAAACGAATATTGCGGGACGGCAGGCCAACCAAAACTATTTTTTTTTAATCCAGAGAGTTTTGTTTGTTGTTTTTTTTAAATAAAAACTATTTTGATGTTGAAGTTCGTAATTGTTGTCGCTGAAGGTTTTGAAATATAATATTTTCGTTTCTGTTTAAAATCAAAATGACCATGGACCAAAACAAATGAACGGGACTGCGATATTCAGGTCCGAGTTTAGTTTTATGACACTAAGCTGTTGTGTACATGTGTGCCCGAGGCATCGTGTCACTATCAAGTAATCTCTCAATAAACAGGAAATTTTGGAGCCGTGACCAAGAACAAGTTTCTTAATATTAATTAATATAATTGAAAAACCCATTCTAAATTCAGTTAAATTTATGTTTCATTAATTTTCCTTTTCAATATTTTTAAATCCTGAGATTTTGCCTGAAAATCCTTAGATCCGGAGAAGAACCTTACGGTCCGGAGATTTCAGAAAAATCCTGAGATTTTGGAGGTCTGCGGACATTTTATCTTCTTTCTACATCATTCCCGTAACACGTAGATATTCATGAACTGCGACTTAAACTAATGTCTATTGACTATGGCTGACGATTTAAAAAAAATGATGTTTATAATAACATGAATAAGACGTAAACTACTACATGATCTGCCATTTCAACGCTACAAATTATAGTTATTAAAATATGGGACTGAACTCGTGAAAATTTTTAGGTATTCGAAAAGTTAACGCTTGAAGTGACAATAACAGTTAAGTTCAATTGATGATTTGAGATAATTAATTTTAAGTCTCATCAAATGTCAGATATCAAACAAGTTTTCACACCTCAATATGTCACCATCGTTTTCTGGGCAGAATGGGAATGGGGATATTGTGTCAAATATATAGGGACAATTAACAGTAACACGGTCGTGTTCAAAGTATGATTTCTAGTTATTAAACATAAAAATAATTTTAATCCAGGACTGATAAAAGAAATATATGAATGATTACAATAAATTTTAGTTTTAAACATATGTTGGAAGGAAGTAAAATAGTAAACAAAATAATAACGCTTAACGGGCGTTGAATACAACGGCGATACATTTTTGAATTCATCCGTTTTCTCTTCCAATTTAGGGAGATCAAGTTACATAAAATATATTTTGTGAAGTAAACGCATTTAGTCAGAAAAACACGTGACGCTTATATATGTGTCTGTGGCAAATAGACATTAACATGCAATCCACATTGTCTTTGTTTTTATATAAGGCTTCTTGATTCAAAATTGCAACCACGTCTTTGATTGTTTTACGCTTTTCACAGTCAAATCTTACCGACCAGACTTTTTAAAGCCTGCAATATTCGGAAATTCGTAAAACTTGAACTTATTGTGCCTCATCACAATTATTATTATAATTTATCATAAGCTTTAAGGCGACACCGTGATCATGTCCATTCATTCTGTTAGCAATGACACAGTTAAATGCCCCCTCACTTGTCGGTTTAGGATAAAACCAATATTTTCCGCACCTAACGTGGCGTACGACGCATGCGCACAACAATGTGAAAGACCTCTATTCCATATATATAAATTGAATCGACAACTTCCAAAACATATTCGTAATCAAGTTTTCATTCTTGTTCAGTATATTTTTTATTCTGCTGACTGCCTTTAGTTTGTTGAGCTCTTGTAACTTAGCTGTATTGGAAAATATCAAAATATTATTATTATATTATCAAATGTTTAATTATAAATAATGTTAGGTAAGATGAAGTTTGGATCTTGGTCCTACCATGGTTTTGATCTTAATATATCCGAGAGACAGAATGCTGGAGATGCCTCGATGTTTGTGCCCAATGGAGAATGGGAGCTTGTAGGTAAGTTACAGTACGAGTTATATGTTTGGGGCCAAAAATAATAAAACGTTTTCAAAAACGTCTTAGATTTGAGAAAGCAATTTCTGGAAATGCCTTACTGTTTTTGTCCAATGGACAATTGAAACTTGTGAGTAAGTTAAAATGTTTTCTGCCGAAAGATAATAAGATGATAAGACTTTGCGGGCAAATGAAGTAACTGTTGATTCCTCCAATGGCGGTTGGGCATTTGGGTATAAGTTAATTTTTTAGCTGCCAAAAATTGTAAGGCCTTGTTAAAAACTCACACGAATGTATTTGTTTATTTTATGCAATTAAATATCTGGAATGAAACATGCTTTAACACATTAAAGCAGAACCGTTTTAGCACATTAAAACAAAACAGTTTTAGCACATTAAAACAGAACAATACCACAAACAATAACAAGAAAAAGAAGCCGCTTTGGAAAGATTAGTATCAAAACATAAGTCAAAAGTAAGATTCTGTATGTTTGACACCTATCGTAGCTGCTGGAATTTTTCGGATCGCTTGAAAATATCTTGCAGTTTGGAAGTACAGCCTGCGCATCGTCGCGGCCTGATCAGGGTCTACACTGTCCGTTATTTATAAATTGACAAGTTCTTTAAAAATACTTTTCTCTAAAATCAACTATGAACAATGAATAACCTGGTTTTCATTGACTGAATGAGGCCATTATCATTATCATTGAAGCATAAGTCTCTCATGTTACAGGGCTGCCCTCCGTTCGACATGAGTTGATCTACAGGTGTTGCCCTCAACCATATCCAGACGTTACCTTTTACATCCAGATGGAACGGAAGCCTCTGTTCTACTTGCTCAATTTGATCTTCCCATGTGCCCTTATTTCCACTGTGGCTTTTCTTGGTTTCTTGCTGCCTCCGGACTCGGGAGAGAAGATTTCTCTAGAAATAACAGTGCTTCTGTCGCTTGCCGTGTTTCTCCTTGTTGTATCTGAAACAATGCCTCCTGATTCCGAGACGTTTCCATTTATTGGTAAGATTTGAAATCAATTATGTTAATAAAACATGAGTTTGAATCACAGATACCAGTGTAAACTGAACAATTAACAACAAATATTTTAAACTAGTTTAGCTATCAATTTAAATAATTCAAGAATCTATCACAGCTAAAGCTAGCCTGCATATTTTCTTTTTTATTATAGAGGCATTGATTCCTTGTGTTGTTCAAATTGTATTTTAAACCTTTTGTGAATATATGAAACATGCCTCAGACTAATCCATTACTCACACCAGAAACCGACAACATGTGAAGCTTGAGGCTGACATTTCAGCAGCTGCCGGTAAAATAATGTTTACATTATTGTTGTTTACTTTTGTCTATGCAGAATACGTGAGTTAACCATTAAAACTTAAAGTTATTAACTGATAAGTGTTTTTTTTGTAAATAGCAGTATTGAAGGTTTTTATGACAAGACAAGTGTAGAAAAACGTATCAAAATAGCCCCAGACATTCCAGTGTTTAAAGAGTTTGGCAAACTAATTTGCTATACGTAAACAATCAAATAATTGTATCGCATAACTAAAATACGATATTTAATCTCTGAACCTTTTTCAACTCGTTTCCATTTCAAAACTGGGTTAAAAATGGTGGCATGCAGGTTATGAGTTTCTACAGAACCTAGCTAACCGCCATTGATATTTCCTTTCTAATGGTTGTGAACAGCTTAATGTTACAATGAAAAACCATGGACAAAAGTCCAAGGTTTTCCACGAATAGGTCTGCTTAAATTTTAATTATAATTACGAAGTCATCAATATTGATAAAAGTGTTAGCCATATTAAATACAAACAACACACCCTCCTCACACGTCGCAATGTAAAGGAAAAAAACGCATGTACTATTGTAATTAATTTAAAATCACACCTCAAACAAAATACAAAAATGGAAACCTCAGAGGGTACATTTTTGAAGAGGTCAGTAGCAATCGATTTGCTTCTGAAGTGGAGGGGGATTAAACCAGATTCACGAGTTAACCAATCTTCACTTGTTCCAACAGGCTCTAACGAACAAACCAGAACACGTTACCGTAGTGAATTTATTCCAATCCACCCAATAATCGACTGTAATAATGCACACAAGCACAATAAGCATAAGAATCTAACGTCTCTGTCAAGCGAAATAAATAGGTTCTCGTTGACCTTTCAAAGCTCAGAGAACCAGGGGGTACAATCAGCAAAAACACTATGGCTTGAATTAAAGCAACTGACTGAGCTTCTAAGTACTTTTCAAGATTTCCCTAGATACCTTCATAAACAAAAATAAACCTCAGCCGTCGCCGTGCAAACAACGCGGTAAGCAAAGCGATCACCTTAGAAATGCTAGACTAGTTTCATTTATGACATTAGCAAATTGCATTTTGCTTTAGGAAAATAAACAGAAAACCCATAATAGCTTTTAAGTTATATTAGGAGAAGCAGTTATTTGCTTATTTGAAGTATTAGCTCATTAATTTCAGGGTTGACTACTTTAATTTTGTATTCGGTTGGAATGACCAAGTTGAATATAGTATTAGACAAGTATGGCCCAGAAAAAATAATATTTGCTTTACACACACACATTTAATGTTAAAACAACAACTTAAGTTGACGGTGAATGCAAATACATGAGAAGACACAGCAATTGAATTATTTGCAATGAATGGTTGATATGCAAATATGATAAATATGTCTACCACAAGTTAGGATACAGTAAAAAGTTATTTGTCAACTTATCTTTTTTCCTTCGTAAAAAAGGTAAGTTAATGAGTTACTGATTTTGAATTTTTATGTTAAAATGTACGCCCAATAAAAAGATACGGGTAACTAACACTTCGTATAATACACGTTACAATAGATGAAAAAGGGGAACTATTGTCTTCTTAAAATAAGAATTTGACACACTGGATTTGGGGTTAGATAACTCACCTCATCCTTTGTTTTCATTAACATTAACATTAATTTTGTTTACAAGTTTGAAATGTTCCTTTTTTATATTGTAGGACTGTACTTCGCCTGTGCTATGTTCTTGGTGTCGGTTTCCTGTTTAATGACAGTTACAGTTTTAAATTTACATTTTAGAGGTAAGTCAGCGCCCGATTTTAAATAAACAGACATATTTCAAATTTTTGGTCAGACCATCCAAGCATAAAATTTGCCATTTATAAGCCAACTTGCAGTTCAAGTAGAAGACAATAAATACTTTAGACTATTATACCGCCCTAATATTTCATACTAGCGACAGTGAGTACAAAGCTGACAAGTTTCTACTGCTGTTATTTTTTAAAACATTATACTTCGATAGTTTTTGAAGACAGTTTGAATCAGAAGTAGTTCGATTGTCAAACCGTTTACATTTTGTACAAAAATGAATACGAAATTCCACTAGTTAATTGGTCCTTAGTTACTATTCTTATGGGCTTTCAAGAATAAACGGAATGTGTTATTTGTTGTTTTAGCTATAATTACCGATTTGTTTAACATTTATATCTGATTATGTGTTTATAAAGTGTTATACATAATAAGCACAACCTTTTATATGAGCTGTAGGTTTATTTTCTGTCAGTTTATGTCTGTTAATTGTAAAATGCACTGTTACCTATATATATATATTTACAGGAAACCTCGGTAAGAAGATGCCGTCTTGGGTCAGGAGAGTATTTTTACTATGTCTGGGTCGGTTGCTACATGTCAAGATCGCAAACGAAGAGAACAAGAAATGGACCAGTCGCTGCAGTCATCTTGATACCAATCATATTAATGTAAGTTTTCGTGCAGATTTTCCTTTTGCGTAACTAGCCTAATAATATATCTGTCATATAAATAGAATGGAAAAAAATATCAAAACAGAACGAGTGCTATGCAATTGTATTCCCAATAGAAAGAGGAACTATTGGTGTTTGTGCAAACGTTCATCCCAGCAAAATAAGTAAATAGTAATTTAAAAGTACACAAAACCATGGTGACTACATCGTATGCTGTTTATTAAGGTACTCGTATTACATGGCTTCAAATTAATTGATCAATTAATTCTTTTGTAATAGATAATTATTCAAAGAGCCGTTAGCGAAATTATATGTGAAAATATTCTCCTACCTATAACTTTGTTGGGGCAAGTGTGAGGTTGGTGCACCCTAAAACCTGATTTAAACCCCCAGTGGCAAATTATTTTGCCACTGACCGTTCCAAGGCGGTAACCCCTCGGGTTCTCACTTTCGTTAATTGTTTCTGGCGTCCATTTTGAAACTGATTATTGTAAAACCATGCTCTATTTTCCTCTTTACCTTTTGGCTGTGTGGGGAGGCTGTGTCTGCTAAATGTGGCCATTCCTGATATGCATATTTCACTTTTTTCTTAATTATTCTTGAGTGGGTTGGGGTCATACTTTTTTCTAACATAGCTTTAGATTTTGTTTACTCATTTTTTGTTAATATAATTGATTTATAATGTTTACTGAGTTATTTTGATTGTTAAACTTAACAACTATATCAAGCAAAAATCATCGGTAAGTTGCACAGTTAAGATAAATGTGCTCGATACACTTTGGATAAAGCACAATTCAAACGGATATCGGATGCATTAAATAACGTTCAAATGTAACAACGTAAAACTATGAAAACCCCACATCAAGCATAGAATTTGAAATGACTGTACTCTTTCTAGAAACGAAATACATGTTTAAGGTATTGCGCCTTTCGCCAATGCTTTGCCAAAGACAAAAAAGAAAAATATCTCAAACGGCACAAAGCCATCAAACTTTGCACAAACTAATGTTATTAATATATGTTTAATTTGCATGCGCTAATAATAGTTAGAACAGTAAAGAAAAATGGTTTGACCAAAAAAATTAAAATTCTATTTGCAATTTTACACACAAAATAACAAATCAACAGTAAACATCAATTTTAATGTCTTGATGAGTAATGAGTTACTGAAAACGATACCTAAGATCCTTTGGTCTTACAAATGTATACAATGTGAGTTATTTGAAAAAGTTAGTTTGACCTTCAATTTCCCGGTCGTGAAAATGGATGACATAAAAATAAAAATTTTGATTTTTCTCCTCACAATTGAAATAGATGAAAAGGGAACTTTGAAGACCAACGACCACGACAAATATGAAAATATTGCAGGCTCGGTTTGATTGAGCCTGTTCATGGGCAGTAATGGAAATGCTTTTTACTGCCCACGCCGCCTAGCCCCGGGTTGAGCGCAACTCAATGAAGTTCTTTTCAAGGACCTTAGACAATGTTGTCAGTATCATTACACGCATGTTGACATTTGAATTGTTGTTTGGTGTCGCTGCCTATTTGTTATAAATTGCAAATAGAACTTTAGGGCTTTGTTAGGTCTAACTATGTTTCTCTTTTGTTCTTACTTTTCTTTACATATGCAAAATAATCATACACTAATAGGATTTAATTGTGCAGTTTGATGGAAGAGCATTGTGCCATTTAAGCTGTTAGGTGAGTTGGAGTTATTTCATCAAGACAACTTGAACTTGTTTGTTGCTATGGTTGCTATGAGAACCTGTTGGGGTAAGTGTGAAGTTGGTGCACCGTATAACCGGGTCTAAACCCCAAGTGTCAGTTTGTTTTGCCACTGCCCATTCCAAGGCGATAACCCCAAGGGTTCTCGTTTTCGTTGATTGTTTGTGGCGTCTTATTTGAATTCACATACTTATAACTAATATGCTCTATTTTCCTCTCTTTTTTCGCTGCGTGGGAAGGCTGTGTTGTGTGAGTGTGGCGATTCCTTATATGCATATTTCACTTTTTACTTTTTATAATATTCATTTGCTAGTTTTACCTTTTTATACAAACTTGATTTTTTATTTTCAGAATATAAAGAAGGGCCATGACAATAACGCACTCAACGTTCAACCTGACGACTGCAGTCACGACGTATCCGACCATGAAACGAACATGAATAAAATTCTTAACGACCTTAACGATGTTAACTCTAGAAGGGTGAAGTTAACTTTACTTTAAAATTGATTTGTATTTGAATTAAGCACATGTTGTGATTATTTTTATTTTACCATCAAAGTATAATGCAGCAACCTAGCTGGATTATTAAAGTAAAGGTATTGGGCTATATTGTGTTGTATCATGAATGTTTTGCGAGTATATCGCGTTGTTTGTCATCTCAGGGAACTTTATTGTTTTGAAATGGTTACTTGGTGCATCGTCTTATGCACGCAATTGTTTGTGTTGGAAATTTGTTTGTACCATGAACAGTTTTGCTCAACTTGGGGCTATTCGTTGTGCGCAATAACTTGTTTGATTTCAGCCTATTACAAGCAGTTTATTAACATAATACCTTCTTATGGTTTGCGTTCCATTTAATTCCATTTTATCATCTTCAGATACCTACGGATGATGGTATATAAAGTTTATTCCAGTCATGAATCGCATCACCTTATAAACTCTTAAATGACTGGCTATGTTTTCTTAAGGTGCCAATCAGATTTCTTGCATAATTTGAATTGTTTTAACTATCAATATGCCTAATTTGGTATATTTGGTATATCTGTTAGTCTAAGAATGTATTTACAATTATTTGTTACTTTAAATATAAATGTAAAATATTAATACAAACTAAATTTAAATAAATAGTTTGTTCTATTCAAGTTTCACTATATGTGATGCATGTATATAATGAAAAGGATCATAACATTTTAGTTTAAGCAAAATGTGCGTTAATAGTAGAATTCACTTGTGACATTTAATGAGGGTGCTCATATTTTATCTCGTACAGGTAAGCATTCCCTACCTGGAATGTGGGACGTCAAGTGAATTATGTAGAATGTTACAGCAGCAGCTAGACTGCTTGAGTTACATCAAGGATCATTTGGAAAAGAAGACGGATCTGGACGAAATAATGGAAGAGTGGAAGAAACTTGCACAAGTGGTTGATCGAATCTTCATGGTTTTGTTCTTTTCCTTCCAGTGTATAACAACATTATTTATCCTGATTAAAATTTCATCAACAGATGTGCCTTTAAAGATCGAGTGAATACAGCTTACTCTTTTATGAATGTTGACCTGAACTGGCGGCATTGAGTAGCGACTTTGATATAAAGGAAACATTGTGACAATAATGAGTAAAATGTTTGTTGTTCGAAAAACTGTATTAATTTAAGTTAATAACATCGCTCTGGCAGCAACATTAGTATTAGTAACTCGTATGTTTATTTGATATATTTCATCAAGGCTAGAGAAAGAAAGATGCTCAGTATCAGGGTATCAATGCTGCCATATTGATCGTCATTTTAATTTTATTTGTATTTTATGTGTTTCATGGGAATAATAAAATAGTAAGGAGATTTAGGAATGAATAACAGTACGTACAATAATTTCCGACTTTTTTGCTATATATTCCGTTAGTCTTACTTCGATTTTCCATTGCATATGGAATGAACCTATTTTGTGTTACACGATTGCAATTAAATGTTGATTGTCATAATGATAATCACCTAAAACGGTATCAATTACTGCATGTTTCTTTATCCCCGTCATCGTATTCTTGTTGATTTGACTGCTAGTGCTCTGGTCTCGTTTGCATACACCATTGGCGAGTTGATGGGTTTGTTGGAATTATTTTAACAAAACAAATAGTACGTGTTTATTCATATGAAAACCTATCGAGGCAAGTGTGAGGTCGGTACACCCAAGAATCTGGTTTAAACCTCTTTATGGCGAGTTGTTTTGCCATTGACCTTTCTAAATCGGAAACCCGATTTGTTCTTTTTCTCGTTAATTGTTTCTGGTGTCTTATTTGTTTAATTAAAATTGATATTCTCGTAAACCCATGCTTTCTCTTTTTCCTCTCATTTCGAATGCATGGGGAGACTGGTTTTTTTTGGTGTAGCGGTTCCCGATAAGCATATTTCACGTTGACGTAAGGCTCAACATTGTTTATTGGCCGTCTGAATGCGGTACCCGCTCATTTTTTTGTTTATTGTTTGTGGTGTCTTTTTGGAAATTGATCATTTTATAAAGTTTATATAAATCCATTCTCTCTTTTAACTCTCTACTTTTTTGGCGGCTTCAGACGGCTCTGATTTCTGGATGCGGCTATTCCTGTGCCCAATGTTATTAAACTGAGCATGGAAACCAGTCTCAAATCTCAAGCATCTGATTTGTTCATGTTTTCATATTCATTGTGGCTATTCCACACAAATGGTATACAGAAACAAATGACAAAAGGTTTAATTATGTTAAATTACATTTATTCATGTCATAAAAGAAAAAAATAATAACAAACAAACATTCAGTTAACGTAATACACATTGCAAATTCACTGCTTTGAAAAAAATGACGCTTTCCAAAACAATTATTGGTCGTCTAAAAACAACAAGATGAACTAATTTTTTACATTTTGCGCTATAGTTCCTTATCATAAATGCAAACTGGTCCAAATCGTAAGTGCCTGCAACCTTACTGGTCCAATATTTCATAAAAAAGACATCGCTTTAATGTGTTGAGTACATTTTTTCTAATGTAAGCTTCACATAAACGGTCGCTTCTAAAGGCAAATGTTTTTGTCGTTATGTTGTTAAATATTATGCGTCGTTTTATTAAGCGTTCTATTTACAGCGATTTTTTTCATTCAGGTTTCGACTTCGCGTTAGGATGAAATTCAAATTCAAAAAAGAAGAAACATTTCTCAAAAAGCATTTATTCACATTGCATAATTAAAATTTCATAAAGATGAGCGAACAAGATTGCTTATTATGCGTTGCGCGGGAATAATTAAAATTATATCATTCTGCCAAAATTTGTGACAAAAACGTTTCGTTTTGGTAAAAGTAACATTTACTCGTAATCATGCTAGTAAAAAGCACACACTTAAAATGGTTTTAAAAAACGCGTGGCCCATTATATAGTTAAAAATACTGCTAGAGCTTAGCTTAAAATGTACACAACCTACATTGTATCACTTTCATGTTTCATATATAGGCTACTTGAATACCGATCATATATATCGGCTAGCTAACCATGCATATATTTCATGTACAATATTATGTCATACACCACACATTAATTGCAAGCTTTATATGACATAGATATTTCAGCTAGCCGTTTTACATTACAAATTACTGTCGTGACATGTGATCACATATATTGAAATATAATTTCTAATACATTTGTGTTAATATCATACACAATGATTGCACTTGACGGTATAATTTATAGAAGGATTCCATTCTGGAATAGTATTTACTAATACTGGCAGACTGTTCACCGGTTACAATCATCTCATTGACGATGTCTTTGGTCTGTCTTTATTCGCAAGTCTATGTGATTCCTGACCACACGTTTTACAGCATTTTAAAGCAACAAATCTATTTTGGCACTGTCCCATTTTTTGCAGAGCACGACACAATGTCGCCGACATTTCGTTACTTTCACATCGCAAAGACAATGCTGAAAAAAAGATTTAAATTGCATTAATCCAAAACTTGACCGATACTCATTTGAAGAGAGAAAGTTTGTCTTTTTAATGTATGAGCTGAAAACGTAGAACAGGAAATGTCTTCGCGTACGAAATATATACTCTAGGGATAAATGATAGTGCCTCTAGCTGGGAGCGAACCCGCACCGTCACGGCGACAGCGCCTAGCCCTGCAATTCCTGCAACGCAACCGATTGAGCTAACCGGGACAACCCCCCCCCCCCCCCCAAAAAAAGGTTAATCGGATAGCCCTGATATACGTAACAATCACTGCATAACATCGGTAACGGGTTGATTTACTGATAACAGTACTGACTATATGTACGGGGAGACTTTTTACGGCCGCCACACTGCACAAATAACGCTACTGTGAATTTCAAATGATAGTGCCTCTAGCTGGGAGCGAACCCGCACCGTCACGGCGACAGCGCCTAGCCCTGAAGAAACATAGGTGATATTATTTGCAGTATCTTGCGAACGCGTCTACCAAATATAATGAAAATTTGCCAACCTGAAGAAACTCTAGGTTACAGAGCATGAATTATTTTATCGAAAGTCGCTCACTTGGATTGCGTAACTATGTCTCCGATGAAAGCGCGAAACGAAAAAAAACTAGAATTATCTTTAAAGTTTATCCTGCGCTTCTTTATCGCTTGAGCATATTTTGCATTTTGACGAACAGACACCTTAGCTCTATCGTGATATAATTAACAGTAATTAATGAATGATTGCTTGTCCCATGTTTATCTGACCAAAAGTGATTGTAAACGTCAAACCCTTCCATAAAAAGTCGGAAATGTAAATATGGATTAAACAAATTTATTATATCTAAAATTGTTGTTTTAGTAAAATATAGAGTTCCAACCTGCGTTATCATCTTTGCAAGGCTCCTTGTTGCACTCTTGCCTCGCCTCCGGTTTCTCAGTGGTGTCACATCCGGTACTTGGAAGCTGTGACGTCACATCTATACACTGCACGAGGCGCAGTTGTTCACCCCCATCACACTGTTTACTGCACTGAATAGCAATTTAAATCGTCAGTATATCCGCCATTATTGATATATGATATTTATATAGTTATGTACAAGAAATTTATAATAAAGTACGGTTTTTGTTAACATCTTTATAAAGTCCAAGTACCTTATACTTTCTAGAATAAAAATCATAGTATCAAAACTCGAAACATAGCGTTTGTACTCTATAATATTATCGACGAAGAAGACAATCCCAACTTTTTAAGCAAATGATATTTCATGATTCACAATTGGGGATATACATTATGAAAAAAATAGGACAAAAATACAAGAAGTACAGGTTTTGAACTCAAAATCCACGTAATAAAAGAACACATGTGGAATATATTACTACGGCGTCACGTCGACAGATGTACAATTGGGCGTTTGTTAATTTTATGTAGGTGTAAGATGAAACGAAATTGTCATTTTATATTTTTTCAGCTTCTGGTCTCCAAATTTGCTTCCTTTAAGTACAACTTTTGGAAAAATGGTTTGTTCCAATTGCTACCTCTGCAAATAACTTAACGCCGACAGATGGGCTTCTCCCAGAGAAACATATGAATTAGGTCATATCATCTGCAGTAAGCACTGATTCAGGTAGCACTGGTCGTTTATCATGAACTAATTGTTCTGTTTGAGGTAGGTTGATTGGTGTATCAGGCAGGATTAATGAGTCGTTAGTCTCCTTTGGTACAGAGTAAATGCAGGTATAGATTGATCAACAGACTTCTCCTATCTTATGCAGATGTCGACAATTGTAGAGAAAATAGACTTCAATTATTCAGAATGCAAATACTTTAGATATGTCAACACAACACGGTGCTAAATGTCTTCATGAAAATTCGACAAACTGGAATTTATTATATTGGTAACTTTTTGACACTAACCCTGGAGGTTAACGTACCAATGACACATATATCGTTCCAGTACTATGTGAACGTTCCAATGACAATCAAAAACAAATACACATGAAATCTAGTGGCAACAACAGTAAGGTAATTAATAACATAATTATTTGATATCGTCTTTTTCATATTTTAACAGTCCTTCACTTTTCTATCTATATTTTGTATATGTTTACCTGGCTCCACTGTCCAGATACCCACATGGCACATTTTGGCACATCACAAAGTTCTTCACTGATTGGCTTAGTTTTAACATCGCATGATCCTTCTTTAGGACAGGAAACAATACGTTTTCTACTACTGATTCCGCAAGGCTCTGAACACTAGTGTTAATATAAATCGATGTGTTAGACATTCCAAGATAATCAGCTTTATGAATTAAGCATAAACCATTTAAAGTAAATATCAATTAAATAGAACCTATGAAAATGAAAAAATAACGCTACGCAATGAAAAAATTTAACATGCACACATGCATCATACACAATAATAAAACATAAATTAAATAATAGATTTCAAATACTAATATATGCCGGTTTTTAACCATTAACATAAGACTAAGAATGGATTATCGTCTATAGGTGGTATTACACTAACAATTGAACATGGGTCAATAAAAAGATTAGTTAAAAAAGAACAGACCGCATATTAATTACTATATATTCTGACCTGGTCCCATTCAGTTGCGATCCATTCGAGACATGGCTGGCTATTACAGTCTTCAATTGCCGTGGGTTTTGTGTTAATATCACATAAAATCTGCTCTACTCCTTTCCCGGTTTCTGCGCTAAGACATTCGACAACTCGAGATCTCACACCTCCGCCGCAAAGTCTTGAACACTGAAACAGAGTTTTAAATATATCTACAGTAATGCTCATTATATACGGGGCGCGACACGGGGGAAGGTGCATTCGGTCATATGTTTCGACATTTTACTATATTTGGAAAGATCTTACAATTATCTATTATTTTCTTATAAAATATTGGCAGTTTTGTTACACATTTTGACAACATAATTTTATTTTTACCACAAAACGCTTAAAAAGTTATGTCGTCTGCTCAACTTAATGACGTCATTTCAAGAATTGACGTCAAATGTCCGAATGTACCTTTTCCTGTGGCGCGCCCCATACTATATACTTTGTGATTTCGGGATTTTTACCAGTGCTGGAATTACATGTAAACCCTCAGCAAGACAAGTCACAAGCCATTACGTTGTTTGACTTTAAACAATTTCGCTGACATAAACAAGGGGTTTTGAAATGAAATAAAAAAAAAACAAGTAATTTAAAAATTAAAACGAGAGAGCCCGCTTTTACTGACAACTGATTTTGACGGTTAAGCTGCAGAGTCCCTAAACATGTAGAAACAGATCCCTCGAGGAGAAACTCCCTATCCAATCATAGCATAATAAATTGTCTTCAAACCATTCACAATAGTTCTTTTTATTGACTAGAACAAAACTTTTCCCTGTCATCGTGTTCTTGCTGATTTTACTCCAGGAGCTCTGGTCTCGGTAAGATCATCGAGTACCCGCCCTTTGGCTTTGCAATGCTATTAGATTCTTATGTTTTATATGTTTGTGTGCTTTTGCATGCAACATTGTTTAGCCGATAAGTGGGTTGGAGTGGTTTCGCCAAGACAACTTGTATTTGTTTTGTGATGTGAGAGCCTGTTAGGGCAAGTGTGAGGTTGGTGCACCCTAGAACCTGGTTTAAACCCCCGGTGGCAATTTGTTTTGCCACTGACCGTTCCAAGGCGGTAACCCCGCGGGTTCTCATTTTAGTTAATTGTTAGTGGTGTCACTTTTGAAACTAATTATTTTATTAACCATGCTCTCTCCCTCTCTTCTTCTTGACTGTGTGGGGAGGCTGTTTTTTCTGAATGTCGCGATTCCTGATACGCATATTTCACCTTTTTACAAAACAGTATATCGCATTTCCAAGTTCTTGGTTTGATTAATGGACATTTTATCTGCCGTAACCGCTAACCCGTACACGATATCGGAAGATTTTGTTTAAGTGCCGATATGAAAATATGTAAGAAGGTTTTTAAGTGACCGGTTGTAATTTCTAGAACACAGGGTTCGATTTTATTTTAAAGAATATTGTTGACTGTTATGTTCATTTACTACACTGTGTCCGATAGTATGGCCCTTATACAATTATCATATTATTATTATACTTAACGAAATATGTTAACCGATTTCAAAATCTGTATTTAAATATATCGTTACCTCAGACCAATTAAGTGGCATCCAAGTATGCCTGGAATCAACACTGTCTACTCTCAACCGTGGTAGAACAGGTCCTTTACCCTGTAAATCATTTAGCGCCGACATATGGGCTTCTCCCAGAGAAACGTTATATGATTTTGGGTCAGTAAAGTTTAATTTCATATCAGCTACAGAAAGCACTGCTTCAGGTAGGACTGGCCGATTATCTTGAATTAAATTTTCTATTTGAGGTAGCTCGGTTGGTGTATCTTTGGCAGGATGGGTTGATGAATTGTTAATCTCCTTCGGTAAAGAGGTATCTAGAGTTAATGCAGGTTTAAATTGATCACCAACCTTCTCCTTTACATCTTGATCACCCACTTCATTTCTTGCACTAAAAGCCGACTGTTCAGAAGAAAGTAATTGCTTATGTATATCAATTTGTGGTTTTGCACCTAGCATGTTAGCAAAGTTTAATTTTCCTAAATTTGAAAGTTTTGGCAAAGAATCTTCATTGATTGGAGGCAGGTCTTCTAGTTTTGGTAAGGGAGGTAAATCATTAATATCTGGTAAAGCCGGTAACTCATCTTCCGGCACAGGAGGTAGATTGTCAATGTCTGGTATAGATTGAAGGTCATTGTCACTTAGGTTGGTCCCAAGCTCTACGTATCCTTCTGATGAACTGTCATCAGAAATTCCACCGTCAGCAATATCTTTATTAGTTGTATTCATTTGCCCTGCAACTACTTTGTTATTTATTGACGGCTCGGTTACTTCTGATAACGATTGAACTTTATCGTCTGGAACTCCATTAATACTACTTAATACAGTCTGTTCTGTGAATTCGTGTATATTATTTGAGTTGTTTGCTTCTTTTGTCATGCTTACTTGAGGAAACTGTGTTGCTGTCTTTGTGTTAATCATGGCTGAATTGTTGACAATGTATTGCATAGTGCGATCAATAGTTAATGTTTGTGTAACAGACGTTATATGTTTCAATGTTTTGTCATTTGTTTTTGTTTCGTCTAAATCATTAACACTATCGCCTGTTGTATCTGTTTCTTCCGTTGCAGATTTATGTAATTCATATTTAAGCTTTGTACTTGTGGCTTCGGTTGGCAATACTATTCCAACTGCAAGGTCCACTTTTGGTGAAGTGTTCAGTACATCATCAGGCTGCATTAGCTCTAAATTGGGTTTGTGTGTGCTCTCTTTGCTATCAAAATCCGATTTGTCATTCAAAGGAATGCCTATAGATGAATTAATGTTTAGTGTCGTAAGCTTAAGAGTTGTTGCAGTAACTACTGGGAAAGCTGGTGAAGCAGAAGTTCGTGTTTGAAAAGGTGGTAAAGTAGTGTATGCTTCAACTTCTACAGTAGTAGTCTTGCAAGGCATCACATTGCATTGTTTTTGTGTGTCGGGTTTCTTAGAAGTATCACAGAAGTCAGAGCCCTCACAATAAACCTGTCTGGTTTGTACTCCATCACCACAACTTCTTGTGCACTAAAAACAGACAACAATATTTAAATCGGAGATATTAAAACTTTCATTAACGATAAACTAAGTATGACGAAATTTCATCTAAACACCGAAACTATGTTTAGTTTTTACCCAAGTGTAAATTTAAAAAGAAAGGTTACCAACATGATATTTTACAGCGCTCTGCATGCCTGGTGATTAACCCTTCTACAGTTGATCATTATGCTTACCTCTTTGGTTGCACGACGGTGGCAGGGGTTTAAGAGTTTATGAAGGTTTATGGGGAAATCTTTTCTTAAAAGAACCTAGAAGCTCGATTTGTTTCTTTTATCCCTGTCATCGTGTTCTTGCTGATTTTACTCCAGGAGCTCTGGTCTCGGTAAGATCATTGAGTACCCGCCCTTTGGCTTGACAACGCTATTAGATTCTTATGTTTTATATGTTTGTGTGCTTTTGCATGCAACATTGTTGAGCCAATAAGTGGGTTGGAGTTGTTTCACCAAGACAACTTGTATTTGTTTTGTGATATGAGAACCTGTTGGGGCAAGTGTGAGGTTGGTGCACCCTAGAACCTGGTTTAAACCCCCAGTGGCAATTTGATTTGCCACTGACCGTTCCAAGGCGGTAACCCCTCAGGTTCTCATTTTTGTTAATTGTTAGTGGTGTCTCTTTTGAAACTGATCATTTTATTAACCATGCTCTCTCCCTCTCTTCTTCTTGACTGTGTGGGGAGGCTGCTTTTTCTGAATGTGGCGATTCCTGATATGCATATTTCACCTTTTTATATGTGTAGCCGGGGTCTCTGTTTTTAATGATTTTTGCACATACATGTAGGCTACAGCAATGCATGTACATTAAGTTTCCTGATCTCCATGCTCTCTCCCTCTCTTCTTCTTGAATGTGTGGGCAGGCTGTTTTTTCTGAATGTGGCGATTCCTGATATGCATATTTCACCTTTTTTTCCAGACAAAGTATTTTTGTAAAAATCGCTACTTTGTGGTTATGTAAGAAGCAATACATACAGTGAAAGTGTAGCTACACCGATATATTCATACTGGTTCAAATAAACCTTGTTCATCCACGATATTTTTAAACATTTATTTTTGCACGAATAATCATGATAATATAGTACTTCAAACAAGTTGAAAAAATATGAATGCACACAGAAAACAATCATTTTAAAAGTATTTTAAAATGTCGAAATTTAGATCTATTTTACTTTGAATGCTCTCTGGAATTTAAAACTAATATTCCGATGCTGTTAATTATGCAATCATAATAAGCAACAAACCTGAGACCATTCCAACGCAACATAATGTCCGCAAGGTATTCCAGTACAGGCCGCTTCGGATTTGGGGATTTCTTTAGAATCACATCCTATTTCAGGATCTTTGCATTCAACTTTTCTGTACTTTTGTCCACAAGGGTTTCCATTACACTGAAATCAAACGTGCTGTTAATTTTCCAAAGCTTTAAAAATATAAGAATTTATTCCAAAAATTATGTTACTAGGCAGCCAGTTTTTAATGCTCATTCTCCCCCAAAGCCGTTAATAAAGTAATCTATCAGTATGTCGCAAGTGTGACATGTTTTCATTGAACCTTGGACATATCAGCGTTGATTAAGCATTTATTCCACAGAAGTCTTCTCTAGATCATGCTTCAGTTGGAAATGCATAATTACTCACACTAGACCATTCACCAACGATCCAAACACTGTTTCCGGGACACGGCTCCTTTTTGTGACATGCCTCCGTCTCTTGAGGCTTCTTCTCTGTATCACATGCCTCGTCATCTAGCGCTATCTGCTCATCTTCTCCTAGACTTCGCACGCATATTACCGTTCGATGATGAACACCGTTATCACCGCAAGTTACAGAACAATGTTGCCACGGTCCAGTCCACCATCTGTCGAAATAAAAATTAATTTCATACCACAAAAACAAAAGCACAAATTTTAAAAATGTCGCCATGGTCCAGTCCTCTATTTATCAAAAGAATATAGTTTCATACTTAAAACACAATACCAGTTCAGTTTTAATGCTTAAATACTTTGAAATATTTTATATCACTGTGTTTTCGAAGAAAGATATTTAAATTATATTATAATTTAAAGCTGCTTGCAGTTCTGCTCGAAACGTGATGCTTCTCTTAAGATTGCAATATTTGTCTTGATTTTCCTTTGGCTGCGTAGGGAAGCTGTGTTTAATGGGTATTACTGATATGCATATTTCGCTTTTTAAACTAAACTTTTTGTAACAAATGCGTATGATGCATATGATTTTATTACCTTGCTGGACAGAGATGTTCATTACATACTCTCTGTTTGTCATCTGGTTTAAGTGAAGCATTGCAGTACTCGTCGTCAACAATACCAGCCTCAAGTTCAATACATACCACTTCGGACCTCTGACTTCCTATAAGCATGAACGCAGTTAGGATTTTACTTTTGTGATATTTCATACAAAAACACTGACAACACAATTCATCTGTCTGACTTATTAATGTTTTCAATATTATGCTTTAACACACTTATCACTGGCAACAAAGAACTATCTAACTCAGGTTCCCTGTCCTCATACTCAGTGAGTTGTATAAAGGTGATTCATTTTCTGCCTATTATTATATTGTTATATTTGTTTTCCCGACCATGTAAAGACATGTGTATAATTATGTGCGTACTCGTTATGTTCTTTAAGAAAAGTATGATTCTAACACAACCACCGAGATTTCCATAGGAGTTGCATTGAAGCGACGGTGATTATATCCCGTCCGCGGGCAAGTATTTATTTTCCTAGAGACAATTATATTCTTGACGTCGTGAACTGCTTGACGAACTTACTTAGCAAAATAGTACCGTTACTTTCAAAGCTCTATAAAGCATATTCGTGCAAGAATTGAAATAATGATAAATTGCAGGATGAATATGTATCCTATGTCTGTTCTTAAAACATGTCGGTTAGTGTACCTCCACCACAAGAAGCAGTACAATGTGTCCACGGTTGGTGATTCCAGTGAAATTCCGGCTGCCTTTGCTCAGTTATGTTATCTTTAGGTACAGTATATTCAAACAGAACTCCTGGGTTGTCAGATTGTAGTAACAACTGAAAACAGAGCCGTGATAAAGCTAATAAATCCTCTACATAACTATCCAAGTATAACAAAACCAAAATGTTTATGAAGTTTCCTATTATGTATGTCTAGTTTAAAGTTACTTGTAAGATGTGTTTGGACACAGGAATGTAAAGCTGCCTTGCCGCTGCACTCCAAAAACAGAATGTGAAACTTTCTAGCTGCTGCACGATTGTAATTTTAATATGCAATTTGCTTACTTTAAAAGATGTTAAAATTTCTGGGTACCAACTAAAAGCTATAACCCGACGGTCTAGTTTTGTGTCCTTTTATTTTTTACTTAAAATCTACCTTAGTTTCTGCCAAACATGCAGGGCTCCTTTAAAGGTCACAAAGAAATCTTAATATCTACCTTAATTATTACGTTAGGATAGGATGCAAGTGCCCATGCTGAGGTCTTGATGAATCCTTTTAATCTAACCCAATTCTTACCATAACATGGAGGGGCTCCTTCAGGGGTCCTGGTGAAACCACCGTCTCCTTGTTACCCTCTCGGGTATAATGTACTGTGGCACCAGCAGCCTTATAATCCCCACTCCACTGGATGAACCAGTGTCCATTCAGGACATACTCACCTAGATGATAAAATATATTTACTATCATTATATCTTAGGCAGCAATTGAATATTTCCCTATAATAAAACAAAGGAGGGATAAGATTGTTCGTGGAAAATCTCTTTAAACTAAATCTACCGTTTACGTGCAACTTTTCTAATTAAATAACCAAATCTGGTTTGAAAAACAAAACAAAAAAAACCAAATGACTTCAATAGACTTAGAATAATCGGACTACTCGACAATAATTGTGAAGAAAAAAACCGTGACTTTCCAAAAGCACATGAACAAAGCAGTTGTATGTGTTTACCATTTGCGTTCTGGAGAGCCAAAAAGTTGCTAGCTGCTGCCACCTCCTCTACTCGGATGTTCCGAGCTCCCTCTGGTATAACGACTGCCTCTATGTAACCTAAAACAATACGTCACAAATCATGATTAAAACATATCGGAATAAGGAAAGATTGACAAACGCATGTTACATTTCACCGTCCTGTTGTGGTTTTGAAAGAATCTACTTCAACATTACTCATAAAAATCATACAACTTTCTGACTTTTAAGACTGATTCTGAACTTAAGCAAGGAAAGAATATTAAACGGAAATGTAATGTTTCTTTTCTGCTTTTCTTATTTTCGTTTCTGATGACTTTTTATATTCCTTTTTGTATATTTTTTAAAGTAACTCATTACCTAGTCCCTGAGATTCATTGAATTGGGATTTCACTGTAGTGCACGATGATCCATCTCCATGGCACACACCACATCTGTCCTCTCGAGCCGTCGAGTCTATCACATAGTCACAACCTATGTGCTGTAAACATTCAGTAACAATAACGGTATACAATCTCCAATTCTCTTCAAATAAACGAGCTGTTTATATCACATATCACTCACCAATACTAAATTCTAATGAGTCATTTGGAAGCGCTTATATTCTGATTGATGTTACGATTACTTGTATTTTATCGGTATTTATCAACTCGTATTGATCGAATAGGCGGTAAAGGTAACTTCGGAGCAATTAAAACTTATAAAAATCACAATATTTTACATGTGAACTTAAATTGATATAACCGCTGTTTTCTAGAATTCATTTAATGGGAAATGTTCCTAATTTTGGGTTGAGCATACATTTGAAAGTAGCGGCCATAAAACTCTAAGTATGTTTCTAGAATTTCTTAAACTTAGCTTTCCAATTCATTATTATCTCAATTACAAGTTGTAGTTGGATATTTTGATCAGCTTTTTGCACATTTTACTTTTGCTGATATGATCTTTAGTAGTGTAATTGGAAATGCAAATGCTTCAACCTGTAAAACTTACTTGGTTCATCTTTTGAGTAGTGTTCTTTATTTTAAATATATGCAACACAGTACTCAGTATTCTTTTTTACAGGAAATGGTGTCGTCTGAATTTTATTCACTTTCCAAGGGATAGGTTTTTTGAACGTTTTCCTTTCAAATTTATATTTAATTGAATATTTTGTACAGATATAAATAGGCGCAAACGGGCGAATATAAGCACAATTACTAATAATTATTAGACTTACAATCATACAATTAAATAAATCAAACTTAAAGTAAGTTCATATTGGTTATTCAAGTTTTTTTCAGGAGAGATAACACAATGTTACATTGGTGTTAATGTACGACGTAATTACTTACCCTACATCTGCCACTGATGCACATGTTTCTCGTGCCAGGAGTGCAAGGTGTTCCATCCGTCACTATGTCTTTCAACAGAACAGAAAAGAAATGGTTCTTTGGCTTACAGTGCAACTGGCAAGGCGTCTCTAAAATAAAACAAAAAACAAACAAAAATATCAAAAGTCAAAAGACCGTTTCACAGCTATATTATACAGTACAATACAATAAGATTAATTTTAAGTGATATGACAAGGGCTGTTGCAAGGGTCATAAAGTGTGATTTGCTCGCACTCTCATTCTGTGGAACAGTGTTTCAGTTTAATGAAGATTTTGGTCAGAAAGTTGGAAATTATCATGTAATTACCCCGTAACTGCCCCAAATGAATTCGCATCTGGACATTTTGATTCCTACCCTGCATGGCTAGTTAAGTCAAAAGACCATCTCAGTTTTAAAGATCTTTTCCTACTAGGTATTTTGATTTGTCAAGAAATAATACTATCAATAAAACTGAAAATAAAATTTAATGTTTCTTTGGCTTAAAGTGCAACTAGCAGGACGTTTAAAACGGAGTCATGGCACGCAGATCAAAAGGCAGTTCACTTCTAAAAGTTCAAGTGCCGTGGCTATACATTTCAAAAGACCATTTCACTTCTAAAAGTATTTTTCTTACAAGATATCTTAACGACGTCAATAAATAACATCATTTATTCAATATATCGTTATTTCAAAATCCACGTGTGCATTTGTACTGCATTCAATATTCAGTTTTTAAATTAATAAAACTATCTTAGTGAAACACGTCAACTAAAATAGTACGTTGCTTTTCAAAACAATTCGGATTTTTTTCTGGAAAAAAACCATAAGTGTTACATGCATATCAGGAATTTCCACAATCAGAAACACAGCCTCCTCACACAGCACATCAGTAGAAAGGGTTTCCACAATGATTAATTTTAAGTAAGACACCACAAACAATTAACAAAACAGAAAACCTAATGGGTACCGTCTTGGAAAATTTTGGCACTGGAGATTTAAATCAGATTCTATAGTGTACCAACTTTACAATGGCCGCAACAGATTCTAATATGAACAAAAAAGTTCAAGTTTTCTAGGTGAAAGCTGTGTTTGTATATATTTATTGGTTTCGTTCAACGCCATTACCTGGTGTAGGAACATGTTCCCATTCATAGATGCCGTTTTTATAAGGAATGTAGTTGAACTCGGCACACTGTAGTTCGTTGAAGGTCTTCTCGGTATCCATACAATTCTGCAACACAGATTAATAATGCAGGTATATATTTGTATCGAGTTTGGTACTACTTTATCATATGATAATCACACTTGTTTTGCTACAGAACTATTTAATTCTCAGCCAGTTCCGACGTCCTACAAATAAAGTGAAGCGATATGCCCATTGGGAACATCGTATTCAGAACAAAAAAAAACAGATAACGCACACAATTACGAAAAATATTTCGCACACAAAGATTATTGTTCCATTTCATCACCTAATAAGGAATCATAGACAATAAGCAAGTAAGAAAGTACAGTAAGCACGGCGATACGCAGGGTCAATGTATGACACGTCGGGTTTGCCACAAGAATAAAGTAACACAACTCATCCCTAATGCAGTAAAAAGTACAAGGACAACTTTAGATTCATCTTGACAGTTTTAGGAAAAAGTATTAGAGGTAAATCAAAATTAAATAATTAAAATATCCCACGAATCCTTGCGCTAAATAATCGATTGTGCAAAGATAAAGAAGTATAAGTTTTGTCTAATGCGCATACATATACATGGTTCAGGTGAATAAAAACATGTTTTGCAATATTTAGTTCCAAAAGCTGATAGTCATATTACAGTTTAGTAATAAAACAATAACAGACAATTATTTAATTAATTATTACCTACCCATATCTACCTATATAATACAGTTCTTCATTTACGTGCTGACTTTGTAAGAATGTTCGTGAATTGAAGTATTTGTTGTTCGAATTTTCAAATATTTTTTGCTGGTTTTGATGTTGTGTGTTGTTTTTTTTTTTGTTATTGTTGTGAGGTTGTATAGATGTTCTTACTGCTGTTGTTATTGTTTTTGTTGTTATTATTATTATTTCTGTGTTGTTGTTGTTTCTTTGTTGTTGTTTTTTTAAGTTGATTCTCTTTTTTTTTGCGCTATAACTTTTATTGTTTCAAAATATGTAATTCTTGGTTAATAAAGAATTTTCGTGATACGCTAACTATCTATGCTCGCCTTGTGTGTTTTATTGCATTCCTTTATTTGTTTTATGAGGAATGTAAACTATATAATTGCCTGGGATTTGTGTCAGCTCTTATTTATGAGCTTTCTGTCATTAAATGGTGCTTGTTTCTGTCAATCAGAATTAAATTTTCTTGAAGATTTTGAATGATTTCAACTTTATTGCAAACTGTGCAACATCTCAATGCCGACAGGCTTAAAAAACGATTATTCATTTAAAAAAAAATGTGCATCGCTTTTGTAATATTTGGAGCGAACACATTTTCAACAGTTTATTCTGATGACAAATTGAAGTTTTGGGCAATAATAATAATTCAATTTGTGTCGATGATATCTTCGAATGTTAAGTGTTATTAAATGGTCCAAGTCGTCTCTGAAATAAGCCAGCGCGTCAATCCATTTTTAATCACGGTGAACACCTAAGCTTACGGTTGTTTTATCGCACATTTGGTTGATACGATACAAACTCATGGTAGTATAAAATCACGATTACGTTATCGTTTATTGGAGTAATAAAATGTCAAATACATTTTCTTATTCATAAATGATACGAAACTTAAGTGGCTGTACTTCATTCACTGAGGGCATTAATTGCATGTAATAAGTTTCTCGTGAAATGCCTCAAGTGCCTTACTAATATGTGGGGCAATCAGAAAATTTTATCGGCATTATGTGTCATAGGAATTGGCTATTATTAAAACGCACTTCAAACTGATATTGTTAACCTGATGAAAATGGAAACTTGAAAGCAACTTGAAAGCAACTGGACACGAAACATATTAAATGTTTCAGGTCCGGTTTGACTAAGTCTGTTTATAATGAGCAATGAAAATGCAGATAAACGCACACGCCGTCTACCCCCGAATGTAATTATTAATCATCGAGGAAGTTGCATGGAACTTTAAACAAATTAACATGATCAATCAGAGTTAATATTGTTTACCGACAAAGACAGATGTAACAGAAAGAGTGTGTATAAATGTGACATAAACAGTGTTAAAGAATATGTTGACATAGCGACAATGTTGACATAGAGACATTATACATGTATCACTGTTGTACCACTGAAAATAATTAACGTTAACTGAAAAACTGTCATAGAAGAAAGCCTATTGCCTGTTAAGTCTTTTGCTTTTCTTCATGTTAGTGTAGTAACAATTGAATAAGTGAACAATTGTTTTATTCACAATGCTAAATGAGGAGTAATATACACCCGATCTTTCACAGCACGCATCATATATGTACACACACTGGCCTACAAGACACAAGTTGTCAAATTAAAGGGTTCTACAAAAGCTTATATATGCATATTCTACTAGGCTTTTACTGTATTTAAATCCAAGGAAACTAAGCATCAGATCATCAGATTTAAACATTTGATTGATCATTTAGAAAAATTCAAATCGGTCAATATATTTTAAGTAAATAAAATCTTAATGATTTTTATAATCTAAAAAAACTCTGTTTAACCCTCATGAAACATGCAGTTAGAGCAATTTTCAATTAATACTCATCTGTTATGTGTTCAATTCCTGCACAATAATTTTATCTTTAAAGCAATTTAAGATACCGTTCACATTCCATGCAAGTGCAAATCTTTAAACATCAAAGCATCTGATTAAGTATTTCATAAGAGAATTATATGAGTATGGCGTGCACCCGAAATTACTTATAATAATTATACAAAATTTAAGCTTGGATCACCACAATAAAATTATACTTATGTTTATGGATTAGATTCTAAGAAGACCTAGTATATAGATCTTTACATCCAAATCAATCATGTTCATATTTTTTAAATATATGAATTCCTAGATTGTATAACATAATTTCTTCAAAAAGCTGGGCACATCTTAGTTGTAAAACTGTGGGCATTTCGTCTACTTTATACATGAGACTCCAACCAAAGTTTGATGTAAACAAATAAAGACTACTGTAACACTTGTACTAAGATTTATAGTTTGATGTTTACAAATAAATACTATATTATCACTTATACTTATATTCTGACATTTGATGTTGACAAACAAAGGCTACGCTAGTTAGATTTTAAAATTCGATTTTAGAAACAAAGAAAGCATTATCACCAATACTTAGAGTTTATAGTTCGATGTTTACAATTTATAAAGACTACGCTATCACTTATATTTAGATTTTTAAAGTTCGATTGTTACAAATAAAGCCAATATTATCACTTATATTCAGATTCTATAGTTTGATGTTTACAAATATAGACTTTTCTGTCACTTTTACTTCGACTTTAAGGTTCGAAACAAAGGGGTTACCCGACCAAGAGGCCCAATACCAAAACGCATCATTTATACTTTTACACGCATTTATAATACCAAAAGTTCTGCTTCAACATTATCCCTACAATAAATGTTCTCGAGAAATGTTGTTCAATCAATGTAATTTGTATGAAAATACTATTGATTCCTCAAACGATCGTTTGAGATATTTGAATTTATTATTATTTGAATAACATGAGAGAATGAAGCATCCAATAGTATGAAAGTGGCCTGTGACCCAAGAAAATACTGTTTTTTTTACCAACAGAGGTAATAATAAAACAGTAAACTTCAATGTGAAAATATGCTTTATAAGAAATTCAGACGCTGAAGAAGATATATAAACAAACCCGCGGCGGTCAACACTCGTTTGAAATATTACTTGAATCGGGTTAAGCATTATAAAGAAATGAAAATGTTATAGAAGATTGGCCAATCTATGAAAATAAATTAATAATAAACTTTAATAGCACCTTTTTGTTAAATTATTTCAAATAACTTATATGATAGTGTTCTTCTAAATCATAAATATTGTACAGACAGCTGTCTATAATTAATGAACGCTTTTAATATTCATAACACTAAATGTAGAGAGCAATATTGGGTTGAGCCCGCAAAGGGTTTGCAGTCTCACCTAACTATGATTTGTCTACCGAACTTCAACCCGGGGCTAGGCGGCCTGGGCATTAATATGCATTCACATTATCAAGTCTACGGTTTCTGTTATCAAAATTATAATAAGTATTCAGAAATTGTTCAAATAAACGAAAGGTGAGAATAAGAATTAATCACAACTTAAACGGACCTGTCTCTCTCCCTCTATGTGTCATCAAAAGAAATAAATCAATCAATTATAGTATAGGTTTTGTTCATTATCATTGACAATCTTGTTAAACAACATACTCAACAAGGTACGCACTGCTCCAAATAAGTTAAGATCTTTTTGTATTCTATTAAACTTATATCTATAATGATAAATGCATTTGCAACCTGGTGTTTTTTGACCACAAATATGTATCAAATGCATCTTTTACAAAACCTGTTTGTATGTTTTGAACAAGAAATAATACAATGATAAAACTGTTTCGGTGTTTGATGTAAGTGCAATTTTGTTTGTAAAATGCAACTGTGGAGAACATAATTGCAAAAACATTGCAGCCGAATTAAAGTATTGCAAAATTACGTATGCTAATGTTATTTAAGACGTTGAAATATATTTTACAAATCAAAACCTAAATTTGACTGATTCAGTGAGGTTTTAATCAAGTGCGTTTCTTATAAAACAAACAAATCGTGTATAAATTCAATAATGTCTAAGAATAAAATACAATAAAGATATCTTTTATCAGAACTGACAGCCACAATACACAGCAGCAAAGATCATGTTTAACATGTTCATCTGATTGTATCACCGGTGTAATGCTGGTGTATGTATTTGATTTTATCTGGTATGTGTTGTATATATAACAAATAGAGCTTTGCATTGTATCATGAAGCCCGAATATAACAGAATATATTCTTATCTGTTTAATATCTTAGACTGTTGTTTTATCTGCAGAAAACTGTGTTCATTAAAAAATAACAATCATTTTCATTTACTATAATGCACGTTGCTGACGGTTATTAAATGAACATTGTGATCTGCTTTGAATATGATATTATTCTTTATTTTGAAATGTTATTGACACTATTATAATGGATAAGGTATTTTAATTACGTAAAATGTAAAACTACAGTCTGACCTTTGTATTGCAAATTCTGTACCGCTTCCTTTCTCCTAAACAATATTTTCCTCCGTTAGATGGTCTGAAATATATAGAAAAGTTTAATTTTGCTGTACATCCAGCTTGTTGTTTCTGCTACAGAATGGAAATGTCGATTACTTGTCACGACACCATTGCCTCAGTATAGCGGTATTTCATATTTAAAAAGTCAAAAGTTCTTTTTTAAAAAATAATTTTGAACAATAGCACGTATATCACCGTGATACATATCATAATGGATAAAAACAGGGCTGAATGTTATAAAGCTGAGATTGGAAACCAGTCACAGTTTTATAACCTTGGGCACAGTAGTGGTATTCGTAAGTCACCCATGGCAGCCACCTAAAAGGATCTTGAGATACAGCTATACTCAATGTTTGTAACAAAATGTACAAACATTGCTGAAGAAACGATGTGAGATATGCCGCTTGATTAATGTGGTCGACATCATATATCTACCATACACGATTAAAAACCAAACGAAACACTCGTATTAGCTTTGCATAATCCATGTAAGATAATCAAGTCGGATTCTTTAAAGAACGATGATATACTAGTATGAAGTTAGCGGCATTGCGGCGTAAAGTTAGAACATTTACAGGCTTCCTGGACGAATAAATATCAACCTTCACACAAAGATAAGACAATGTTTTGTACCGTGACGAAAGATTTTATTATAAAAAGTAAAGCGTAAGAGTATATACAACAGACATGGGGCGAATTATTTTTAAAAGTAATGCATTAAATTAGCATTATTTGTCAAATTTGTGCATTAAATTAAATTAGCATTACTACATTTTGAGAAAGTAATGCATTAAATTAGCATTATATCAAAAAGTAATGCATTAAATTAATCATTATTTTATTCACAAGTTAACTGACAATAAAAGTCAACAATCAGTATAATATTATGTACAAAAGGGATCATCTTCCAAAAACAACTGTTGAACCCAAAGTTTAATATACACAGTATCAATCTGAAAGTGTGAAGACCTAAAGTGACACCTCAAGAACTTACAACAAAACTTTTCTCAGTACACATACATGTAGATTAGTGCATCTTTAGCTTTTTAACACACTTTTGTTATCTTGCTATCTTTGATTTATTGCTGTTTTTCACACATTTAGTTTGTAGTGTTGACAAAGGACTACACTGTCAACTTATTAAACTATTATAATGTCACCTGCATCTGCATTACATGTGGATTTCCTGAAATCTGTCTTCAAATAACTTAACAATGACACTGAATCAGTAAGTAACATTATAAATAAACATTACTTCATGTGAGTGTATGTAAGAGTTTTGTACAAATCTCAAAGTTGATTTCGATGCTATCTTATTTCAGAACAACATTTTTGGGTATTTTGCACTGAACTTCAAATGTCTACCAGTAACATTTTCAGGAATATTTAAGTGTTTGACAATTGATGGGAAATACCTTGTCCAAATGAATGTGTACAGTGAAGAAATGTGCTGTATTTTTTGACAGAGCTTTATAGATTTCTGGCTATTCATTTGTTTTAAATTGAGCATTTTCTAAGACAACTCAGCTTAAGAACTTGTGGCTTCATCATAGAAAATGTTCAAACTTTACAACATCCAGATGAAAAGGCTTGACTCTTATAGTCTGTACCTTGTTTTACTAATAGTGAACATATATCAAACTACTATTAACTGTTATTACCATGTTTTTCTCTTGCTATAAATAAGATAATATGTAATAGACTAATAACATATTAAATATTTAGAGAATCTTTGCTTTAAAAAGTAACTTTTAATATATAAAATAATTATATATATGTAAATGAATCAACAAAATCTAATAGTTACACAAAATCCAATTAATGCTCAATAATGCTAAGCATTACAGCATTTTGGCATAGGTAATGCATTAAATTAGCATTAAAATAATGCTAAATCTGTTGCATTAATCATTACCTTTCATTACTGACAAACAGTAATGCATTATTAATGCATTAGCATTAAAATTTAATTCGCCCCATGTCTGATATACAATAATTAAAATCCCACTAAGGGACTCGAACTCTTACGGCGATAGCGCATACCCTCATAATGCTGAAACTATACCAAACTATACCGATTTAGCTTGCGCTAATAGTGTTTGTCATTATGTCACAACGAAAACGATAAAAGGAATGACTACCAGTTCCGACTTATTTGTACGGGGAAACTTTTTACAGCCGCCATACTGTAGCGGTGCTTCCATGAATTGTAAATAATTATAAGCACACGCTTGGAATCGAACCCTTATTAATCTGTACAAAAATTTCAACTAAATATTTAAAGAACGTACGCTGGATTTTCACAATGTCTTTGTGAGTGCGAGACTCCGCCGCCACAGGTCCGTGTGCACTCTGTCCAGCTCGTCCATTCTCCCCATTCTCCATTTATAGCTTCCGGTCTGTCCCCAATCTTCACACACTTGCCATCAAAACACCACTGTACATCAAGACGAAACATTAGAACTTATTGTAAAGAAAGCTAATAATTCATGACTGTTGGAACAAACTTACAGAACATTTGATGGAGCTTCTCCAGAAATGTAGACGATTCCAGTAGGAATCTATGAATAATGCATAAGACAAGCAATATGTCAAACATTATACGAGTCGCGCCTTGCAAAACCGATTTTGACATTTTAAGTTGTTGATATTTCGGAAATAACCGATGTTGATTGTTACATATTTAAACTATTATATTTATCGTATACCGTCCAGTTTTCAGTACCGTCCTAATTTCGTTATAGGTTGTTTTACTGCTATGCACATAACAGATACAGTCTGGAACGTCATAGCTTTCTGTGGTAAGCTGTCATATCTGACATACAGCCAAAAACAAGTGCAAATCAGATTAGAAACATAGTTTTATGGGTAGTTATAATTGACCATATATTTTGTAACACTTTTTGGTGAATCGGCAAAAAGTAAAAATAGAATACTAACATTCTGAACGAAAACTCAAAGGGGGCTTCCTTGTGAAGGTCTGCTGCATAAAGTTGCTAGATGCCATGTGACTTACAATCCTGTACTGTAAATGTTTTTGTGTGTCCTGAACCAGTTAATGGAAATGGACGTATTTCCAAGATGGCCGACAATATCACTGCATTAGGTTGTTTCTTTTCTTTAAGTTTAAATGAATGAACAACTGAATAAAATTTGTATAAATATTAAGAAGGATAAACAATTTTATGTAATTCATGGTTTTATCTAAGTTGCTGTATATTAACCTAACGGAAATCGAGGTCATCAATAACTATACTGAAAACTGGTCGGACAACGCTAATAATATTTACCACTTTACGTATTACACTTTCTGACGTCGTCTTATTTTTAGGAATGACAACAACTTTCCGAAGTCATATTTCGCGTTGTCTGTGATATTATTCAGTAAAAACATTACTTAAGCTGGGTTATTTCATAAATATTTAAATGTGTCTAGCTGAGACCTTGTTGGTTCCGCAGATTGTCCCCTCGGCGGCGGCTTCAAGGTGTGTTGAACATCTGTTTTCTGTCTTACACCAGAGATTCGAACACACGTCCTGTAAGTAAAATACACAATATTAAGATATTAAGAATTTTAAGCAAGTCAAGGGTTTCTCCAAATACACATTTTATTTGAGTGTGAGCTTTTTCTTCGTTTTTCGTTCCTTAAAACTCGCCTCCATTGCACGCGTGCATGTAGAAGAAATGACTGGTCTGGTGGCTGCTTTGTCCGAGTCATTGAATTATTCGCGTGTTTGTTTTGTTGTGTTTTTTAAGTTAGCTGATTTGTCGGTCTATCGGAGTCTGGCCGCTTGTACGTCTGTATGTTTTTTTCTTGTTAAGGTACAAAATGATAATTCTGAACAGATACTATCTTAAAGGTAATTTATCGATAGTTTATCCCAAAAGGTCATAACGGTGAACCTTTTTTAACAATGCAAAAATCAAACACTCTAAAAGATGTTTAAAAGTAAACACCCCACGGACCGTTTTTATCATCTTTTATCATATCGTAAAGTATGATAATATAAATCAATCATAGTTATGGTTAACATTTCACTTATTCATATGAAATATTCCTAAGTTTATCCTATTTATTGTTGACAAAGTATTCTGAAATGGGGTGACCAGATAACTTAACAGCCCTTCAACAGAAGCAATTTATTTGAACAACATTTGTCCGACAAAAGTCTTTGGATTTTCCACAAACAGAATCTTTGCAAGCTTATGTATTCTACCAATGTGTTATGTCCCCACTGTCCACACGAGCTTGCTTGACGCCACTTGTAAATGAGTAACCAAAAGAACTTCGACGACGCGCTGGCATGGCGTTAACGCTAGGATTAGCAACAAGAATGTCGCGAGTTCGACCCCGATCTAGACTTAAACATTTCTCGATTGCTTCTGAATGTTTACCACGATCATGGTTTACTTCCCTTCCAGAAAGAAGGTTATCAACTACGGGCATAAACTGTCTCACTCATACACGTTTCTCGTTGATGGCGCGGCAGGATGTTTAACATTAATTATGAATGTCTGTTTAAAACCAAGCTTACCTGTTCATTGGTGCAGATAGTAGCATCATCGGTACCATACTGCAGCCTGCACTGGTGATCAGCGTCATACATGGTTCCCGGCGGTAACACGGGGTAACTGTACTGGTGACTGGCCGGCTCATCATCCAGGCAATATCCCCAGTCTCGACTGATGGCAGAAATATCAGATAATACAGTTCTTAACTGATATGAACAGTTATGGCTGTGGAGTCGCGTAAGTACACCAGTGTAACATAAAATTAAATGAAAAAAAAATCTAAATCTAGTACAAATCTGGTACAAACGCCATTATGTCGTAACAGTTTTGCTTTGAATTCATGTGTCATTTTTATTTTTGTTGTTGTTGTTGTTTTTGTTGATGTTGTTATGATACATAATTGACGGTATTATAGTCTAGGTTGGAAGAGCTTTCGCAACAAAAACATTTATTTTTATTTAAAAAAGAAACGTTTAACGTTTGACACATTTAACATTTGAAATAGTGCTTCAGTGATTTGTGAACTCACATCGAGACTAAACCAAAACTGTATTAAAAATTTCGAAAGAATGTTGTAAATTTACAAGAACGATAGTTAACTGCACAGCAATGAAATAATAACGTGTTGAAGACTTTAAATTAAAACAATTCAAAACATAATCAGATGCGAACGCTAGAAAAAAAGATCAATCTTAACCATTTCGATCATTGTATGTTTTAATCACACAAGCAACCAGTGTATATCGATTCACTTAAATAAGCTCGATAATTAATTGTTTCTATAAATCGCATCATCAATCGGTAACACTTGGCTGGTACATTTACCACTGAAATAGCAGCGTGTCCCAGAATTCGTCCAGACCGAAAATCTGCTGTAGATGTTTTGTAAGAGGAACGAAAGCGAAAGCTGCTGGCTTGTCTTATAAATGATTTGAACTACGCATGATTTAATAGTGTTTTCAATATATTAATCGCAGAACTGAATTGCAAATTTATCGCTAGAAATTCTCAAAATAATATAATGAATGAACTAGAAAGCATATCTTTGTTTCTGAAAAACATCTGGCAACAAGTCTAAAATCATTCTCATTATTGACTGACTCACATAAGCGATTATGTGATGATATTCTTTGCTTTCATGTGAAAATATGAATAAATGAACTATTCCATCTATTCCGCAGTTGGACCAACCTTTAAACAGTCTGTGTACTAACTTGAACTAAAGTGTGTTGCGATTGCTAGAACAAAGGTCAAAATAGTAAGCTTTGTCAACAGTTTCGGATAATGAAACTTTGGCCCAAGATCATAAAACAGAGTTTGGAGACCAGTCTCGAAACTCAAACATCTGATTGGCTGAAATAGAGACAAAATTCCATTTCAGCCAACTAGATGCTTGAGATTTGAAAATGGTTTCCAGTAGAAGTTTTTAGATCTTGGGCATCTGATTGGTTAAACTTGAGCACAGTCTGAAATCTGACCAATGGCATGGTGTTTGATATCTAAGCTGGTACTCAAGGCAAACATGAGAATTCGGTACCAGACAGTATAAGCAACAAGTTCTGCTACTCACTCGATGAACTGTGTTATGGCCTGTTTGCTACAGTTGGACCAGGACTTCCAGATGCTGTCTGCCACAAGGCTGGGTGACATAATGTAGAGCTGTCTACCGGGAGGATCCTCGCAGCCATTGTTCCAACCATCATGATGCATTCCAAAACTGAAGGTTTTTTTTTTAATTTATTAAATCTTAACTTTTAACTCTATGGGATTTTGCTGTTATCTATAGACGAACTGTGGCATCCAGATCACTCGGCACATCCAATTCAATCCAATATTTTTATTGCATAAAATTGAACATAGTTTGTAGCAAACTACACATTGATTATAATATGAGAGCATGAACAAATCGTCATTTTCAAAAGTAGTTTCTACTATTCAAAATACTTATGTGACATCTGATCAAGATCTACACTGTTCCAACAGTGCGGATCCGGATCATATGGCACAGATATACAGGCTGAGCTACACCTACACTGTTTGCACATGCCAAATCGTAATTCTCAAAAGTATTTTCTACTATTCAAAATAGATATGTGTCATCTGATCAGGATCTACACTGTTCGAACAGTGCGGATCCAGATCAGATGGCACAGATATACTGGCTGATCTGGATTTACACTGTTTGCACATGCCAAATCGTAATTCTCAAAAGTATTTTCTACTATTCAAAATACATATGTGTCATCTGATCAGGATCTACACTGTTCGAACAGTGCGGATCCGGATCAGATGGCACAGATATACAGGCTGATCTGGATCTACACTGTTTGCAGATGCCAAAAAAACGTACGCATACACGGAGTATAGGTTTAAAGTTTAAAATTCATGTGCATGCTACATGATATGAAGAAGAAGTATGAAAAACTCTTTCTAAATTCTATCATTATTTCTGGAAATACATTTTATTGCCAATTGAAATCACATTTAAAATATAATGAAAATTGTTTTTACACGTGCGAATATTTATCAGTCATATTTTAATTAGTGCAATGCAATTAAAACTTAGTTAGTTCTTGCGTGATTATTTAAGTTCTGCGAAATCAATAAGTTTTATCTATGTTGAACTTTTCAAACCTGGAGAACTACACGTGTCAAGTTTTGTCGATTTATTCGATATTTTATGGTAGAATCATACACAAGGAATCTTCTGCAAAGGTTTTGCCCAAGTATGTACCCGGGCAAACCATCAGTATTCCTGATGCAGACAACGCCTATTAAATGTTTAAGTGCATGGTGTCCAAAATAGTATAACACATAATATCGAATAATGCGTACAGTGAAAACATACACTCATATACACGTTCAAACAAGCCCACACACGCTCGCGCCCATATACAAACGCACGCACACACGCACGTACACAATAACGTACACAAGGACAATAAAAGAGGTTAAAACGTTATTAGATTACACACATAATTAACAATAAAGAAAACGCGAACCTTTGAGATTAACATGTTGTGACAAAACTGAATTGCCACCGTTGGATTAACCACACTAAAGAGTGCACCAACCTTACACTTGCACCGTTATGTTCTTACAGACAGTTATGGACTATATCATGTCGCCAATAATTGCACATGTTGATAATAAGACAAATTAGTTCACACGTAAATAAATAAACTTTAACATTGTTATACATTCTCTGACATGTAATACGGCTCCAAGGAAAAGCCGTAATTATGATCAATTTCATTGCAACATGTTTTTCATATCTGCGGAGTTTTCTAATTACTGACAGCTATCTGAAACAACTAACGCCCTAATATCTCTTGTTTATACTGCACTGTATGTGTAGCTATACATAGAAAGAAAAAATATTATCCACTTAGTATATTCGTGACTTCTAGAATTGCATAATGGTCGCTAATTGTTGTTATAAAGAGATTGCAGCGTATGATAACAACATTAGTAAATATCATTATGATATCTCAGTTGTAAATTCATAAGACTTTGTTACGCATTTAATTGCAAACAACTATAACAAAGAAAACATGTTGAAGAAACGCTATGTACTTTTTTCGATTAATGTTTTCAAAAATAAATTTATGAGCTTGTGGGGGCATTTTTATAGATTTCAATTACTAACCCTACAGGTTAATTGCCTACATTACTTTTATATCATAATTTATGCTGATTAATGACTTGGAATATTTAAAGCATTAATCAACATTTCAACTAAAAATACTTCAAAAAGAATTCCTAACAACAATAGAAACCTTCACTTTTGACTAAATCGCCTTGTCGGTTTACAAAAAATTTATTTATCCTAAAAAACTAACACCAATTTAAAACGACAGTAAACATCACTCATTAAATCATTTAAAACCTCGTTTTTACACCGTAATCGACTCATTCAATTTGGTTTAATACTATCTAAATTAATCAACATTAAAATGAAAGCGTCCCACAGCCAAATAGGGGGCGAACAGTATTTAGTGGTTTACATTAAATTTTGTCCAGTGGAATTGAGTTTTTTCAACTGTTGGGAGATTCATTTCTATTAATCAGTACTTACGCATTATTGAATAATTTACCCAGTAAATGATTTGAATGAACATGTATACGTAATATTAACCAATAAGTCGGTTAGTGTTTATTACTAGTGATTGACATTAACACAAATAAATCAGCAGCGTATCTGCGCCGCTCAACATCAATTTAAAATTATCTTTTAAGCTCTCGTTAATAAACACTAACCTTTGCGTCGGGATTTTAAGATGACTAAAAAGTACGGAAGAGTATACTGACCCCCATTATATCTTTTGTATAGATATGAGAAAATTATGTAGTTAAATACTACAAAAATGATTAAAATCAAGAAAGTTATATTATATGCAAAACGTATCTGTGATTTTATTATAATTTAAATATTTTGAAAATTGATGTTTTTTTTTGTTTTATGTCAAGATATGTTTGTATTAAATAACTGCAAAATCAACAAAAGAATTCTGTCTAATTTGCAGCATATCAAAATTGTTAAACATTGTTAAATAATATCTTAATAATATATAATTGTATGCTATCATCTGCCATAAAATTGTTAGGGTGGTCGGTTGGGGACATAATTGTTTCGCCCTGTCGGCCTCATGGGCGGGACCATAAAAACGCGACAACACGATTCAAGACCGCGAAACCACGATGCGAGATCGCAAAAAACACGATAAGAGGTAACGAAAGTACGATGCTGGTAGGTACTCGCATGTTACTTTCGCGACCTCGCAAAGTCGTTTTTGTGTTCTCGCCATCGTGTTTTCTGAGGACAACGAGACCATTAAAACGTGAAAGCACGACGAGAGATCGCCTAAATAAGACGCGAGGGCGCGATATCAAAATCGCGCCCTTGCATAATACTTTCGCAATATCGCTCCGTTGTTTCGCGATCTTGCATCGTACTTTCGTGGTCTCGCTCTCCTGAGAGTCAGCGAACCGAAAACTTATTGCTTTTCCATGTTTGATCTATAGGAATTCTTGGGATTCTCTTTGATTATTACTCTTAAGACACTATAAGGCATGGTCTTCTGGTCGAGTTTACTTAGACACACAGGCCATGCAAACATGACAGTTTGCTTCTGCCTAAAATTTCAAATTGATGGTTTTTACCCTTGCCTGTTGACTAATTGATTTGTGTCTAACCTGTTAATTTGCATTCTTTCAAAAGAACAATATATTTTTATTATATTTGATGGTTTGGATAATGGTGATATAGAAATGTTCAATATGTTTTGTTTTAAGAAAGATTTTTACATTTCTTAGCTATTTTGACCACACAGCTTTAGTTTATATCTAGTGTAGATCCCTAACTTTATTCTATTTGTCATGTTTGTGTTAGCTGATTAGAGGGCGAGATCACAAAACCGCGAAAACACGATGAGATATCGCAAAACAACGATAAAAGATTCCGAATGCACGATGCGAGGGCTCGAAAAAACATAACACCTCGTATCGTACTTTCGCGATTTCGCATCGTGTTTTCGCGTTTACGTGGTCTCGCTATCCCGAGGCTGAGACCACGAAAACTCGAAAACAAGATTTGAGAACGCGAAACAACGATGCGAGGTCGTGAAAGTACGACGCTAAAGCGCGATATTAATTTTTGCGTCCTCGCTTCGTATCTTTGCGACTTCGTTTCGTTGTTGTTTTTTTGCGCGATATTTTTTTGCTTCATCGTTTGGCGATTTCGCATCGTTGTTTCGCGATTTCGCATCGTGTTTTCGCGTCTTCGTGGTGTCGCTCAAGAGGTCGAAATGGCGAAACAACGATGGCCCCGTAGGAACACCGTAGTAAGTTGATAAATGAGGAGGAATATGTAATTTTCTATTTCTCTCAAATTATATATTATAGTTATCATATAAGTCGTGTTCCAATTTTAGTTATATAATATTTATGATATAGCAAGCTGTTTGTTACAATGACATATATATTTCGCAGAATATTATTTCGATTTTTAAGAAGTAAATTGTATTTCAGTTAAAATAAACACAGGACTTCTGGTCAGATAACTTTTATTACAGCAATAAAAACTGGGGGATAAATATAAAATATATGTATAAGTTTAATAAAAAATATGCAAATATATAGTGATATTATGTATATTCCTTACAATTTTACCCTTATAAAAGATTTAAGGGGGGTCAGTATACTCTTCCGTAAAAAAGGCATGGTAAAAACAAATATCATACAAAATATATAACAATAGTTAAGATACAGTTCAGAATGATTTATCAGCATATGGGTTGCCATAAAGATACATTTGCCAATGTTTTAACAATGTTGAGTCTTTGGATTGTACGAGCTAGTATTAATGCTTTGAACTATGTTTTAAATGGCAAATATAATACAAGTTACATGTAGCTACTACAGGCATAATATGCAATGTCGTCTGCCAATGTCGTTTTGGCATTCCGCTACAATCGTCTGTATACACTGTAGCAGCAGTTTGCGGCTGCAGTGACAACAGCCCGACGAATGTATCGAATAACGTGTTTGTCATTATAATCTATATATGTTACTCACTTGTGTCCCAGTTCATGAGTCACGGTGTATGCCAGAGCCAGACCCGTGTCTTCACTGATACTGCAGCTTCTATGTGGCTGACACATGCCCGAGACCTGCGCTAGTCCAAGCGTTCCACAAGGCTCATTAAGACGGGAACAAATGTTCTTCCTGAAACATTAAGTGTAGCGTTATATAACATTACGAGGGATATCAGAGGCTACAGAGAGAAAACAATTAGATTGACTTTAAAACTTTATAGCAAATATTTGTATTAACAGCGACTTTTTATTTTACATTATCATAGGGTTGCAATGTATGCAATCACAGATAATTCAACAAATATTTTGTGAAAGCGAGATTTCAGGGTTAGTATTGCGACAACGGAACCAAGACCTGCATGTCCAGGGAAGTAGTGGTAAAATAATGCGTAAAATCCACATTTTGGGGAAATATTTCTTACGTAATGTGTGTTTTGTACTAGTCCTGTTAAAATGAGAACATATTTTAGTACAAGTCTATTATATGATGATTCGGAATACAGAAACAATGTTGGATCTGGTAATAATACTCTTAAGCTGCCTGTAATATATGGTTGAGAATATACTTCTGCGATAAATTATAAGGATGTGGATATTCTATTTAAGAGAAAAAGATTGCTCTAATTGTTTCAAGTTTTTCTTCGTGCATTGCTTAAATAAGTTTACTCTTATACATACACTTTCTTCATATGTTTTAATCAGAACGAAAAAAGAAAGATGCACGTGGATTTAATCTAAAAAGAATTGTGATCATGAATTTCAGTTGAAACAAGCTAAGTGTTCAGTTTATGTTGATAGAAATTGCTAGCTACATTTTATTTTCATTTATGTTTGTCCTAGTTATTTTCTCATGATAGTTTTATTGCTTATTTTGTCTTATTAGTCGCTATGGCTGTGTAAAGCAATGTCAGAGGAAATTTTAAATGTACGTACTAATGTATTCGCATAACTTTTACAAATTCAAAAATAGTTCTTGTCTGCCAAGTGACGATCTTAACACTATGTACACTTGAACCGTCTCAAGTAATTCTATACAGTTGATAAAGACGTAACTCGAAATTCTATCAAATATCAAAGAGACAAATAAAAACTGAAAAGATATACAGACATTTTCTTCTGAATTAATTTGCATTAATCTCCTTCAATATCGTTGTCTAAAATTCATAATATTTAAATGACTAGGAGAAGAAATTCTATAGAATTATTCAACAGGACAAACATATTTAATATTTGAGAACCAATTTCATATTTTAAGTTAATTTTGAAGATCTATTATAAACGTGTTATCAAAAAATAAGAGCCAATGCTTTTTCATTTGCATGCGACATTAAAATGTCGCATCGTCAGTTAGTTTAAAGTCACACGTATAATCTAGTTACAAGAACACGTTAAATTTGTTAAGGTACTGATGTAAAACTCCTTATTAAGACAATCCTGAAAATATGACCACCAGTTCAATGTCCGTTTATCATCCCGTAATAAAGAACATCTCAATTTTAAGACCATTTCTGCCGAGTCCCAGAGGTGGTCTTGCGTTTAATAGAAGAGTACCAGCTTCGAGGTAAATTCTGTACTAATTATGTACTAAAAATACAAGTTTCAACGAAACGCTTATCTCACAGGACAGCTATTAGCAAATGTGTACATGTTTCACAGCACAGCTATCTACAAATATTTAAAATTACGTGTTTCACAGCATGGCTATCTACAAATGTGTAAATGTACGTGTTTCACAGCACAGCCATCTACATGTAGAAATGAGTCAAGTTACGTGTTTCACAGCACAACAATCTACAAATGTGTACAGATACGTGGTTCACAGCACAGCTATCTACAAATGTGTACAGATACGTGGTTCACAGGACAGCTATCTACAAATGTGTACAGATACGAGTTTCACAGGAAAGCTATCTACAAATGTGTACGGATACGTGGTTTACAGGACAGCTATCTATAAATGTGTACAGATACGTTTTTCAAATGACAGCTATCTACAAATGTGTACATACACTTAAAAAACAATTTTTAGAGTATAGGTATCCGATATTTGCAGGAAAGAAAAAAGGAAAAGTAAACTCTAATATTTACAATTACTTACAAAACCCTAAACTTGTTATCGTGATATTTGCAAATCATTTAGGAGGCTAATAATCGTATGAACTGGCAAGAAATATGGCTCGAATTTCAGACGGTAGTAAATTTATATAATTTATCAAGTAAGTGGAATAAAAACGCTCAGACATATAACCAATTTTATAAAATGAATTAAACGCTTTTCAAAAGGTTAAATAAAACTATTAAATGGAAATAATTCAAATCAGGCCCAGTTATCACAAATTAATTGCGTTTGCACACCAATAAACACCAATAAAGGCCGCGACAGTAACGTTAAGTTCTTTTTACGTCTGCACGGATAAGTTTTCACATTTTCACATTTATTAAGATAAAATGGCCATGGTTTGAAGTATTTTTCCTCTTTTTATATGCTTAATGTCTATCGCAAACGCACATTTTCTGCGCTCCTTATTTTGTTTACTTCGGGAGCTTGTTATTCAATGCAACATAAGTAAATGTACAACTATCCCTGAACTTGTGCATTTTAAAACCCCGCTATTAATTAATATCATCTTAGGCCCAGGCAGAAATGGTCTAAAAATGAGATGGTCCTTATTACGAGGTATAAAATTGTGCAAAACTGTTACAAGGGACATTGAACTTGTAGTCTTATGTTCGAGTGGATCTTAATCGGGGTGGGTTCAATAAGGTGCTTTATTGAATATTTCTCGCAAATTAGTTAAAATTTATGACAGGATCCAAATAAATAAACTAGATAAAATTATAATATAAATCTTACAACTGGCCTCGACAGAAGTAATTGAAAAACTGGTTCCAAGATTTTAAAACTGAAAAATGAGACCAGTCTCGAATCTCAAGCATCTGACTGGCTAAAATGGCTATGTCTCCAAGCTGGCCATTCGGATGCTTGAGTTTTTGAGACTGTTTTCCAATCTCAGTAATATAGTGTTCGGCCCTGACCTGGTTAGAAGTAAGGCCACGTCATGATGGTTCGGATGATCATCGTCTTTGAAGTTGATGTTCTTCTGGTACTTGCAGAAACTTTGCAAAGTTTTGTCAGCATGGTGTGTAATGACCAGCTCCTCCTAGAAAAAGTAGTTCCAATAAAATATGACAAATATTCTATTTCCATAGACAAAAATCGATACAAAGCATGACAATTATTAAATGTTCGTAAAAAAGTTCCAATATAGTATGACAAATATCTTTTTTCTATAGCAAAAGTAGTTTAAATATAGTATGAACATATTCTTTTTTCATAACCAACTAGGTGTTCGGGCGACTGGCTATATACCAACAATACTGATCCCTATCCATCTATTTTAATAAGTGTGTTTTATCATAAATGTAAAAAACATTAATAGTTAAGAAACAACTTTAGTGAGGTATTATTGAAGATGAGTTATAAAAAGTTGATGAAATACGAGATATGTTTTATGGTGTGCAAATTTTAAATCTTTTCTGACAAATATTTGATAAAACCGAGTAAGTGCACCATATATATATTAACTAGATGGGTGTTCAGTTGAACACTTGTGTCGCCCTCGGGTACAATGTCGGAAGAAAAATGCAAGTACAAAAAGGGGCATAACTCCATCTTGACCAAAACAACTTGTCATCATCACGAGTGTGTTGTCTTAAGCAATATAATTAGAAAGTTTCATGAAGAAATATTGAGAAATCGCAAAGTAATGGCCAACGTTGTGTTATCATCTAAAAATCCAAGTACAAAAAGGGGCATAACTCCATCAAATGTGACATTGACCTAAAGAATTTGGCATCATCATGAGCGTGTTGTCATAAGCAATATAATTTGAAAGGTTCATGAAGAAATATTAAGAAATGGCAAAGTTATAGCCAACGTTAAGTTTTCGTGACGGACCGACGGACGGACGGACAAAGCGATCCCTATGTATCGCCATTTCTTCGAAAGGGCGACACAAAAAGTGAGTGTATTTAAATGTCTAAGAATTCGGAAGGTCATTTGTGGATAGTTATGGTATATAGGGGTTGCCTGAAATTTTCTTTATTGATAAATATATGTCGTGCTTAAAGAAGTTGCGTTTCAAAATTCTTTAAGTATATATAATATCCATAAAGAAATAAGAAACACAACTTCTTGAAACTCGAAATTCGTGTTTAAAGAAGTTGCATTTCTAATTTTCTCAAGTATACATCATTCGTTCACACAGTAAAAGCATCATTGAAATCAAATAGAACCCCTGTCACAGTTGCTGAAGCCTAAGTGAACACTTAAGAGAAGTTCTACTTGCAGCCAACTTCGCAAACATTACTGAATAGTTTTAGAGATTGTAAACGAAAACATTTAAGGGATCAGTCAAATAAATGTTTTTTTAGAAAAGTTGAATATGTAATAAACAAGCATGTTATTACCTGTTCCTCTTCCATCAGTAGGATTCGAACTAGGACGATGTTGATAGAGTTCCCAATACTGGCGTCGTAGAACATCGCAGCAACCTTAACAGAGTAGTCAATATGAATTACACGTATTTGCCGTTTTATTAATGTAGACAATGCTTTATTGATATGTTGATAGCAGTAAAATACATATTATACATTATGTTGTGTTATTTATATAATCAATTTGACAAGAAGATCTAAACACAATAAATGTCTGGGTGTATGGCTTAAGCTGTAGATAAACATTGACGAGGGCAGCACTGATTAAACAATTTCTACAGTTAACTAGAGTTTAAGACTAAGGAGCCACGTACCATATTCATAATTGTGAGCACATATGTCTCGAGATGTTCATTTTTGTGATATTTGATCATACTGGGATCTACAACCACAAGCGTCTCCACATACCGCTCCGTGGAGAACGAGCGCTTGCTCCTATGATGACTTGACGACTTCCGCTTCCGGCGGTGATGACTTTCCCAACGCTCACGTTGTTCGTTTACATCAGAAAAATCTAAAACAAAAGAAGTTTAAGTTTTATATTCTTATCTACTTCTAAAACAAGCTTCATTTTACATGAAATATGACTTTTGACAGTTATTTGGTGACTATTCTTGTATCTTTTGAAAAAAATGACATAATTTAACGAAGAACTAGCGTGTGAATAAAAACATAATGAAAAATTAACACTTTATATCAATTAACTTTTTAAGTCCGTTCCATCCTCATTTCAATTAATGAACAACATTGAGTTTAAGTTTAAGCAAATATTGACATATTTTTCAGTAGCATTCATCAAAAACGCCACGAATGGATCATTCATTTAAAGGTTGTATTTACTTTATATTCCCGTCGTTTTCCCCTTCATTTAAAACTCATTTAAATAACCCAATTTTTTCAGATGATCTAAATTTCACGGATTAGATTGATAGTCAACGATATCGGTCAAGGTATTTCTGTAAACATTTTAAATGGTAATTATTTTGCTTGAATGATAATTTCCAATAAATTTGCGGGTTTATTAGCTTTTTAGAGCAAATTATAGTTTGGCCACGTATTTAATGTTCATGATGTTAAGTTTAGTTGTTGTTATTTTTTTTCAGGAAAAAGAAGATTAAAGATTGCTTAATACACTATAATGTTCTAAAACACTAATGATAGTGTCATAACTCGCTGATTGCCACTACGAATCGCTTTAACAGTTAAGCAATGTTTGAAAGATCATCTAGATGAACGTGAACAGTTTAACCTTTACCATTATTTGACATGATTCAGACGTTTAGTAAAATTGGCGAAAGACATTAGAGACATTACAGAAATATTCGTTAAACGGGACCAGATCTATGTAATTTTGTATACTTTTGATAATGACAAAGCAATAGGCTGTGGCGTAACCATTAAGGATATTTTCTGAAGAAAACATCTCATTGAGAATATTAAATTGTATACTGTTGACAAAAACATTTGATTATTTACAAGCGAAAGTTAAAAACAAGAATTATTCCAGTGGTAAAGTTTATATATGCCATTCAACCTTTTGCTGGCAAGCGAGATGTGTATTTCGTTCTAGTTTAAATTCGAGTCTGATACTTTCGAAATTGGCTGCGTTCTAAGCCCCAAGAGAACAGCAAAGTTGTACTACAGTAAACCCCTCTATTACATTTAAGACCACTTCTGGGATATTAGTAGAAATGCTTAAAAAGTGATTTTGTGGTGGAAATCCGTGCAAAACTGATACAAGGGACACTGAAATGATTGTCTTATTTTCGAGCTGGTCTTATTTTCGAAATATTCCTAACTTCGGGAGGGTTTTAGTAAAGGGGTTTACCATATCCATTTACCTTTAACACCACAAGAAACGTCTTCCCCTAGCTCTCGACGATGTCTTTTGGCGTCTATACGGACTGGATCTAGGTACTCCGGTAATGCTGATCTCTTGTAGATCACATGTCGACGCTTTCCGTCGGCAGATGCTGCTCTGTCCTCTATAGGCTCAATAAAATACTCGCCGGCTGTCGTATGAATAAAACCTTGCTAAAACAAAACAAACTGTGTTGCAGCACAAATGAAACAGTCATATTCTTTCTCAAAGAAGAAGATCAAATGTTTACAAGGTATTGAAGAAATCTCAAAACAATGAATCGTGTCTGTCCGTACGTCGTCTTTTGTGCTTCCGTTAACACTGATTTTGTGGGCATTTTGTTCTGCTGTCATGATGTCGGAGAATACACTCAGATGACAACTTTATAAACACTTTATATATAGTGCTGTTAAATTATTTACTGTAAAATAATTAAGATGTTAGAGACGATAAATTAATGAAGTCTCCAAAACACGTGGTGAATGCATCACAGAAAATTTCAACTTTATTGTGTTTATTAAGTTTATAAGTGTTAATTGTTGAGAGAATCCGTTGTTATGTTAAGTAATGTAAGCTGTAAACTGTTAAGTACATTCATAAATTGAATCGAAAAGTTTGAAGGAAATATGTTTTGTATATTCTAGTTACACGAAGATTTTACATAAGGGAAAATATATCGAAAGAAAACAACGAATGAGCGCATACTTGAATGTGTCAAGTGTAATCACAGATGCATTTAGAGTGTTATTTATCGGTGGTGTAAGGTTTCCAATACAAATAATATTTTACCAAATATTAGGACAGTTTCCCACATTTTCTCGAGTAAACTTAGTACAAATATGACATAGTGTTTCAAATATCTAAATGCTTTAATCGGGCGTTTAAGTTTTCCAGATGTTCGCCGTAATTAAAAGTAATACAAAGATAAATAATAACCATGATGTTTACTAAAATTGTATGGCAGTCGACATTGCTCTCCATTGAGCTTAAATGAGTCCATAGGAAAGAAACACAAAATCGATCCATGAAAGTTTTATTAAAATATGTGTTATACAATCAAGATAAAACTATGTTGAATCTATGTCAAACAACTGCCTCTAATGTTTGCGAATAATTATAAGCCTAGGCTGGTAAATGAACCCGTTCGGCGACAGCGCCTAGCTACATAACGGCGAACACAACCGATCTTGACAGCATACAATCCCAAGGTTGCGCAAATAACCCTAATATAGTGTTCGTCAATATGTAACACCGGTACAGATTATATACTGATCACAGTACTGGCTGATTTGTATGCATAGACTTTCTACGTTCGCCACATTGCTACTGTGAATTGTAAATATTTGCAAGCCACGTCGGGATTTGAGTCCGTACCATGATATCGTCTAGCTACATAGCATCAAACACTCTATCGATGAGCCCCCAAAAGGAGAATGATTCACTGTGTTAAGGCTAACAAGCGTATAGAAGTGTTCTAGACTCTAACACACGATGAGAACGACAACGACAATTTAATACATTTCATTCAGTATTGCTATTTTGCCGGAAATCGCAACATGAACGACAAAACACTGCAAATCATAATAACGATACAAACAAAACCAAAACCGAAAGCCATTCTTATGAAATCGTTATAAAAATAATATAAACATTGTTTGCCTTGATCCCTTGGTATATACAAGCAGTAATAATGCTCATTGTCAAACCACCAGTTTCACCAGATCCAGGAAGTTTCCAAAAGAAGTAGAATCCAGCACTAATAGGAAAAATACCATGAAAAAGTCTCACCATTTTCAAATATTCAAAAATGACGTTTAATATGATTACATACACCTTTTCTTTATAAAATTAAATTTCATTTCATCTTAGCGAATTGTATAGTTGATGTCTTTATATTTGTTAAACAGAGAGAAAACATATGATCTACCACTTACAACTTTTGATGAGATAAAGCTGATGAGAGCAGAGACGTACACAAAAATATTCTCCAAATTAAAACATTATAGTCACTTTTCGTCAAATTGAAAAACTACTATGATTATTTTCATAAGTATGTTTATGACAAAAATGATAAATCATATGCTAAAGATTAAAAAAATAAGACAAAAACTAAAGAATGCCTATGAGTTTTGCGAAATGAAATTCACCTTCATTCTTTTTATTATATTTTATATGTAGCTTTTTGCACGTTTTAAGTATACAGCTGATGTTAATCAGTGTAAAAAAACAAAACCAGTTCATGAACCTTTCAAAAGGCCGTAACTCATTGGGTACTTCATCATGTATTTTACTTTTAATATAAACAAATCTCGAAAGTAAAATGGATAAAAAGGCCGAATAGCTTTAAACCAGTGTTTGTCACTTAATATGTCTGATCTTTAGTACCAGGGTATGTCGGGATATGGGCTGCAAGTGGGATGCCATCCACAATGGTTTTAGTTTTAACTAAAATGTTACATGGTACTTCTTCCGGGTGGAACATGTATATGTTGTCCATCTATCTTTAATGAAATTTTGACACTTGTTAGAATGGAGTGTGGGATTGTAAGATTGACCGTTCGTCCTAATTAGGTTTGACTTAAAAGGTTCATATTTTAGTTGCTTTGACAAATAATAAATAAGGTTTATACTACTTCCATCTCCACGACAGAGGTTACAATAGTAACTCCTTACTCGTATTCACATCGAAGCAATGAGCAAATGTGAAGTGTTGGGACCTAAAGAAAACTTTCAACCTTACACGAACAGAGTGGAACCCTTTTTAGAAAAAATCTAAATTATTCATTGCATTTTAACTGTTATTGTGTCAAGTTTAGTCAGTTGTACAGTAGCAGAATATCATAACTGTAAGAAACTGGAATACATATATCTTGAGAACAATGCTTCCCTCAGTCTGCTATCGTAATGTGTAATGACTATATAAAATCATCTGCTCGGGACATTTGTTTTCCCTAACATCTATTATTACAAAACAAAAGCTATAGGATATCGGGATAATAATAGACGTAGACATATAATTACATTTATCACGCGAGCATAAAGACCATTTCCGTAAAAAGTTCTCCTTGTTCGTAGCAGTTGTCTGACAATAATGTCACGCAAGCTTAAAGACCATTTCTGTAAATAGCAGTTGTTTGAATGTCAATAGAGTACTGTTAATACAAATCTAGTTTTCCCTTTTCTGTAAATACGCTTCCATTAGCTTTACATCGTGAAAAATAATACAGAAATACATGTATGGAACTACTTACTGAACGTGTCTACTTTATCTTACATAAAAACTTTAACTGAATACGATGTAACGGCCATGGCAACAAATTGTCTACTTTGAAATTAAACGTTTAATAACCCATTGTCAATTTTTATCTCAAATTGTTGGCTGCTTGCGGATGCTGTGCCTTCTGGAGGTGGCCATTCCTACTATGCATATTTCCCTTTTTTATCGTGGACAGAGCTTATGTCTTTTACTGTTGTTTGTTAAGCAAAATGAACAAATGACCAAAAGAATCTACAATATCTTAATCTACAATAGCTACAACACCTTATCCCATTCTTTTATCTAGGGACCTTTCGCCGCTAAACATGGAATTATATAAATCTGAAAATACCGCATTGAAGGTTCCATGTTCACCGCTATATGCATACCATCGTTTGGGATGGATCAAAATTGTACTGTTTATTGGTGTAAATATTGAGTGTAATATTTCCATTACGGCCCATGAACATTCTTAATCAAACCGAGCCTGTAATATTTTCATATGTGTCGTGTTTGGTTGCTTTCATAGTTCCATTTTCATCTATTCAAAGAAAAACTGAAACATAAAACGATATGAAGGCCAAATATTTGTCATTGACATATCTTGTTTCTGTACTTGTTTGAAGCAAGGTTTTTCTTTCAGGAGGCAGCATTTTAAGTACACAATATCAAACAAACTAAACTGTTACAGGTATCAGGCAAAAAATAATTATTCCGCAGATTGCTGTTATCTTCTTCTTTGTTTCAAATCAACTACGCATTGTGAGAAACATCATTTTCTTGGGGGTTTTCCCCGACTGGCTCCTGTTACAAGTACGGACGTTGTTATCGGTGGTCTTTCCGCCGTGATTATGCGGTCAGAGTTATCATGAAAGTGTGCTTACTTCGTTCCAAAACCTCTTGATTGTGGTTAATATTGAAGATAAAATTAGGCTAATGTCTACGAAGAATAAACAAACTGTAGCTACAGTGGGCTGATTATTTAGAAAATCTGTGATATCGATTATCCATCTCCTAAACAAAGAAAATCTACTAAAATTTGTGTTACAGTAATAAATGCAACAACGTTAATTAGCCGAACGATTATTGACCTAAACATTACATCCCGCCCGAAATAAATAAGTAGTTACAATAAACACACATTTCGTAGTTCATTGACATCGCTCACATTATAAAATTCATAAATGTCTATAGAAAAACGTTACATTTATCTTGTGACACAGCGTGATTCAATAGAAACACAAAATCCTTTTGGATTTTATACTTAATAACATTCTAACGTTAACAAGTCACTGGTTGTTGTGAGTAAAACACCGGTGAGTCTATAGTTTTGATACTTTCAGACTGGTGCTATGATCCATGTAATGTGCTGTATTTTCCATTGTGTACACACCGGTCACGTGATCATCTATGTTAGCTTGATGACGTGACCACTATTTATAGAATGCTGTATTTTCGTTACATTTATTTTAATATCGGCCAATTTTTCCGAAAGAAAAATTGCCCACGCCGCGTTAATTCATCTAGTTGGAGTTTCGAGGATTTGACCTTTGTCACATGTAAACATTATCATTATATTCTCAGTTTTTTGCTGTGTTTGTTCTTTTTGAAGTCGATCAATGTTTTGAACACATGCTCGCTTTTCCTGTCAACACCTTTGATTTGGTGATGTATTGTGTTTTAAAATGCATATTTCTTCTTTTTTTCAGATAGATGTACAAATGCACAGCCATTATATAACTTTATAAAAAAATTAAAATCAATATGGTATGGTATTAATCTGAAAATACCGCACTGAAGATTTATTGTCCACTGCTATATACACACCGCCATTTGAGATGGATTGAAATTGTAATGTTTACAGGTGTAAATACTGAGTTGAGCTCCAGCAGTCTAAGCATCGTAGGCAGTATAATACATTTCCATTACTGTCCATGAACAGACTCAAAACAATTGGACCTGCATTTTTCATTTTTGTTTTGTTCGGTGATTTCTTCAGTTCCCTTTTCAACTATTTAAATATGAGTTTGGTACTAGTTCGGTTTTGTGACTGTTTACATGTAGAGAACAAACGGTTGCATCACATGAACAAATAGTGATATCTTTATAGAAAGTGATTGCCAGGGTAATTTGTCACAATCAAATAATTTTGATGAGCTCTTTGGTGTACGGTGAGTGAGATAAGTAAGCCAACCACATTTTTTACAAGTTGCGTTTTTCCGATTTATTGGCATAGATGAACGATGAATGCGCTGATAACGCTATATCGGAACATTTTTCTGATTGTGTTCCTTATTTTTTGACGCTTTGTATTGATTGACAGTTTACTTTCAATAGTAATATATTAAAGCATTTCGCTAGTAACAGGTACGTCCTTTCTGAAATACTTTTCAGACGCGAATGGGGAATCAGATCGATATTTGTTTTTGTCTTATTATATTGAATGTTTTCATATGTGTCTTAAAATACATTCGGTCTAGGATATTCATATTATTTATACTTGAACATGAAAAGACAATCTCAATGGTCACCATACGAAATGTCTTCCTCCATAAGTTTTTTTAATTATGGTCTGATCTTCAAACTTTTTTCACTGAAGTGAAGAAAATCTGTGGATCTTTGCAATCAAGCATGTATATATTTGAAACTGTCAGGAAATTATAAATGAATAATTAATATCGAATAAGCATGACTTCCTGACATTTCAGTTCCAAAGAGTTTCCGTAAATGTGTTATATTTGTGTTAATCAATGGTTCAGTTAAGCCAAACTCAAAATCGCCTCAAGGTCAAATAAGCTATTCAGCGAACGTGTTGCGGACGTAGATACACTAATTCAATTTCCGAATCTTTAGTTAATTATTGATATTACTGATACCGATTTATAATGGTTCAATGATTATTGAAGTAAAACTCCTCAAACGAATCAAAATGAGAGCTAGATTACTTCTGGTACATAGTTATGTGCAAATTGTTTTGACTAAAATCTAACATGTATTCATCATTACAACTTTTTTTTTCAAATCACAAACGCCGCTGTTAAAATAGGCAGGCTAGTCTACATGTACAGGGGCTATTTAAGAATTTTTCTTGTTCTTTGTAATCCTCAAAAGGATTTCAAAGTCATTCAAAAGGATTTAAAAATTAAAAGCGATTTCGCAGTTGTTCAGTCGATCAGGCATTGCCATTTACTTTGTATGTGACGAAAGTTAAGCATCCATCAATTTTAAGAATAAGACAAGGGTCATTTTGTCACTGACTTGCTTTTTTAATAGTTATATAGGCCTATAAAACTGTAGTACTTAGGGTGGTCACAAAATACTGTATGTATAAAGATAATTTATCTGAAATATTTTACTTGTAAAAATGGAAAGATAGTATCTGAAAAATCCCAGTTTTCTCCTGGCATGACAAGCATGTTACACTATGCAGATGTAGACATCAATCCTGATCTGCCTTCAGTCAGCCACTCTGCTGGATATATTGATAAGTCTCTAGATAGATCTTCATTTACATTTTCCTCTTGTGGGTTGTATCGTTTTTTTTTCAATAATTCGTATTAACTTCATGAAATGCATATTTTGAATCTTTGAAAAGGATTCTTTATAATGTGACTTGATTATTCACAGACGACTGACAAATTTTGTATTCATTGATATGTATATATTAACATGTCGACGTACCTGATCTGAGAGTTATATCGACGTAACTAATTCAAGCATTATATAGCTAAGTCTCTGATCCTGGGGGTTTTATCACGTAACTGATTTGAGCTATATATACCAAGTTACATGTATTTGATCAGAGTGATTTTTCAACGTAACTAATCCAAGCTTGACATATATTATGTAACTGATCATTGGGTTCAATCAATCACGATTAAAATCAAAACATTGATAGCCACAGAACATTACACACATAAAACATTGCAGGCTCGGTTTAAGTGAGAATGTTCATGGCCGGTAAAATGCACATTACTGCTCACGCTGCACCGACTTGTATCTGACTCGATGTCTACACAAGTAAACATTTTAATCCACTTCAAACGATACTATGCAAACTGATCAACACAGATCATTAGCATTTTTAGGAAAGTATTAATCTTTTTAATAACCATTTTAATCCCAACCCCTGAACACACAAATTCAATTTGCTCGGGATTTTACTCGTCATTTCAGAAATATACCAAAGTATTCACACTTTGATGTATTTCCAACTTTCAACTTTCAAATTTTCTGAATGTGGATTTCCTTATAAGTTAGAACAAATCTTATATGTACCTATGTATTGAGTCCATGGATTTCTTTACCAATAAGACTTTTTTTATTTTTTTAAATAGAAAACATAGTTCTAATCTATTTTGATACAGCCAGTCATCCTTTCCTTGGACTTGATAACAAAATAAATAAAAATATAAATACTGTTCTGTTGTTCATATTCTTTTTCTTTAGAGGCGGTTAGACTAGGTCGACATAACAAAAAGAAGCATTTGGAAGTACATTATATAATGAGTTTTTCCTTATCGATACTATTTGTTCAGGAAGGTTCTGTTTTCATTGCACATGTAAACAGCCTATTTTCCTTTAAATAAAAAAGATGTTCTATTATTTTGGAATAACAAATCTTCCAGTGCATTGAAATATGTTTTGAATGTTTAATTATAGCCTTCTAGACATTAAACAATGGCAAAATGTAATAATCATTGAAATAAAAAATCAAGCAACCGATGGCAAAATCACGAAATCTGACCGCTATCTATCGTAAAGAAATGCCGTTTATTGCATATACGTCTCCCATTTTTGCTTTATGTACAAAAACACTAAATCTAAAATAACTTTTTATCGTCAACTGATGCTTTACTGGCACAATAAAACTTTGATCTAGTTCTCACCCACACCGTTCTGCAATCGAAAACTTCTACAATATTATGTTATCTGTGATAAAACACTACAGTGTGACGCCTCTTGGCACTTTCACTTTCGATATGAAATTAAAGAACAGACATAGTACACCTATACGTGTTATGTTTTATAGTTTGCAATTCTAGTAACTGACATTCCCCGATATCAAAGTATCATTAATCAATCTTGATAAAAAAACGATAGAAAGGCGCACATCTTCTTTGTCTGTACTTGAATTGTACTTTTTATTGTTGTTAATATTGAACTGCGCTCAATCCGGGCTAGGCGTCGTAGACAGTAACAAGCATTTCCGTTACTGCCCATATACAGGCTCAATCAAACCGAGTCTGCAATATATTCATATTTGTCGTGTTCCATGGCTTTCAAATTTCGCTTTTCATCTATTAGAAAAATTGCATCCCGTTATGTCCTTACCTTGTTTGTTAGATTAAAAACAATTTAATGTACGCGCTCGTGTAATAAAAATTTTTGACATGAAGATGTTGCATGCAAGTTTCTACTTTTAGATATTATTCATAATGAGGGCAGTGGTACACGAACAGAATCACTGATACCATATATTGGATTTAATATACATTACTAAGCGACAAAGGAACAAAACTATGGCACTTTAAGCGCAGTTTAGAGATTTATCGAACATTATCGTCGTTTTTGCCACTCACTTTATATCTGATACGATATTAATATGTTCGTGATGTCAAATTTAGCAAGCGTCAATTACTCTTATCAACTTAAATCTAACATGCAGAAATTTATACCTTTTCATTTTGTTTTCGTTCAATATGCAGGATATTCAATTTTACAAACTGGTACAAAATATTTCTTTTCTTTATTTATCAAAATCCTGTTTGCTGAAATGAAAGAAAACAAGAAATATCTTTAAAAAAGATAAACGGCGTTGATGGAAAAGATTTATATATACATGTATATAAGAAAGAAAAAATACAGAGAGGCGAAGCAGACACAGTTTAGTTAGTTTATTTTACTTGTTATAGCTGTTGACGAACCCTCCCTGCCTTCTTAGTATGACCAAGAGATTAAGCGACCGAATCATGACAACTTATAAATTCATTTAAAGTGTCTTTCAAAAAAATGTTGAAGCTGTTGCAACAATTTCATAGTGATAACAAGTCGATTAAAGAAGCAATGTATTACATTAAATCTTGATCTACATTTATTCAGTTTCAATAAAATACTTCTTGTAGAGTTAGAACTCAAGATGAATAAATGTCGTTGAAATTTAATATAAATAAATAAAAACATCCTGTTACAAGAGCGAAATCTACCAACTTTTACGTAAATTAACTTTAAAAAAAGTGTCAGTACTGAGTATCGAACCCGGGGCCTCATGCTTGCGAGGCGAGAGTGTTAGCCACTACACTACGATGAACTTGTGTTTTGAACTTGAAATTAACAATCAGTATCAAAGGAACTATAAAGGAACCAGTAAGAACTAGAAATATCTACACTTCCTTTTCGTTTTACACTGTGTACTGTAAGCAAGTTTTTACCTGACACCCAAGAATATTCCATATCAAATTGTATTTAAGCCATCAATATTGACTTAACTGGTTATTTAAATCGTAAATTTGTTTTTCTCCAATACAACACCCACTAACAACCAATCGAAATAATCTATTTGATTTTTCTGCTTCATAATAATAAAAATACCACTAGATACCTCTCCACCCTGCTAGATGCCTCTCTGGTGTAAATAGCTACCAATCGAAATAGTTTATTTCATTTTCCCTCTGCATAATAATAGAATACGAGTATTATTTACAACATTTCATTGGTCGAAAAACTAGGTCAAAAGTGAGCTTAGACAGCTAACGCCGAAAAAAATAACACAATTTGAAACATATTAGAAATAAGTGCATATCTTTTTTCTTGCGCTCCTTGCCTAAGCTATGTAAATGATGAGTTGCAAGAAAGAATTCATAACTTGCAAAATGTATGCCACTTAAAATCTTGAACTTTTCATCAGATATGTTTACAATAGACCGTTATGTTCCCGCGTAGTTTTTGATAAGCTATCAGTAATGGATTTTAAAATGCTTAACCTTGATCATGCTTCACGCGATATATAGAGTGATTTATTGTTTCAAAGGAGGCTTCTTTATTCACTGTTCGCTTTGTTTTGTGGATTTTTGTAGTTGTTGTTGTTGTTTTTTTCACGAAGACTTTTGCTTATGGCATTGTTTTTTCACCATATTAAATTTAAGAAAAAACTGTGAAATGGTTTCCGGAATGTTTAAGAAGTTTATAAAATTTTCTTATTGTTTGTTATTTATTTAAAAAAAAATTAATGTTATTTTAAATTCCATTATACATATTCGTTTTCGATTTCATCATTAACTTGCATCAAGTACCGTGTCTGTTTCTACGATCGTTGGCTGCGCGCTTTTATTTATAAATGTTTAGATATTTTTGAATGACAAACTATGACACTAACCTTTGAATGCAGTGCAGAGTCAAGTTCTAAGTACACATGTTATACTAACTATCATGTTTCATATATAACCATATTGACTTTTTTATGCAAGTTATTATCAAATAAATGATTGGAAAGAAATGATGTTATTGTTCTCCATCCACTTTTAAGCTGCTAAAACCTGTTTTGTTAAACATGTAATTCATAATTCAGCAACATCTGACAAATAAATGCAGCAGGTTTATTGTGTATTTATTTTTGTTAATGTTATTTATTTGATTGATTCTATAGATAACAATTTCAAGGTTTTGTTTTCTTATGCTGTGCGCATTGTATATATTCAAACTGCAAAGATTTGTAAATTTGTTTTCCTTTTATTCAGCGCAAAGAACATGAAGAAGCTTACTTCATTCATCGAGAGACAGATATCACATTTCTATCAGTAAACTGACACAAGCTATGCGCATTATCTTGTCATTTCCAGAATGGAAAACATTAATTTTGTAATCATGCAATCAGTGAAAGACGGGACATTTATACAACTAATTACGTAATTTTGCCGTCAATCATCGCTACAGCCGCTATCAAGAGCCTTCAACAAATCAGTAAATAACACAGACAAGACTATTTACATTAATCGGTCTTTAAACCGTTGCTTATTTTAAATATTTCCGTAACACTTAGTATACATACAGCTGCAACATTTTACAGGAAGATGGACGAGGTGTGAATGCAAGACAGACAGGTCCGGTATTTTTGTGAAGAAATAGAAACAATTCTACATTTTCAGATTGAGTTTACTAGCGAATAAAATGTATGCAATCTACAAAAGTGGGAAACATATGAAAATGGAACTTTGAAAGCCACCGGACACGACAGTTATGAACATACTCCAGAATCGGTTTAATAAAGCCTGTTCATGGGCAGTAATAGAAATGCACCCGCGGCGGGTTGAGCGCAACTCAATATTTACATAACTAAACGGTACTATTTCGATCCATCCCAAACGATGGTATGCACATGGCGGTGAACATGAGCATTTTCAGGTTAATACCCTTCCATGTTAAGCGGCGTATGGTCCCCTCATACAAGAAAGTGTCTGCCCTAAACAAGGAAACAATGCGCGGAAGTGAACAGAATAGAATTTTGACAGGAGATATGTGAATGCAAATTCTGCATATTACAAACAAAAGTTTTAAGAAATAAAAAAGTAAAGCGTCTGTATCAGCTTATGAGACCGGATCTGTAAACGTTCTTCTGTTGGGCTCGTGTTTTGTTCCCTAAGCATCTCTAGTTAACCCTTCTTATTTATTGAATTACATAATCCGCTGAAATTAATATCCCATTTAAATTTTAAGAATACTAGCAATTGTCCAAATCAGACGAGACGTACTAAATTAGTCTGACAGTCTAAACAGAGACACATTTTGCCAGTGGTAGTAGCTGTCAGAGCCCAGGTGCACCCACTAAATTGCTAATCACGTTACAGTGTTCCTGTAAAACTACAAATCCTTTATGTCCGTGTGAATCATTTTAAGAAAAATGAGAAGGAAAAATGACAAATTGTAAGGTCTTATATATTGCTATAGAGGAAGCAATTAGTAAATATTTAGACGACATTCTTCGACACCATATATTGGAGAAATGAGGATTGATTAACGTTGACACTAGCAAAACCAGGTGGTTAAATACTTCAAACATGCAACATTTTGAAACACATAATATATAAAATGTAGACGATAATAAATTGTTCGTATGCCTGAAAGCAAGAAATAGTTAATCTAAATTAAATTGAGAAATTACTTTAACTTGATAGTTTTTCCTGTTAATGTTTTTTCTGTTAATGCAGATACATTTTGTCGAAGTATATTCTGATTTCTCGCGGTTCAGCAGCACTTCATTAGACATTTTATAACATCTTTATTTAAGTTATAAGCGCATATTTTGGTTCTTCTTTTGTAAGTATCTGATAAAATAAGAGCCCGATTTATTTTAACATGTGTTGTTTCGAACATACCCTAAATTGTACTGATATACCATAAACTTGTTTTATTGTTGTTGTTGTGTTGTTGTTTTGTTTGTTCTTTTTTTGCAATTAAAATTTTGTCTGAGTGATATCAAATTTTATATATGCTCTTTACCTTCTTTTTGGATGATACAAATTAACAACATTATTTGTAATGAGATATTTACTTAAATCTTATTTCCAGTGCTTTTCTTATTTTTTTGCCATCGGAAAGTTTACTCAACACATTCAGAAAACCTAGCCTCTGCACACAATCCAAAAAGGCGGAGAGAAAAGGAGAGAATGTATTAAATTTGATCAATTTTAAAAAGAGATACCAAATATTTATGTAAGCGGGAATCTGAGGGATCACCGCCTAATAAAGGTCTGTGGTAAATCATGTTGGCACCACTGAGAGTTTAAACCGGTTCTATAGTGCCCCAGGTTCTCATATGAACAAATAAGTACAAGTTGCCTTGGTTAATTAGCTGCAACCCACCTTTCTTTTCGCCAATGTTGCATACAAAAGCACAAAATCATAATGAGAGAGAGAGAGAGCATGCTAAAAAAATGATCAGTTTTAAAAAAAAGACACCACAAACAAGTTGTCTTGGTAAAATAACTCCTACCCACCCATTAGCTCAACAATGTTGCATGCATGCAAAAGAAAATGGTTATTATCTATATTTAATAAATCATCAAGGTACCTCTAGGTGTTGTTAAAAGCTGAAATAATATCATCTTGATGTTCGGTAGAAAGATATAACATAAAGTCTCTTTCATAAAACTATAAAAACTGATCAGCAACAAGAGGTGCACAATTTGTACCCATTGGGATGTATAAAAGAAAATGGTGTGTGTTTTATAATGATCTTTGTATATGTCATAAGAAGTTTGACTTTTGCCCTTAATGTCATGCAATTAGTCTGTTTGGGGTGATATGATTCTTTCTTTGTTTTATTCTGTTATCTAAACAAGGATTATGTTAAATTTATTAAGACTTCCAAAAAAGTGTATTGATTACATAATTATATATGTTATATTATTTAGAAAAGTAACATTACACTGATTTTATGTTATTCGAGAAAGACATGTGATTTACAAGCATTGTTTAGATAAGAGAGTCTGCATAGCTGTATATTACTATTTTTCATAAATATTTCTGTTTATAGTAAAACCATTTTAAAATGCGAATTAATAGTAACAAAACGGAAATGGAAGTGGTATAATCTAATGGTGGTTGTTAAAACGCCTTTTGACATAACTTCGCACCGGAAGTGCAATCAAGATGTCTTTATTAGTTTAAATTATTACATCAAATAAATGGTAGTAAGGGCTAACTACGACGATAATTCTTGAAGCCACCTCCAGGCGTCCTCTAATATCTCGTGCTATCTCCCTTGTATCTCCCTTGTGTTTCCCTATCATAATTTGCTTAGCCGGTCAATCCGCTATGGATAACATTAATTAAAATTATCGATGTATGAATGAGATCTATGAAGCAAAAGAGCCACACCTTGCGAAAACTTATCTTTGGTGATTTTTTTTGACATTTTAGTTGCTGATATTTCTGGAAAAAAAAACAATAAGCAATTCTCTTTCGCATTCACATTTTTATAAGGCAAACGTGTAAAATATTTTTACAATAATAAATATGCTTAGTAAAAAAACAATGTCGTCCGCTCATTTATTTATGTGACTTTCAAAAAGGTAGTCAACTTGCTGAAGACATGCCGCGCTTTACCAAAATATGTCTTCGGCAAGTTGACGTGATTACTTGAAATAAATATATATATATATATATATATATATATATATATATATATGTAGTAAAAGAAAAGGCTGATTTATTGTTTTATTAATGCAAATATTTTATTTTTTACAATTGTATATGTGCCACCTCAACACGTTTTCTGAGCTAAAGAGTGAAGAAAATTATTAGTAATCTATAAAATAAGAAAAAAATGTGAATTAACACGAAAAGTTATTATGTTCTGTTAGAAAGACGTCTTAAGTATTGCTCAGCCATCTTTCGAACCATACAAAAATTCGAACGTCTAACATTTTGATCTCTTTATGCCTCAATATTTGATAACTACTTTCTATAATCGCACTACCTGTTGATGTCTGCTTTGGCTCTTCAGCACTATCGCATACGCCATCTTATCTGATAATGCCCGATAATGAATGTATTCATAACGCGATCGATAACGATAATTGATGAACTTTATGTCATCAATACTATACTTTGTTCAGCATCTTCTGTGACAAGTATTTATCAAAGCAAATTTATATTTTACGACAATATGATGCATAATTATGCTGTTGTCCTTATCAACTCAACAATAATAAGATCTTATATTGACGTTTAAGCTTTTTTAAAACAGATGTAAAGGGAATGCTGAAGGCCACCAAAAACGACAACTATGAAAATATAACGCGAAAGGTGTGATAGAGCCAGTTTATGGGCAGTTATGGGAATGCGTAATACTACCCACGCCGCCTAGCCCCAAACTAAGTTTAAACGAATAATCTCATAAGTAAACAGTACAAATATGATCTACCCAAAACGAAGAATCGCACATGACAGTGAACATAAAACATTTAAAGCGTCGTTTTAAAACAATACCATGTCTTGATCACAGACGTATGCTTAAAATTGCTGTTTAATAATGCAATATATGCAAATATGTGTTGGCTCAAGCAAAACAAACATGTTCATGGTTGCGAGTAAGATACAGACAGGTTTAAAAATAGCAAGATCATGTGTACAGCGCTGTTTTGACGTATATGTTTTTCCAGAAACGTCTCTCAAAATTAAATACTGTACCAAGAAGAAACTTTGATGTGTTTTTACCTATTTGCATTATAGTAAAAAGGTGAAATATGCATATCAGGAATCGCCACATTCAGAAAAAACAGCCTCCCCACACAGTCAAGAAGAAGAGAGGGAGAGAGCATGGTTAATAAAATGATCAGTTTCAAAAGAGACACCACTAACAATTAACAAAAATGAGAACCCGAGGGGTTACCGCCTTGGAACGGTCAGTGGCAAATCAAATTGCCACTGGGGGTTTAAACCAGGTTCTAGGGTGCACCAACCTCACTCTTGCCCCAACAGGTTCTCATATCACAAAACAAATACACGTTGTCTTGGTGAAACAACTCCAACCCACTTATTGGCTCAACAATGTTGCATGCAAAAGCACACAAACATATAAAACATAAGAATCTAATAGCATTGAAAAGCCAAAGGGCGGGTACTCAATGATCTTACAGAGACCAGAGCTCCTGGAGTAAAATCAGCAAGAACACGATGACAGGGATAAGCAAATATAATGGCCAAAAGTGAAGCCAAAACGATCCTTGATCGTCTACATCGGGATATGAAAAGCCCTTGTGGTGTATGAGTATGCTGGTTTCAGATACATTAAACAACCCAAATATTTTCCAAATCCGGATGAACGCAATTCAGTTCTTAAATAATAAAGATATACCAGTAAAACGATTACATGCACTAGACGCAGAGCAGTATTAAAATGTTTATTTGAAAGCCAGAGAGGTTCATCAGCAATTGAATAAATAAGAATGATGACCCCTTCTGGCTTTCAAAAGACGATTTTCAAAGCAATAAAATTTTTAAAATGATAACAACAGCAACCGCCAATAGACAGGGAGGTTGTTTATGCAGCTATCATTGCACTTTGATACAATTTCTCTTCTTTCACATATTTGTAAACATTTCAATATTAAAACTGCAATTCTATACATCAGATCGTAAGTGGTAAAGATTCTTACAAAAGATAACATAGCTCTATTTAAACTCTGGCCTGTAATAAAACCCCAGTCGCCTGCTTTCATAATTTTAATGTTCAAGGGGTGTTTAAATGCTAATTGCATAAACTGATATACGACACTTACATTAACTATTAATTATACAGCGATGTAGGTCTTTTGTTAATATGCATATTAAGTCTATGTTAACAGGAGCCGAGTGGCAGTACAGCAATTTATGGTTCACAGATACGACCAGTCAAATTAAACTTTAATGACATAAAATAAATTGACATATTCTTTTCTAAATGTTTGATAATGTTCAGATGAAGTTAAAGTGACATTTTACATATTTCTCTAAAATGAATCAACGTTGATATTCATTTTAAAGATGTTATCGGAACATGCTACCGATGTCAGTGGAGTCTTGCATACAATCGTATTCTTTTTTCTTAGATAAAATCAGAATGTTGACGGTTTTTACGATGAAATTTGCTGCAATATTACCCTGAAAATACAACATTATTGGTTCAAAGCTATTTATATTAAAAGCAAAATTTCTATCACTGACTCATTCTGATTGATATCACACTTTATGAAATTTGAAACTAATTGAAAAATATGCAATAATTGAATGACACATGGTAAACTCAACATGATTTCTTTACAATATACACTGACAAACTGCTTTATATTAGTGTAAATGGACAGAAGAAATTAAAAAATAGCATTACATCCGCCCTTTACCAGTTAGGAAAGGTCATCGTGAGAGCTTTTAGTAGAAAAACATTAGCCCTACCCAGCCCCAACACCCCACTTCTTTATTTTACTGTTACCTAAGTTAAGAGATTATATGTACCAAACATGCATTAGGTCCATATTTAAAGATTATTGCTGCTATTTAAAGTGCACTAAACTATTTTAATGGACTAAGATAAATAAGTTGAACTTTTGTATTTTGATCACATAAATAGCACCTTAAGAAAATTATTGTTATAAGTAGATCAAATATAATATTATGTGCATAACCTCGGCCAGCATCACTTCGTTATTGAAACATTACTACTTTTGTAAAGTTTTGAATCATTCTAATTTACGAATAAATTATCAACTGACAAATAAAAAAGAACAATTTGTTATTTTGAAATCGTTGAAAGACATGATTAAGTTGCCAAATAAGTGTTAGTCTCATACTCAAGTGCAACCATGAAATGAATGGAAAACTACACGTTGGCACACATTACTTCATATTTTTCTTATTAACATTTGAGATTTAAAATTGATACATTTATAAAGCTAAAGCCTTATATTTTACCATTCCATTCGGTGCCTTGCTATAAGAGTGAAATAAAGTCAGACATATTACAACATGTACTTATTCAATTAGTTGGCAAATAGTTGATCGAATGATTACTAGTGTCACATTTATTCAAATTATAATAAGTCAATTGTAACATCACGTCTATTTAAACGACCGGCTACCTGATGTCTGGGTCAAAGTGTTTGATTGAATACAATCATCAAAATTACCGCTGCAACCTCTGCTTTCTGTCTCACAGACCATGTTGATATGTAGGTAATTATAGATGACAAGATGACTTCTATGCCAGATTACTCGCATAAACATTGGTCTACAGACAATTTGGTAAATGCCAAACCGTATACTGGAAGCAAGTACCAAGGTTTTCCATTATCGCCCTCCAATCAAACAATTTCTGCTTGCTGTCCCGCAGAAGATAATAACAACTGTATAGATGCCTTGACGACTGCTATTCCAGATTACTCGCATAGACAACCTCGTAAATGACAAAATACTGGAAACAGGTACCAGGGTCTACACGTTTTGCCCTTTTTCATCAATTCATTTCAGCTTGCTGTTCCTTGCTGATATTTAGATAATTATGTAGTAGCTATGCTGGATAACACGCATGGACAATATGGTAAATGACAAAAGTATACTGGAAACCACTTTTCTCCTTTTAAAGTTATCAATATTAGCATGCACAGAAAATGCTGTAGATCATCATAGATGACTGCTAAACCAGACTTTTCTCTTTGGTCTAAAGACAATTTGATTAATAAAATCTATACTGGAACAAGTATTGGGGTCTATACATTTCGCCCTTCGATCAAACAATTTATGCTATTAGTTAATGTCGAACGACTGAAAACCATGACAAAAATTAAGTCAGTTAAGTAATATGATAAGCTTTGTGTTTGCATGGAAAATGCAAAGACTCAGTTAAAAAAAAATAAATATAACACTTCGTACAATAACCTAACCAATAACCAAAAGTTTACATTCGAAAATAAACACTTTCTTTTATAGTTTGAGTAGACAATTACTGCACCCTAGTGTGACAGACCAATGTTTTTATTAGTGACTAAGGTACTTAGTGTGAGAAAACAGAGTTATTGTTGTTGACTTTTCCACCTGCTGCGACAAAAGAATGTTTTTGTTGGTGACTATGCTACTTAGTGTGAGAAAACAGAGTTATTGTTGGTGACTTTTCCACCTGCTGTAACAAAAGAATGTTTTTGTTGGTGACTATGCTACTTAGTGTAAGAAAACAGAGTTTTTGCTGGTGACTCTGCTACTTAATTTGATAGAACAGTTTTGGTTGGTGACTTGGCAACATGCACCAATGTCCATAACTTATTGACATACTTCTCCATATTTAAATCACTGACATAATTGGTACCGCGCTGACGCAGGATAATAGTTTAATTACAAAATGGTAAATGCTTCTGACCTAGTTAACTGCATTTACTGAGAGTATATTATCCCGTTATATGTGTAACAAATTTCAAATAATTTAACGATCTTTCCCTACCGGTTATAACTGGAATACTGTTGGAAATGCTAATGCTAAATTAATTAAAAAATAAAAGAACTATTTATTTTAGAGTTTTAAACGGAAATAATTCAAACCATTAAAACAGTGTAAAACTTTATCAGATTTTCCTGATTTTTTTATATTTTTTTTCTTTTTTCAGACCAGTCACGTGATCGAAGGTGGCCCGAGTTATCTTATGTATGTAAAGTAACTCGCATTTGATATATATTTAAAACAAAAACAAATTTGGCAGATTGTTAACATGTGCTAAGCATTTTGTAAGAGTTATTTGCATTACTTAGTTATTTTATTGCCACAAAATTGTTTTTCATCAATGGATTTTCGGACATTTTCCTAATGTTTTAGTTCATTAATGCATAACTGACACCCAGGCAGACAACAGAAAGACAGATAGAAATGATTGTCATATGCCACCATGAGCGCTACCGATTTGGTTAAGCTAATATGGTTCTTGTCTCTCAAAAGTCATCAAGTAGAAAATGTTGAGTAGTTTTTTGCAGGCAACTTTGCTGGAAAGGTGGGCGGGTTAGATTCGATTAAATTTACCACGACAACGTGTACCTGTTAGTTCACAAGAGAACCTAGGAGGGGTTGATGAACCATATATTCCGATATAATCACATACATGTAGTTGCAAAAAAATAGTGAAATATGCATATCATCAAGAAGACCCAGTCTCCCCGGACAGCCAAAAAGTTGAGGAAAAGAGAGCATGGGCAATAAAATGATCTTTTCAAAATAGAGACAAACAATTAACGAAAATGAGAACCCGAGGGGTAGAGCTACCCGCCTTGGAGCGGTCAAACAAAAATCGTTTTGTTACTGATCGTTTCCAGGTGGTACATGAACTACTGATGGTGTCGTATTGATGAGATCATCATCAGAACGTATTTACCGAATGTGGCTATTCATGCTTTGCATATTACACGTTTTTATCTTAAAAGTGTTTTAGCTGTGTGGGAGGCTATATTTTCTGAATGAGGCATTTTCTGGTCGGCGTTTTTTTCATTTTTATCATTATTCTGTTTTGCTTTATTCAGCTTCATGTACAAATCTCTATGGCAAATGTTCAACATCAAACGATGGTTTCTGTATAAACATTAAACATCAAGCAAGTGTCTTTATATAACCGTTAATTAAAAAATTGATAACGATGCTGTCCTATAATTGGAATTAATTAACTGAAGGCGTATTAAGGTTATTTAAAGTAATTATTGATAAGGTCTTTACTCACCATTCCATCGCAAAGGCCAACAGCAACTCTTGCTTCTGGTTGATTGACTATTTCGCCATGAAAATGACAGTTTGCTTTGCTTTTCTCCAAATATGAAAAGCGTGAGTCAGTCACATTTTTGAATTTGTTCTGCTTTCTTTCTATGACAAATCCTGGTGATAACAAGTTCTTGTTTGGCTTGAGTTGTAGAATATGTTTTTCATTATTAATATTGATATCATAATGCAGTTCACTATCTTTGGAAGTATAATCGTCTGCACTACGCTTATGAATTAAATGTTCCGGATGCAGTTCATAGGTCACGTGATGACCTTCCCGGGTAACACGTGATGGTACTACAATCTCAAAGTCCTCTAGCGACCTGAGGAAGTCATCTGAAATTTAAAAAAAGGTAAAAATAAAGCAATATTCTTTGTACTTTAAAGTGTCTGTTCCAGCCAGCTATGTTCGTGTTACAACAGGCAAGTGGTGGCTTCGCATGCTTCGCTTTGTGTTGTACTTCGTCCGCATAACACATATTTGACTTTCATCGAGTAAGTACTATAATCAATGGTAATTTGCTGAGATTTGACATTGTCCTATCTTTTTACCAGACATGACATGATTTTCGTTGAGTAAATACTGGTTATAAACGACTGACTGAAGGTTTGATGACCGTTAAGTGTATACGGAGGTAATGTCAAAGTAACTTCGCTCAGATAACACAAGTAAGTCTTAATCCCCTACATAAGTTCTTTTTGAAAATCCAAGTGTCTTTGAACCTTATTTAAAGGTTCTCTTTAGAGGAACTTTTTTAAAATAAATTTCAGTATGTGTCATCATAAAACACAGAATTTTTAGTTTCTGTTTAATACCTCGTTGTTTGTTGCATTTTGCTTAGCCCAATGTATTTACTAGGGACCATACGCCGCTAAGCATTGAATGGAATTAATTGAAAATACCGCATTGAAGGTTCCATGTTCATGCCATATGCACACCATCATTTGGGATGGATCGACATTTAACTATTTATTGGTGTAAATATAGAGTTTCGCTTAACCCAGGGCTAGGAGGCGTGGGCAGTCATATGCATTTCCATGAATTTTCATTACATTACTGCCCATGAACAGGCTCAATTAAACCGACACCGCAATATTTTCATATTTGTCGTGTTTGATGGCTTTCAAAGTCCCCTTTTCATCTACCCCATTTCATTCATAGGCACACAAACCCACTAATTATATACCACTATGCTATGTGCAACTTGGGACTCACAGTCCTTTGATTAAAATACTTTTGTTTTATAGAATTGTGCACATATCTTTGGAAGGAACTGAACAACAGATTTAATCGCTGGAGAAAACGTTATTAAGTTGTATCATACGACCGCGTGTTAAACGCCTTCTTCGACAAGATGCTGCCTGATCCGGTAAGTACATGCATTTACAATTTTATTTATATGAATATATTTTCAATTTTTGAAGAAAAAGTAAGATAATCTTGCAACTAGTGGAATAAAATATTTTTACACATTCCTCTAAATATTTCTACTGACTTGTATAACCTGCCATCCTGAATGACATTAATTTGCGTATCTGTATAGTGGGTGAAGGCGCGTGCGAACGTGTGTGCGTGTGTTTGTGTATTACACTTTCAATTTATGGATTCTTTAGGAAAAGTTATCTAACCTGAAAAATGATGCTTAGGCGCTTCCTTGGCACAATGTTTACAGATTATCACAGGCCCCTAACTTATGGGCCAGAGACCTCCGGCGGTCGGAATCTGCAGTCAATATGCGAGAAAATTATAGCTTACTGACTGGTGCATGTTCAGGTTTATATAGATAATACAACTTTTTTTCCAATTTCAGAGCCGCTACCCAGGTGACAATGAAAGCAAAAACAATTGACAACATATTATCACCACTGCATGTACCGCAGTGAAGAAATACTCGGATTTTTAATTTTAAAGCACAACCTCGCTATTAGCAAGACATGTTCAAGAAAAACCATTCGTCGTCTTGGCCTACGAAGGAATAATAATGAAGCACCAGTCACAGATATTATATCAAAGATACAGCACTTGCTGCACAACGGCTTTGCTAACGCTGGGAATATGACTATTTGGCGACTTTTGAATTCCCACTACAGTTTACGTGTCACACGCCTCATGGTTGCGATCTACACAGAGGGAGTCATTTTGCGTCGGCATCGTGTATTGAGAAGACGTACGTACATAAGTCTAGAACCTAACTTTATGATTCACATAGATGGATATGAGAAGCTGAAGCCGTATGGTTTTCCCATTCATTGAGCTATGGATGGATTTTCGCGAACAATGATGGTTAAAGGTTGTCAGATCAAACAACAATCCTCACGTAATTTCAAGACTATTTTGACCATATTATCGAACAAAACTCTTTACCTAGGATCATTTGAAGCGACACCGGCACTGAAAATATAGTGATTCGCGATGCACATCGATTACTAAGACTTCACCATGGTGACAGTATATCTGGTGAAAGCAGCTTTCTGGTCGGCCGTTCTACTGCAAACCAACGAATAGAAATGTTTTGGAGTGTATTGATGAAACTTGTTGTACATTTCTGGAGAAATATCTTTAAGGACATGGTAGACATAAGACTGTTTAATATAACTAACTCCGATCATGTTGAAACAGCGCGGCTGTGCTTCACAAGACCATTACAGACTCACTTAGATGTATTCAAACAACATTGGAATCATCACAGGATAAGACCTCAAAGGTCGCTGGAAACCCCATCAAGTCTTTCCCCCGAGATGTTATTTCACCAACCAGAACTCTTTGGGGTCCGCGACTGTTCCGTATTTTCTTCTTTGTCGATTGCAGATATGACTGGGCTAGCAAGACACTTTAGCATAAGAGTGTCGAATGGGATGTACCGATCACTTTAACTTTTCAGTCGTATTTTGGAAAAAGGTGGAATTTCTAGGAAAAAAAATCCTCTTGCCGGACTCTCCCGATGAAGCACTTCTAATGTACGAAGCCTTAATGCAGTTGCAAAATCTACACTAACAATGACATCTTGATTGAAATACTGGTATTACGTATTATTCAGATATAGCATCTGCAGAACAAGACTGTTTAGATAATTGCTTTAGATGACTGCCACTAAAACATTGCATTTTTATTATGCGATTCAGAGGAAATTGTTTAATAAAGTTACAAACAATTATAAAGAATGGTGTAATCTTGTCTCTCCCAATAGAGCAACCAAAGTCCAAGAGGTTTTGTCTCATTAGGCAACAGGTTCAGCTTTTACTAGCGTAATTATATGAATATTGAAGAATTATATCCACAATCGATGTAAAACAAAGAAATAAAATAGTTTTCCGGTATGGCTGATGATCCATTTAAGAATCAGTTTTGTGCCAAATGCTTGGTAGTGTTAAATACGCATCTTTGTAATGAATAACATTATAAAAATATACCACAAAAGATATACTTTAATTCTTTCTAGAAACTTATGACGTCATGAATATAATTAAATTTATGTTAGTATTTTTACTTTGAGAATATTTACACATAAACATAATATTATATTAATTTTCTTTTCCTGTATGCATTTTTGTTATGTGTTTATTTTATGAGTAACTGCATGCTTGATGTTTTACTGAACCTTTCCTGTATTGTGGGTTCCTTCGTGAGTGTGGGTGTGTGTCGGCATCGGTCCATCGCCTCAGAAGCAATTTAACAAACAATAACAAACAATAACACTAACGATTGGTTTTGTAAGGAACCGACACATCCCCACTTAGAACACATGCTGCATGGGTGAGCGGAGTATTACTTTGAAGACAGTGTTTTAAGTCCAACCGCTAAGAACCAGTAGCACCCACCCCTCCACCCAATACCCCCTAAATTGTATGTATTGTGGTAACCCTACTTAACTAGCAGACTGCAGTGTTTTAAATGTACTGTACATGTAACATGAAGACGGCAATGTCGGAAAAGTGCGCGATTATTATCATGTCATGTCATGACCATCCCGGTCGCCTGCATGCCATATTGCGGATCTTCACCACATGTATGAACCGACGAGCAATAATTCTAATGCCCATAGATCATACAGAAAATTTTTCACGCATGATTATTTTACGCTTATCTCAAAAGTACAAAAATGATTGAATTGAAATAATTCGTATAACACGTTATTTATTAATGTTCATGAAATTAGCAGCCTGGCAGCGTGGAGTTGGCAGCCTGGCAGCGTGAAGTTGGCAGCCTGGCAGCGTGGTTATCAGTCTAGCAGCCTGGTAGCGTGAAGTTAGCAGCCTGGCAGCATGAAGTTAGCATCCTAGCACCATGGCATGCAAGCGATAAGTTAGCAGCTTTGTAGAGAGAAGTTAAACACTCGACGGATATGATGTTATTGCGCGATTTTAAAATATCATAGTTTGTTCATATATATTTCAGAAAAAGCGAAAATTGAAACTTTAAAAATCAGTAAGACATGAGTAATTTCAATAAAATAGATTTTCAAGACGCTAGTGTTTCTTAAAGTCATTTTATTCGAAAATCTCATTTGACTTTTTCGGAGTTGTTTTATTCTACAGAAAATGAAATCGCGCGATATTTGTATGCCGACAGAAACCAAAATACTTTTTTTTAAATGAAATAATAAAATAAAAACAAATTTTAATGTAGGTTTAAAGTAAGATTGTCAACCTGGCAGCTTAGCAGCCTGGCAGCGTTATAGTTATTATTCCAAAACGTATTTGATATAGATCAATTATAGTTCATGATCTTGTATTTTTCAAAAACTGCTAACACCGAAATTTTGTAAATCAGACGACATGATTTATATGAATATGATAAATTTAATTCGTATTTTTTCATGACACTAGTGTCATTACAAATCTTTTTAAAATCCTAAAATCTCATAATCAAAGCGCTGAAAGCGTTGAAAACTGTCTGCTTTGAAAGGAAACTTAGTACTACATGTATATACCGTAGCAGCTGAAAGTGAGTTAATGATAAGATGGCGCTCATTTCCAAGTGAACTTGTTGCTATCCTAGAGAACCACCTCTTTGAAAAATCTCCAGAAATAGCACAGTGAAGACGAGAGTGTGTTAAGCAGACCAATGTGATTGGCCATTAAAAATATGTAGTTAAAGCAGTGAATAAAGAGGTGCTAGCTGCTTTAAGAACATAAAAGTAGAAACAGTTAAGCCACAAACTGAGTAGACCACTGGAAACTAAATTTGGTAATAAAAAAAAGAGAATACTGCAGATTCGATTTGACTGAGTTTCAGAGACTCTCCAGCATAAAAGGTAGCATTTTGATGGACGACAAAAAATATGAACGCGGAACAGGCATAAAGGATTACCATGGTCTGAGAAGCTTGGTGACAACTTGCATCCGAAGCCGGCTCAAGTTCATCTTTTTGGATCATGCCTTTTTGTTGTTTTTTTGTTTTTGTTTTTGTAATAGCTGTTAAAATTACCAATCTATTATGTGCGCCATAGACCTAATCCTACCCCACACCGTTATAACGTGTTCCTGTCGGTTATAGGTTATGTACATTATTTTACGCACTCCACGACAGCATTAATATGGCAAAAATAAAATATATTTTAAAGGTGTTACAAACTGAGCTATAATTCTTAACATGGCACGTGTTCCATCAACTTGAAGGTCAGGAAACGACAAAAAGAGAACACTTCAAGCCGTTTTAAATGTGAAGTCCTGAGTGCTTTGTATCTTTCGGTGCGGATATTTAGGTTTTGTTGCCGCCTTGATCTTGAAACAGCGTCATGCGGTGTTAGTAGGATATATGACCAAAACAGATATGAACAATTTCATATCGGTGTCAATGTGACCTGAATCGTTTGTATGCAATTTCGAAATAATATACCACCGTGATGTTAAACCTTTAAAATGTTGAGTAAAGTTACTTAACACCCAGGGTGGCTGTGTTATCTATATAATTATGGCTTTTTCAAATTTAAATATTTCAGTTATACCACATTTAGATGCCTATTTATGTAATTGATGTCGTTTGTTCTGTAAATCTTAAGTTTACAGGTTGTTTTATGTCATATACTTGACACCAAAAACTACCCGAAGATGAATCTGTTATTACATGCTATCGTGTTCAAGTAATCCAGATCTTTAATTTTATCTGTTATATTTGGTATTTTATCGGTCTAGAGAAGATATTCACAATAACTAATGACAAGATTATGTGTCTCTTTCTATACTTCACATCCTTGTCTATGTTAATACTGGCGAGGAATTTGATATTTAAGCAAATATTTGCGATCACCTCATAGGTCGAACAGCTTTGTACCGCCTGGGTATCAGGGTCATAATCATAACAGTTGATAGTATTGTAAATTAAGCAGTCATATTGCTTTAATCAAAAATGCAAATAAACAATAAATAGTAAACAGAAAGTTCCAAAACACTGTATATTGAATAAAATTATTGTTTTCAGTATGACAATTTGCATTCTGCGTTCAAATTAAACATATCGTGATTCCTGTTCTATTTGTTTATGTTAATATTGTTCTGCAACAAATTCTTTTAGAATTAACGTGTGGTCTTCGGGTCGATTTATAAAACAGGCGACGCATTATACCTCCCTGATATCGTGAAATTATGTTTCTTGTTGCTATATAACGTTCGCATACTGTCAAATTTTCCATGTTGATACATTATTCAAATAGGTTCTAATTTTATATAACGTTACTTGTTATAGGCTTTCTTTTTATAAAAAACCATGATTATTTTCCTCTCTACTTTTTGGCTGTGTGTAAAGGCCGTTTTTAACGTGGCTATTCCTGATACAGTAAAACCCCTCATTAACACCACCCCGAAATTAAGACCACCTCGCTAATAAGACCACTATTTTGATGTCCCATTTCACAGTTTTGCACTATTTTACCCCTATAAAAAGACCACTCCATTATTAAGACCACTTTTTCCAAGTCCCAATAGTGGTCTGAATAGCGGTGTTTCACTTTATATGGATATTTCAAATTTTTATCCAAAGAATTTCAGTGGTTATTTACTAAAGTGAAATCGAATTCATGTAGTTTTATGCTGATCTAAACAATGTAACCGTGTTTTGGGAGTTACAAACATAAACTGAGAGCTGTTTTGTGCTTAGGTTAGTCTATAACAAGATGACCACGATAAACGTCAGTGAATGATATTAGGCCGGTATATTCCGTTTTTAATGGAATAAGAAACAGCTGTTTAAAAAAATCGTTTTTAATCTGCAACATTTTTTCATTAATCATACACAACAATACAAAAAGACCCATTTTATCATTAGAAATTAAGATAATAATCCTCAATAAAAATGTTTGCTGGGAACAGATGTTTACATAATGAATATTATACAGTCGAACCTCGATAATTCGAACTCGACGGGACCGGGAAAAAAGTTCGAATTATCGGGGTGTTCGAATTATCGAAGGTCTGTCGGACGGCGGAAGTGGATATTTTTTGTTCATGTTTTTAATGTCAGTTTATCTACATTATCTTTTGTATGTGAAATAAAAGACAAGCCAAATATTTGTTATTTATTTTTATTTCAAAACTATATAATTATGCATGTTAACATAATTATATGCATGTACATGAACGTAACTCAAATACATTTTGTCATAAATAATATACGTAACACAAATCATAAATCACAAATCTTCACGTCACAGATGTTTAATTTACAAACTTTGCCATGCTAGTTTGAATGGCCGCCCGCCTTACAAAGTCTTGCAAACAGTGTTAATAATTGCATGTATGGAATGAATCGGTTAGTATATAATTCAAGCCATTACTGCATGGGAACGACTTTTAAGCGATCTGCGACTTGTGTAGATTCAGATCAGCGTGCACGTCCGTGCAGTCTGGTTGGGACCTTTAATGCTCGCTTCTTGATTAAAGAAATAATCTAACAATTCAGAAACTGACAATGTAGATCCTGAACAGACTGCACGAATTTCCCGGCTGATTTGGATATGGATGGATCGGCTGATGGGATATTTACCAAATTTTATGGAGTAAATGGTTGCTAAGAACATCATTTTATTGCTTGTTTTCAGTGTAACCAATGTACAGTCTATTTCGCTTGTATACAGTTATTTAAGCAACAAACTGTAAAATTATTATGTTAAACAAAGATAAATAACATTTTAATTTTGTATTCGGTTGAAGGATTCAACGTTTAATGTGTTTCGAAAATAATATGTCATATAACGTCTTTCTATTTTTCTTGTTTCAAACGTATTGCAGAATCTGTCATGTCACAAGTGGCAGTTCCTTTCAAAACTTAACCTTCTTCTGTAGTAAATTTGTTCCATTGTACCTGATATTTTATATTACAATAAAAGTGCACTTCGCTTGTCGCAAATGAATCAAACTACAATTACTGAAACGATCGAATATCAGACATATATTATTTGATATTTTAATGAAAGGTTTTATTACATTTATATGGCAATTTGCACGTAAAAATATCGTCTTTGTATAATATTGAGTCATCGTAGAAATGAAGGTGCAACTATCAAAGTGTTCTGGGTACTAAAATAAAAACTGTAAAGTTCAGTTTCATAAACAATATGGCAGTAATGCTAACACCACCGGGGACATTCTCCGCTGATCGCCGGTTCAACACGACTTATCCCGATTCAATGCTGTTCTTCCTCGCGTTGCGACGGTTGTGGTCCCGGTTGGGCCCGGTGTGCAGACGGGGACGCACCGGGCTGTATATTGGAACAGTGTTAACTAATCTTTACCGACTAATGCGAACAGACCTTTCGTAGCATTTTAATATAAATATCAACCGCGAGGATTAAAAAGATAACTGATATAAAAAACCCACACCCTCAAGAAAAAATAACCGAAGCACACACCTGATTTAAATAATAACTAATATAAAACCCTTATGACACTTTATTCAAACTACCACACCGACCAGATTTTTTAAAAATAAACCTTTGTATGTTCCAGTATCCACTGGATTAAACTATAGCTGGTCTAAAATACAAGAACCACTGGATGACATTAATGACTAAACTTTTAATCTTTTACCCACCGGATTAAAATAAAACTGACATAAAACACAATAAAATATTAAAGTCAGTTTTATGATTTGTGTTAATTTCAAGAATTAAATGCAATATCTGTAGTCGAATTCCTGACAAGTTTGAATAATTGACAACAAATATCAAATTCGATAATAAAGATGTATCATAATTTTGTCAAGCTGCGTTCTAAACCGGAACCTCCAGTAACATTTTGATGCTTCACTCACCCGGCGACTTGCTTGTAAGTTAGTGCAACATTTCAATTACATGAGCTAGCTTGGACTAGCCAGAATATTGCATTTGAGGCAAGTGCCCCGACAGCACGCGAAAACGAGTAATTATTGCAGGCTCGGTTTGAATGAGGTTGCTGGTATATGTACTCGGATATTAAAATGCACATCACAGAACTGCCTCTAAGCCACAACAGAAGTAGGCAGTGCTAAGTGTGGTCCGTTCAGCAAGATGCTTCAATGCGATAGTTTTACAGTCTTTAGTCATGTCATTCCATCAACGCTGCATAACAGAAAGATTTGTCCTAAAATGATAAAACAATGGAAGGAACGGAACCGCTAAGAGAGAGTTTGATCTGGAAAAAAATGTTATAAGAATCACAGTCAAAGGCCATAATTCATAACCAGGAACCTTCGTCCAGACGCGCTTATTAAAACAAACTACGATCTTAATGAAACTATACAGAACTCGTTATTTGGCCTTGTCAAAACAGGGAGAGAGATGTGCATCAATCCGTTAGACGAGTTCGTGTCACAGAGGCCCTTTATAAATAGAAAATGGTTCATATTTACACCATCAAAAATGTCGAATGCTTCATAAACATGCAAACTCGCGATCTCTCAGTCATTAATTGATTAACTAAGAGTACAAAGGCTAATTTATCAACCACAACAGAACGAAATAGAAGAGAAAATGTTGATACGTGATACTCTTTATACAGATTATCAAGTGACTTGGTGTAATACCATTATATCAGTACATTATATCATTAAGTCCAGACATGGTAATTGGGTATCTGTTGCTTTAATAAAACCACGTACTCGCTTACAGTCGTTGTGTCGTTTGTTCTATTTGTTTCATAGAATGTATTGGAGTTTAACATAGAATGTATTAGAAAGACTCAAACATTTATCGTTACTGTTGCTATTGAAAATATGTTGTTGTTGTTTTTCATTATCCATTACTTGATATGTACATGGAATCACATGATAGTAAAATTTATACGTGAAAATATTTATACTACTTGTTAATACAGTTTGAGTTTATACAAATTTTTGGTTTTCTGTTCTGTTCACGCGGCAAAATGAGACCTTAAAATTAGAATTGCCAGTCTAGATAACCATAGGAAAAGACATGCAATGAAATTAAAAAGTCATATTTGAGCAATTTATAGTGTTTTAAGAATGCTATTAAATGTAAAAATCGGAGAATTTTTTACATACTTTTAAGCAATTCATCAAAATTAATACTCACGTGCATGTATTAATTTTTAATACTTCAACGACCAAGTCTATTCATGTTATTTATTTAAGTAAGTATCAGGCACACAAATCGTGAATAGTGTTACTTTGTAAAAAGTCGCCCTGTGCTTCAACTCAGTGTTATGATTAAAAGCGTTGAAGCCATTCATGTTGTCTGCAACTACCAATGAATTAGAGTGGGTTAGGGTTTTCGCGTTTATATGTAATTATCGTAAACCGAGTTAAACAGAGTAAGCTATTTTCAAGACGTTTAGGATGCCCGGGATTTCTTGTCGTCCACAATAACTTAGCAAAACACTGAGAAATCTCTTAATATAATTCATAGATTACAATAGTATGCGTGATACGAATATCTTTAGTGTAAGTTAATTTCGCTTATTTTGCTCTAAGGAAAATGAACGAAAACAAATTCAAGCAAAACAAACCAATTAATATATAAAATTATGAAAGTAACACAACTGTGAGATTTAATCTCCGCGCGAAAATTGCATTTTCTCTCGCTGTATCTCATGTCGCACTTCGGCCATTCAGAAAGCTTACAAGTTGGTGTTTGTTTTTGTCATATCTTGAATATGTAACTTTAATACTAAATAATCTCATTAGAAACACTATTAGACTCTACGTCAACGAGATCAATACCTCATCTACAATAGTTTCTACGTCGCTTACATCAGAACATAAATGACCCGAGTTCAAATCCAAGCTGTCGATTCATGACTGCACTGGAAATCTTGTGTGTCAATAGCCTCACATGCTGAACTGTAATTCCAAAGATGCATTTATGCTTATTCATTTGTAACAGTTGCTTATTTCTTTATGCACCGATTTTACTCTACCAGACCCTAGATCTGTTGCATAATTTTTTTCTGAACAATTTAAATGACGTAAAAGTTAACAGGTAAAGCTATTAACTTCTGCAATTGATTCCGGTTACAAATCTGCACTAAAACTGTTTTCTTAGCATTTCTATGCCTTTTCCATAATCATTTCAAGTATGGATTTGATGATCTGCTATCTAATTCTTTGTACAAAAATGTTACTGTGGTATCATCTAATTTCGCGTAGACAATTTTTCGCGCAGATCCAATACATATATTCACTCGGGCGTAATTTTGCGCAATAATATGTGTTTATTTAGTCCTATTATAATATGGTATAGTTTTGGGGGTTTACATTCGCCCATTTACTTTAGAACGAGATAAGCGAAATTTAAACACACGCGAAATATAACGTTATTACAGTAATTGTGGCCAAATTAATAATTTGGGCAAACAGGTTCGAAAGCGTCTATAATGCAATTATTATCTATACTTTTCTTATGTCACTGTTGTTATTGGCAGAAATTCGATGTATTCAAACTTTACTTAAATACCAAGATGTTTTTTTCTGTTTACGGAAAAGTAAATATATAAAAAATTTCATTGAACTACAAAACAGAACAGAACATATCTTTATTTAACTCAATCCAAAATATACGATGCACGTGTAACAAAAAACATGTCATTTGACATGCAGATGACAAGAACGAGTGCAGCTGTACCGGAAAACATAATAAACTTTTTGTTCTCCGCCTACGAAAACAAAAAACAAACACGTTTTCTATATACGCTCAAAATAACACTGAACTAACATTCCGACACTGAAAACAAAATCAAGTGCGGTACTTAATGTAGTTTTACATAACTTAATGTTATACATTGTAACTTAATGGAATTCTCAAAACTTTTACTACTCTGTCTTCACTCTAATTTCAATAAAGAACTTGATAGATTGTTGATAATAATGGTATGTGCTTTGCTCCTCTGTTATTAGCAAATGTTTTATTGTGGTGCCTTTGTGGTGCTAATCGTTGCTTTGTGTCTGAAACCTCCAGCCAAGCAATATGTACCAAGTGGCACAATTGATGTAACTTCTTTGTACAAATACACCCATTCATACCCTCAGTGCATGGATCCTTCTAATTAGAAGAAATTTACTTTCTGAATGCTTCAGAAGTGTAAAGGTGTTTATACTGTAAATCATTCATGGTAAAATAAGTAGCAAAAAGCTCGACTTGTAAACGTCAGACAAATTACTCGTGTTTGCTATGAAAGAAACGATGATACTGTAATTTGTTTCATTCAAGGTGCATGTCTCGCTTGATGAATGCGTTGTGCAGATATAAAGAGTGAAAGTTGTGCCGAGTTAATGATAGGTTTTGTTTCGCTAAAATGATAGCACTGAAAAGAGCGGAACACCCTCCAACGCTTAGAAGTTTGTGTGACAAAGAAATAATGATACGACAAAACTGACATTGCAAGGCTCAGCTTTTCTTTGCGACTGCCACGCTTTCTCTCAGAAAAGGTTTAAGAAACGGATTCACTTTCTATATATAAAATTCTTTTTTTTTGGCGTTGACTGTCAACTTGTTCTTCAACCGATATGAGAGTGTTCTAAATAATACGCGTTTTAACTTATTATGCAGATGGAAAACTAAATAAACTATTTCGATTAGTGCATATTTTTACCATAAACGCATCAAGCAGGGTGTTGTTTATGAAACAATTGTCACTGAAACAATTGTTTTATTCTCTGTTCAAAACAACATAGATCACAGCTCTTTCACAACTACTGCTATGTTCAAGACGGGCATTTTAAGTGAAGATCATTTGTTTGTGTTTTTTAATATTAACTCCTCACAATGGTTACTTCCCTTTACAGACACGGATAATGACGAGCTTATATTTAATTTTTAAAGCAATTATGGTTATAACTTATATTTTATATATTTTATATTTTATAGTATTATATACAACAATATTTCCACATTTATTTGTTATGTAGTGGATCTGATGCCTTAAGAAAGTAGTGGATCTGTGTTAATTTTCTGTATGAGATTTGTTTTATTGTTTTGATTTTTATTTTGTAATAAAATTAAGGATAATCTTAAAATGCACCAAGCGGATTAATACTGCTTCGTTATGTATATTTATTTTTATTTCTACGCAATGCATTACAGATCAAGCTCGTTGATCGTTACTGACCAGATGCCATTTCAGCCAATCAAATCCTTGAGATTTCAGACTGGTTTCTATTCTCAGTTTAATAATCTTGGGACCTGAAAATCTTTATCAACGCCGTTGTCGGTTTTAAAAATATGTCTTGTTCTAATTGTCTACTTATTGAGCTCATGAAGAAATTCAATCGTCCAATGTCATGTATTCAGAGAAAAGGAGGAATAAAGTTCCTGCTTCGCATGCAGGACGACAGTTGCTAGGCATAGCATTGGCCATTTCTTTTTCAAACATTCCTTATTCAAACACATCATACCAAGTAACCCAATTAACTTTTTCTAATTTATAATCCTTTCTATTTTCATGTTCAACATTGTGGAAGTACTCTCGTGTTTTAAACAAGGCCGCTAAATATTTAAATGTATGAGTCCAAACCTTTGTCTGTCAAAAATTAGTAATAACTATACTAACTAATTGCATTTGTGATACAAAAACATTTAAGCATCGCCCATTTAAATCCACATTGATTAATTATTGCTAGATTATCTGAAGCTGAACTGCAACTGAAAGAAACACAGATAAATATCATACCGTATTTTCTTGTATCCGTTTCTGCAGATAAAATTCCTAATGCACACGAGAACACCACATAAATTTCGAAGATATGTAGAACATGCATCCTTAAGTCAAGCATGTTTCCAGCTATAACATATCCACACTTTAAATTATTTAACTGCAACAGGCAAAATATTAATTACACGCATATGTTTTCACTATGAACTAAGCCGGCTTTTATGAATCTGCAAATACCGATATTTAACTCATAGAATTATATACAGAACACATTCATATCCAAAATAATCCCAGATTCATACGTGACACACTTTTAATAAATTCACGTCATATTTAAATGTCAAATTATAGCTGGGTTGCAGTTTTCTGTTTTTATTTGCACGTCTCAGTTTATAGTGTGTACATTACTTATATGATATTGACGCATGAGTCGCTGTCATACCATTCAAAAACCGCTGTGTGTTAAATTTAGTGGAAAAAATCATCCCGTGAATGAAAAAAATCAAACCTTTAACAAGTAGTACAGAGTATGTACAATTACTATCTATTTCGATGTCTCACTTAGCTTCAAATAATGTCACATCCCAGCGCTCCACTAACGACGCGTCTCTCATTCAAGTTCACTATTCCAAAAAAATTAACCCGATTTTCTTTTCACGCTTCTCAGACAATGAACGTGATAAACATATGTTCAATAGCTCTTGTACTTTGATCGGAATCAATTTTGTTATGCAACGTTCTGTAAATATCAAAAATCGGAAAAGGTTTTAAGTATCCCGTACAATGCAGTTTCTTAAAATACCAAGATTAAATATATTGATTATGTCTGTTTCCGCAGTTATTTATCTCCTGTTCTATTGAACGTTTGTACGGAAAACAAAAACGTGAAGCCTCAAATCGGCGGTTTATATCCTGTCTGGAATAATGATATCTAAATATGATACAGAAACTTAAACATTCGCTTAAAAGTACAGTCCGGATTGAACATGACACATTCTCTTCACATTTCGAGTACGTTAACAGTTAACGCTATCACAATAAGAGCATTTACTTTTCATCTTAGTTTATTTACTTTCATAGCAGTTTATTCTAGATCAAATCAATTACTATAACCACAATCAGTATGTTCATTAACCCCAAACGCCCTGTCTTCGTTAAGTGGGTTTAATAATTCAAAGTCAAAGATGTCATTATTAACCTTTAACTTTATGATTTGTTTGCAAATTTACATCAGAAACAGATAAACACCGATAAACACTTTTGTATCCTATGTATTACATAGCTTAATTGAAAATCTGTTAAGTTAAAGTTTGTATCGGTAAGTAGAGCTAGGTGAGAAGAGGCTATCAAAATCATGCATGTGCACACCTATATGCACAGCCACTTCAAGTGTCAAGTAGTCAGTATAGGGAAGATGCAAGGTCGCTTACAGCTTTTGCATTCTAATTTACTGTTGTTTGAATTGTATGTATCACACTGCATGTAATTGTATTTTGTCGTGTATGACGATGAGCTTGTATGCAAAAGTCATTAGATCAACAGCTTAAACCTATTTATTTATTACATCGGTTATGTACAAATTTCTTTTAATTAATATTGATTACATTCAATAGGAGTTTCTTCCTGGGTTGAAACCAGTATACGCGCCGCGCAAGGAATGAATGACATTCGAACCCGGAATCTCATGAGTCCGACGTTCATGTTCTAGACCGATGGTCCGATTAGATCCCCGAAAACCCCGAAAATTCATTTGTTGTTGTTTTTTAATAAGAAATCGTGTGTTTATTGTTTGATTTTCCTGATATAACAGTCAGTGCTGATCTTTCCTGATGAAAATGGAGGGAATCTCACATATTATGTGTTTTAATTATTCCTTTGCATAAATCGCAATTGTTAAAGTATTATACACAATAACAGTTAATGAAACCCTCGAAGTGCATGCGACTTTACAAGTAATTACGACTTTCATACCTGGGCTATATCTAAAACGAATCAGAAAAAATAGAAATGCCGTCAAATAAGGTCATTTGAAATGAACATTATATGTACAACAGTTCCAATAATCTAATCACTCAAAATATTCATTGAATAATTATAAAGTTGACTTCCCTCATGTGTTGAAAAACTAAATTGAATCTGAATTGTTGCAAAAGAAAATAATGACTAAAGCTCATTTACCTTTTTACTAATTTCTAATTAATTTTAACATAACAGATATGATTAAGGCCCGTTTCAGTATTCGAACCAGCATCTCCACGACCGCCACGCCTAGCCACATAAATTCAAGCACCCTACCAATTGAGCGATAGAAAATCCCTTTCAAAAAGGAGGCGCATGTATCGCAAATGAACGTTATAATGTTTATGTGCATGCAGTGACCGATTTAAACCAATGACAACAACGACTTCTATACATGTTTCGGTACCCTTTTCATATTCGGTGCTCTTTAAACGGAAAATATATGAAGATACATACATATACGTAAAAAATGAACTCCTATACGTCCTCATGAAATATGTATTTACAGAGTAATTATTGAACAGAACATTACGTGTATTTATTATTGTTAAACGTTACAGCATTTCTCCTACACTGATAACTTGTTTGTTTTCGTTAGTTGTCCCAGATATATAGATCGAAAAACTACAATTTTATGATAATGACAATGACTAATACCCTAATTCTCCTAGTAATTTAAAGTCGGTGAAAACAAATTTCGTTTCAAAGTCGTTAATAACTTGCCGTGTGCCATTTTTTCGTTACAAAACAATTTCACAAACCATGCAATTTAGTTGGTAATATAGGTTGAGGTTTATTAATAAATTAAAACTCTAAACACCTGTATATAATAAGATTTATGCGTGAGATAAAACAGAAATAATTTGAAAAATCGGTGTAAATAGATTTAATTGAAATCATTTAATAGGATTACTCCTATTTGACAATCTCTTAACATAACCGTTTTATTAGAGTTTTTATCAGTCGTGTCGTGTTAGGCCCCTTACCATACTTTAACATAAGGTGCTCTTGATATATAATTTATATGCTTTCATATCGTTAAAAGTAAATATTCTTCATGGTGTTTTAAACACGGACGAGTCAAAAACTGTGTTTACAGTGCTAATAACATGTTTGAACAAAGCTGTTATTTTGAGTGCAAAACTGCATCTATGATAAGGTCACGGTAATTAGCAAAATGTTGCATTACAAAAACATTTTCATAAAAACTCTTATATTTGCTGTTCTCCTGTTGGATCTCATGTTTGTTAAATAAAGGTAGACGGTTAAAAGCGATATTTTTTCATTGTCTTTATGAATACAAGTTTATTTTTAACATATGTCTGAAATTCATTTTTTATTGTAATGACTTGATTCAAATTTACATGATCAGGTCTGAAGGCTTTTCGTTTCAAAGTCGTTAATAACTTGTTTAATTTGAGACTGGTTTCCATTCTCAGTTTTATAACCTTGGGACCAGATGTTTATACCTGTTTGGTACTTTGTTAGGCGTTCCGAATTCAATCCGTAAAACAGAGAATGTTGAAGTATAAGACGAATGGGTGGGTCTTAAGTGTACTTTATATATACTCAAGGGATAAAGAATCGCAGGATGACATTACGTATTTGCAATATCTTGAGAGCGCGTTGATCAAAAACAATGAAAAACTGCGACAGAACTTATTAGGTTACAGCGTACGTGGTACTGTATCGAATGTCGCATTATGGGATTGTGTAACGATATCTCCCGGGAAAGCGTAACAGGGACAAATTAGAATCATATTCAAAGTTTACCCTGCGTTTCTTTTTCCCTTCAGTATAGATGTACGAATCAATCGTATTCGTAGCCAGAGATAATAAACTAGCAATCAACATAATTAGCTTGATTGGAATGAATTAGTTTGTGTGTTGTTTGTTTTACTAGTACGAAATATTGATTCTGGACCACTAGTCTGCCGAATATAACTGTACTTTGCACTATAAGAATTTAGCAGATTTCAACGTTTAATCAGCACTTCAAAGGAACCAACAAATGGGCGGGACTGAGCTCTTTTATAAAGATAAACTTGTTTGTCGGATTAAGTTTTTTCGCTTACTGGCTTGATACGAAAAGTTAAAATCAGCAGTTCAGCTTTATAATGTAGAAAACACTGCCTGATTGCATTAAAGTAATTTAGTTAAAAAGTATTTATGCATCGATTGTACGTATAACAAGTTCTTTCAACTTATATTAATCACGCTCGCTGGGTGCTTCTTTGGTCGAAACCTTTACGGATTAAGAAAATTGACAAATCTGAGGAATCTGCTCTGATCCATGATGCAATTTGAACTAACTCTACCCCTAAAGAACGACACACTGAGAAAATAACTCTGACAAGGTAGTCGAATTCAACGTCGTGTGGTTATCTCCCTTTGAGATATAGTTCTTACATCCCAGCTCAACTTGCACATCCGTGCTGTCTTATCAGGATATAAACTAGTCGCTTTTAGATTTACTAGGTTTTTCATGTCCAAGAAGCCTGATCAAACTGCACGGATGAGCGGACTGGTCTGAATTTTAACTGCTTGCTCAAGGGTGCAGGCCCAATCCCGTGGAGAAGGAGACAAGTGTAACTTTCATTAGTACACGATAAATGAGTTCATCGGCGTTACACTTCGCTGAAAAAAAACTATCTATTACTTTAAAATGATTTGCATACCAGGAACATGATTTCTGGTTTACAGAGATCGGGAAATATATAGAAGATATGAAGACTTCTGGGTTTTAGATTTAGAAGAATAATAAACACAATTAGTTAAATTTTATTAAGCTGAGATAATATTGTCTGTTACGTGGCTATCTTTCAACAGTAAATTACTACTACCTACTACGACTATGTTATGCTGAATATTTTCATAGTCTCTTCTTCTACTTGTGTAAGGCATGTTCAATTCTGAAGTATCATATAATTTATTCCCTTACTGCCGTTTGATAGCAATCGATTACGCAGAGAAATATATAATAAATTGGTTCTATTACTTAAGTAACCAGACAATTTCGTTATGTATACTGTGATTTTCTATTTAATGGTAGACTGAGCTAAAATGTCCCAATAGGAATTGTTTTCCGGTCTAGCAAACGCAATGTTATTACACAAGAACGATATATTTCGATGGCCGTCATTGAAAGTTGGTTGAAGCTTGGTTCTTCAAATTCCACAGGCTTGATCATATAAAATGAACTCTTCTGTATAGGTAGTTATTCATCTAATTTGGGTTTTGGTATCAGACTAAAACCCAGATCTAATACATGTTCGACATTTACAAATCAATCAATTTCGAGAGATCTGTTTTCTCTTCGTTAAAGATGGGAATCACTGTTGGAGACACGTGTAACGCTAATAGATTTTCGCTATGCAATGCACTGGTTTTCGCCTGAGTATATGCACAGTCTTAATAGCTTTTATTTGACCGGTCGTTGTTTTTATCAAGTGTAATATTTCGTAAAATCATGCCTTGGATGGCAGTTAAATGTGGTCTTCTGTCTGTGGAATTAATCGGTAGACCATTTGAATTGAAACAGTTGGTGTTTTATAATGGTTACAATTTTTGAAACTAAAAGTGGCACTGCTTTTCGTTATACACGTACTAGTTTTCGATGTTGCTCTGCGCTGTATTTTTCTTTTCTTATTTGTTTTTCGTTGTTGTTGTGTTTTCAAATAATCAAAGTTAACTCCTATTTTAATACAGATATACCGAATACGTCAGTTTATATATACAGTGTTAACCTTCATAAAATAATACGTATGAAAAGACCAGCAAAATTTATTGTCTTTGTGATGGATGTTTTGAATTATATTAGGATTAATTTAAGGAACTGAATAAAGAGGAGAGTGTTATACCATTTTATAATCAAAGCAATTCGTAAGTTTCGATTACTGTCGTGAGTGATTAAATAGATACACTCTTCGTTCGCACTAGAAAATCAACGCTATATATACGAGCATTCGCTGCAAAATTGTCGGCAACACTTACAGTTGAAAAGCAAGATATTACAGACACTTAACTAGATGGGTGTTCAGTTATACTCTAGTACTTTGCTAGAATAAACAAAACTGATAGTTTAATTAAGAAATATTAAGAACTGGCAAAGTAGCCAACTTTTAGTTTGTAAAAAATCCAATTCATCGTCAAGAATGGAGATTGACCTGAAGATTTTGGCTTGTAGCCAACGTTACGTTTTCGTGAGAGATAGAGGGACGGATGAAGAAACAGATCTCTCTGTATACCCTTGTTTCGAAAAGGGCGACACAAAAATCACAAATGATAAGTACAACTATCTGCTCACCTACGTGGGCTACGTTAGTACAGGCCGTCCGGCCGTTATGATTGACGTAGTTTATCGCTGGAGTACGGAACGGTATGCGGTACGTGTCGGACCTTGTTCTACGTTATTGTTATTCTGAATTGTTAAAGACTTTCTCATTTATCTTAGAAGTTGAATTTTTCTAAACAAGCTTTATAGTGAAAAATAAACACAATAATATTTACATGTATTTGTGTTTTAAACACATTACATTATTTTTCAATTCCTGGCATTCCAAATATTTATTTGAGGCACAAATATGAATGTTTAACAACGCTGTTAATGACATCTTCATTTCTAAACTTCATTTTCTTTTAAGTCCAAAATTATCAAGGTCTCAAATATTTGACAAGAAGATGGATTATCATGCAAAATCATTTTTAATTGTTTTTACTGGTACAGTGAAATTTATTTGAGACTAAGTTAATTGACAGAGGTTATGTTAATTGTTTGTTTGTTGTTGTTGTTTTTTTGGGGGGTTCAACAAACTTTGTATTGTAACTAGAGATATAAATCTAATCCATTTCACATTTGACATGTTTTTCCTGTGCACCGAAATTCTTTTTTACATTTTGCAGGAATTGTCCTTGCTAAAACAAACAACTTCTCCTCACTAATATTTAACAATATCCTCCATATATACTCCTTTTTATCATTTTAGATCCAGATCAGCTGGCACATATGTGCTGTCTGATCAGGATCTGCTCTGTTTGTTGTTGTTTTCTTTGGTCAGAAAGGACCTATTAAAGCAAAAGCGAACAATGCAGATCCTGTTCAGACGGCAAGGATGTGCTAGCTGATCTCGATCTACTCTGTTGGCCCACGCCATAAGCGTGTATCTAAGGAGTAAAGGGTTTAAAAAAACATAATCAAACTGTCATTGTAACACGGGCGCACTTATAACGCGTTTTGTAAGATTTGGTGGTCTCGTTTAAAACTGTATTGTGTAATTACGGGTTAGTCTGCAAGAAAATTATCCTGTGATGGGTGAAAATTACGCGACATCTACATGCTATTTACACTTAACATTTTAATTTGTATGTGATATGATTATCAAGAGAATAAATATAAATGTCGTAATGAAAATTATATATCATTGTTCTAACAAGAAATATCTTTAAAAAAGATAAACGGCGTTGATGGAAAAGATTTTTATATATAAGAAAGAAAGAAATAAAGAGCGTGCAAAAATTTCGTCTGGTGATAATACGTCGATTAAAGAAGAATGTCTAACATTAACTGTACATTCAGTTTCAATAAAATACCTCTTGTAGAGTTAGCACTAATGATGAATAAATGTCATTTAAATACAATAAATGAAAATAATAACGACTTGTTACAAGAGCGAAATCTACCAACTTTTACGTAAATTAACTTTAAACCGAGTATTGAACCCGGGGCCTCCGCTTGAGAGGCGAGTGTGATAACCACTACACCAAGGCGTTTTGAATTCTGGACTTGAAATTAACAATCAGTATCAAAGGAATTAGAAAGGAACCAGTAAGAACCAAAAATATCTGCACTTCTCTGTCGTTTTACACTGTGTATTGTACTCGAGTGTTTACCTGACACCTATGAATATCCCATATAAAATCGTAAATAAGCCATCAATTGACTTAACTGGTTATTTATACCGTAAATATCTTTTTCTCCGATACAATTAACGCTTTTTAAAACGAAAATGCCCGAACATATAAGCGCCAGGTAATACTTACACACAATATAAAAATCGTTACGGTAATCATTAACAAGACCCACTAATAACCAATCAAAATAATCTATTTAATTTTCCCGCTGCATAATAAATTTTATTTACAATATTTCATTGGTCGAAAAACTAGGTCAAAAGTGAGCTTAGACAGCTAACGCCGAATAACGCCGAATAACGCCGAAAAAAACTCATGTTCGCAGATTTGAAATTGTTTTTTAACAATATTTCGTAAAAGTTTATTTGACAATAATTGACCTGTAAATTGTCAAAGCATTCTTTTGGTCGTTTCTAGTTTATAAGTATTACTTTTTCGTCGTTTGGTTTTGTTTCTATCAGATTGGCCACTCACAGGGATACATATTTATGGCCTATGAGTTATCAAACTTGTCAAAGCTGTACCGTCTTACTGAGTTACGGTTGTCAGTGGTTTTTTGTAATTGTTTACTAAATCTTGTATCTATGATAGAAAATGAGGAATTTACTTGAGGTACTCGTATTTGTGGGAGGTACGTATTTTTAAGATTTGAAATACATCTTAATGAAGAACGATTTTTAAGTTATAATTAATTTACGGTTTCATTCATGAGATGTTATATATTAGGTGAAATCACCAAGGCATCCGACTGAATGAGTAACGATGTGTGTTTTATAGAATAGAACCGGGTAAAATTTCAACCAATCAGATGCTTGATATATGAGACTGGTCTTCAATCTTAGTTTTATAATCTTGAGCCCTGAAATAAACTCTGTCTCATTCATTCATCACTCCGCATTTAAAGCATTTAAGAACCATCTTTATACATGTTATGATTTCACGAATGTGTCTGTTTTACAGTTGACAATATATGATATTTGGCATGTGAATGATTTACCAATGAAAATCAAAGTTTACATTTTTCCGGTGCCTTCAGAATAACGCCCCCCCCCCCCCCCCGGACCTGACTTCATGAATGGTTTGTTTCTTGTAATTTCTGTTATGGTTTGGTTAGAAAAGAATACAGTATTCACAATGACTACGAACAAATATCACAAGATTGTGGTAAAGCACAATTAATTATTTGCATTGCCCCAACACAAAAGTACAGCAGGTGGTAAAAGTTTTTAAAATAAGTTTTAAGCACTTTTGGACTAAATAATCGAGAACACCGACTAACATTAATTATGATTTAAGAAACTTGTAAATCATGATTACTATGGAGTGTATAAAAATACATGAAAAAAAAACATACGTCACAAAGAGTAAAGTTTTAGGTTTTCTTTTCTTTTTTTTCTATATGATTTAATAAAATATCGTGCGGTTGATAAAATATGCTATAGCTGGGATTTTCCCATTCTGCTTTCTAAAACTGTGTCTCTTTAATATTATCACTTTTATATTCTGTTGTAAAATAGTTGAACCAGCAAAGAAGGAAAACCTTGAATTCTACCTAACTACGGTGGCATAGAAGCTTATAGATACTAATTAATAAATAAACATGTACAATGTCCCTTCTATGCCACCGTACAAAAGAATTTATTTGGTATTTTATGTGATTATTTTAATAATCATTTTGTTTGCAGTGTTTCTGCACATCGTAACTTCCATTACTCAACCGGAACTGAATAGTATTGGAAATAATCTTGACGTACGAGTGAAATTGACAGATAACTTAAAGTACGACGGTAAAAGACACACCATGATTATAACCTTAAACAACAAACTGGACACACCTATGGAACTTCGAGATATAAGCATGTTTTTTCATAGTTTCTTCATGGTAGAACCGGATCACCTGCCTAATCCAAAGGGTTATCGTGATACCGACAATAAGATAAAACTTTTCCACGTGAATGGCATGCTCTTTCAAGCAGACTTTCTGAGAGCCTTTGGTGCATTGTTACCTAACAAACCTAGGGAAATCAAATTAACTATTCAAGACTGGGCAGTGTCAAAAACAGATATTCCTAATAACTGGTATGTTAGCGCTAAAAACCTGGTTCCCGTTACTTTGGCTGCAACTGCAGTAGAGGACCAGTCGTTCGTTGAGGACTTCACAGATCCAAACCAGTACAAGAGGTACCGAAACGATCTTTATAGTCCCTATTCACCACTGGAGCGCTATGACAAAATTAAGAGCGACGATTTGGGAGCTGTTGCGGTGCGGTATGCAGTACTTCCTACTCCCTTAGATACGATACTGACCAGTGGACAAGGTCTGGAACTGGATACCACGTGGGTAGTCTCAGCACCGCCAAGCTTACATAATGAAGCTAATTTCCTAGCAGGTATGTTTCATAAACGACGACATACATATGCCAATTATTTCCAAAATTTGACAAAATCAATTAAAATGCTAGTAAAATAATGTCAACTAATTCTTTATTATAATTTATGTACGTTTAACAAGCAGGTTTATGATCGTTTCATGGTTCCATTTTGTTAACTGCGGATGATACTTTCTTCGTTCATTGCTCAGTTAACCATTTACTTCATAGAAACATCCTTACTTCGTGGGCGAACATTACTGGTAGTATCAGATCTGCCGGCACATCCGGGATGTCTAATCAGGATCTACACTGTTAGCTTAGATCTGCCGGCACATCCGTCATGTCTAATCAGGATCTACACTGTTAGCTTAGATCTGCCGGCACATCCGTCATGTCTAATCAGGATCTACACTGTTAGCTTAGATCTGCCGGCACATCCGTCATGTCTAATCAGGATCTACACTGTTAGCTTAGATCTGCCGGCACATCCGTCATGTCTAATCAGGATCTACACTGTTAGCTTAGATCTGCCGGCACATCCGTCATGTCTAATCAGGATCTACACTGTTAGCTTAGATCTGCCGGCACATCCGTCTGTCTAATCAGGATCTACACTGTTAGCTTAGATCTGCCGGCACATCCGTCATGTCTAATCAGGATCTACACTGTTAGCTTAGATCTGCCGGCACATCCGTCATGTCTAATCAGGATCTACACTGTTAGCTTAGATCTGCCGGCACATCCGTCATGTCTAATCAGGATCTACACTGTTAGCTTAGATCTGCCGGCACATCCGTCATGTCTAATCAGGATCTACACTGTTAGCTTAGATCTGCCGGCACATCCGTCATGTCTAATCAGGATCTACACTGTTAGCTTAGATCTGCCGGCACATCCGTCATGTCTAATCAGGATCTACACTGTTAGCTTAGATCTGCCGGCACATCCGTCATGTCTAATCAGGATCTACACTGTTAGCTTAGATCTGCCGGCACATCCGTCATGTCTAATCAGGATCTACACTGTTAGCTTAGATCTGCCGGCACATCCGTCATGTCTAATCAGGATCTACACTGTTAGCTTAGATCTGCCGGCACATCCGTGATGTCTAATCAGGATCTACACTGTTAGCTTAGATCTGCCGGCACATCCGTCATGTCTAATCAGGATCTACACTGTTAGCTTAGATCTGCCGGCACATCCGTCATGTCTAATCAGGATCTACACTGTTAGCTTAGATCTGCCGGCACATCCGGGATGTCTAATCAGGATCTACACTGTTAGCTTAGATCTGCCGGCACATCCGTCATGTCTAATCAGGATCTACACTGTTAGCTTAGATCTGCCGGCACATCCGTCATGTCTAATCAGGATCTACACTGTTAGCTTAGATCTGCCGGCACATCCGTCATGTCTAATCAGGATCTACACTGTTAGCTTAGATCTGCCGGCACATCCGTCATGTCTAATCAGGATCTACACTGTTAGCTTAGATCTGCCGGCACATCCGTGATGTCTAATCAGGATCTACACTGTTAGCTTAGATCTGCCGGCACATCCGTGATGTCTAATCAGGATCTACACTGTTAGCTTAGATCTGCCGGCACATCCGTGATGTCTAATCAGGATCTACACTGTTAGCTTAGATCTGCCGGCACATCCGTCATGTCTAATCAGGATCTACACTGTTAGCTTAGATCTGCCGGCACATCCGTCATGTCTAATCAGGATCTACACTGTTAGCTTAGATCTGCCGGCACATCCGTGATGTCTAATCAGGATCTACACTGTTAGCTTTTTTATTCATAAGGTCATTTCTGACCAAATACACTGGTTGCACATGTGTTAAAACGTGTATTTGACGTACTGTGTTATAAAATGTTTCTGTTTGTTTTGTTTGTTTTTCAAAATCAAAGAAAGACCTTGATCATCATGGTAGCTATAAAACTGATAAAGCATACATTATGTCGGTCACTATTCTTTTGGATGCCCCATTGTTTAATGACATTAATAATCCAAATAATCAAATAAATCCAATAAAGCTTTCATTACCATTCGCATATAGGGAAATAACTGACACAGTTAATGGCTCATTAATGTTAACAATAACATCTTTTTGTACATAGCTTATTGTTTTATAGAGCACGGCTGTTTATACTTTTGTTTATGTTCATTTCGCTCATCAAAATAAAATCAAAGCTTGTTCAACCATCTTAAATTATAGTTCATTACACAATAGAGGTTAAATACTGATGCGATATTAAAATTTGCACAGCATACATATGCATTTTATTTATTATACGAAAGGGGATATATCCCTGTCGACACTCCTGTAAAAACGTTGGAGCCTGTTCTTGGGTAAGCATGGTAATACATATTATTACAAACGCTGACTAGGGTCAGGTCACACCTTTAAATTGATCTCCTTTATTCATATGAAATTAATTTTGTAATGACCTTTGTTCTTGTCTATTTCCTTAATACGGAAATATGTTCTAATTTTTTTCAGGTAAGCTAGGTTTGTCTACAATAGACATTCCTAGAGCATCTAAAGCAATTGTCCTGGAAATAGGCGATGTCGGCTTTCCCAGTGACCACTCATATTTTATAAAAACCCTTGGCTGTGCTAACCTTATATCCATAAAAGGCAAAAGCCCATCGGGGGTGTTTTATGGTACGCAAACCTTGCTTGGTTTACTTCTGACAACCAATGGTACATACAGTCTTGGCAATCTGCCAGGTATTACAATCGTCGACTCCCCGCGATTTGATTATCGAGGTGTACATCTTGACGTTGCCAGGAACTTTCATCCCAAGGAAACGGTGATGGAACTGATTGATACTGTTGCTCAATATAAATTGAATAAGTTACACCTACATTTATCTGACGACGAAGCATGGCGCCTTGAAATACCAAACCTTCCTGAACTGACATCGGTGAGTTTTTCAAACATCAGACTTGGCATAACTTGGTACTAAAAGCCTTTTCCTATTTTGTTGTTGTTGTGTTTTGCTGGTTTTATTGTTAACGAATTGACCAAAAAGATGGAAAGGAAGTCATCAATGCAAACAGGTCTGTTTTATTCCTAAAAGAATACAATGATAAAATAAACAGGATGATCCTTACTGGCAATAGGTTGCACGCGTTAAAATGTTTAGCCGTCTGCCATCCTCCTTCTAAGTTACCTTAATTTTATGTGCACTGATCATTTCAATGCCATACGCTAAAGTTTATAATTTGTTTTGGTGTTATCATTTTTACAGTATTTCAAAATTATCATTTATAACTTGTGTAGGTTGCAGGGAAACGATGTCATGATCTGAAGGAACGAACCTGTATACTACCACAACTCGGATCCGGACCTCAGTCCAGGGCTCCCGGATCGGGATATTACACCCGTGAAGACTATAGAGATATTTTAAGACACGCTGCAAAGCGTCATGTTGAAATTATCCCAGAATTCCAAATGCCTTCACATGCCCATGCGGCCGTAAAGGCGATGGAGGAACGCTACAGAAGCATTAAAGACATCGATCATCTATTAACAGACTTGGAGGACGAATCAAAGTACCTCTCAGTTCAAATGTTTAATGACGACGCTATGAATCCCTGCATCGAATCAACATATAAGTTCATGGAAGTAATCATTGATGCCATCAAGAGCATGCATATTGGCATTAAGCCCTTGGATATATTTAACCTAGGCGGTGAAGCTGTCCCAGAGGGCGCCTGGGTAAATTCTACAGCTTGTAGGAAAGCGTTCCCTAATGTCGCTCCCGAGTATCTCCCTATCTACGCCAAGGCTTACTTCATGAGCAGATTAGCAAAAATGGTGATCCGAGATAAAGGCCTTAGACTTGCGGGATATGAAGACGCCTTTATATTGAATGGAGAGCCACTGGCAGGTGGATCAGAAAACCTGCTAGTTTACCCTTATCAAAATGTATGGGAATGGGGTCTAGCTAACCGAGCGTACAAACTGGCAAACGCGGGATACCCGGTGAGTGTGTTGTATGAAAGCAATCGCGATTATTAAAAAATAGTTTTTAAATACAGAGCAGGAAACAAGAAAATATGTGAGTTTGTAGAATGAAAGAAATCGCGATTAAAAATATTGTAAGTCTCTAAGTGTGAGGTTGGTGCACCCTAGAACCTGGTTTAAACCCCCAGTGGCAATTTGATTTGCCACTGACCGTTCCAAGGCGGTAACCCCTCGGGTTCTCATTTTTGTTTATTGTTAGTGGTGTCTTTTTTGAAACTGATCATTTTATTAACCATGCTCTCTCCCCCTCTCTTCTTCTTGACTGTGTGGGGAGGCTGTTTTTTCTGAATGTGGTGATTCCTGATATGCATATTTCACCTTTTTCTAAATTTATCAGTTTAGATAATAATCTAAATATTTAGTTATATCGATAGGGCAAGGAAAGTAATGCATTTATTGATATAAAAGAAGATATCAGACTTAGACGTTGCAAAAAAAGATTGATTGAATTTTGTTATGCTAAGTCAGATTCCTATAAAATGTGTGTTTACTGACAGGTAGTTATGTCTCCAGTCACTCACATGTCGTTTGACCATCCCTATGAGCCAGATCCCGAAGAAAGAGGGCTTTACTGGGCTTCCAGGTACATATTCTACACAGTTTATTCCTTCTTTGATAATGACATGTTCTCAAGTACAGATTCGAACCACAACCTTCATCATCGTTGGTCCATATCATATTAAGTTGAATGTTAAAATTGCAACAGTATTATGAAAATTATATTGTTTTAATGAATGTCAAAGTACTTTATGTGGATCAGCATTGCAACCAGATTGAAGTAATATTGATTCAATACTTTGCCTGGTAAATGTACGAGGTTGGTAATCAAATGTGCACTAGTATTGAAGTTAACTTGGAATCACTACTTGACCAGGTACCTGGACACGTATAAGGTGTTTAGCCTCAGACCAGAGAACCTCTACAATAACATCGATGTGAAGAGATCAGGCGAAAGCCTGACAAGGCAAGACGTGTGCGGAGATAATGATGTTAACTGTGACCCTTTGCTGAAGCCGGGAAATATAAAAGGTAGGAAATCCATTGCTAGTCCATTCATTCTTGGTTCAATACATTTAGCATTGTGACCAACGTTGACTATATAATCACACTACCGTTAGATCTAGAGGGAGGTGAAAGTGTAGCACTTGTACATTCTAAGTATAATAAACATAACATCCAGTTTTCAGTTCTTAGTTATGATCTTATCCAAGAGCCTATTGCGTTTATTGCAAGTTTCTGCGATCTAATTAAATTGTTGGGCAATCGATGTGTGAGTATATTGTGTAACTTGGAACATGGTCAAAGCATTCTCCATACAATGGAAAATATATTTTGCTACTGACCGCTCCAAAGTCTTTTCGTAATGTATATTACTCTAATTATTCTAACCATGGTACTTCGTTAACAGGTATAACCATGCAATTAGTTATACTCGTGTTATTATAACTGACATTGGTTCATTAATTCTGCATTAAACACTCTATCAAGGAATTCGTAAGTGTTCTTTGTTTTCGAGGTCTAACCTTCTGCCTCGCAACCTATGAGTCGCTGCTCAGTAAGGGATTCAACGATCCTTGGTGTGTTCTAGATTTCGAGCGAGAAAAAATATGCGACATTATCGTGGCATTGACTATATAATTATGATCTATAATTGATAATATTTCTGTTATGGTGATTTTACCTATATTCATTTGCATGCAAGTGAGTTGCTATTTTGAGATTACTTAATTTGAACAGCATACTAACGAATCTGCTTGATTATGTAAAGGTATTCAGTCATTTGGATGGACAGAGTTGATTAAAGACAAGGACACACTTAATCATATGTTCTTTCCACGTGTGCTGGCTTTAGCTGAGAGGGCCTGGCATAAGGATGCTTTCGAGAACACAACTTTAGAACCAGTGGCAGAATGGTCGAAATTTGCGAACAAAGTTGGCTACAGGGAATTGCCTCGGTTAGACAAGAATGGCGTGAAATACCGACTGCCGATTCCAGGAGTATCGTAAGTAACGTGCATTGTATATGAAAAATTGTACGCCATAGATAACAGATAAATATTAACCACCATAGATAACAGATAAATATTAACCAGCTGTAAAATATTTGTCGATGTTATCTTTTTTTAAGTATGTGGGGTGAAAAACACAAAAAAGTCTTTCTTATGTTATATATCATTTATTCTTTGAAATAAAAATTAAAAATGTTACGTTAGAAAGAAAATGTGTGTGAATAATCAAGTAATGAGTGGGAAAATTGGAAGGCCACATGCTTTTGCGGGTGCGTATATATAACCAAGGACCGTCCTTGACCAGTTAGTGGTGAACGCTATTAGGCAGCGCTTACCAAATGAAAAGAAGATTAATCCGTTAGGCATTCCCTGTAACCCTACAATTATATTCGCTGTTCCCTTAACTTATATATCATTCAAATACGCGAATAATTCTTTTCGGAACATCGAAATAAGTTAATAATTTTAACAATAAGATACATCTTAAACTTATTTGTTCAAACTCTGAACAATATAACACAAACAATTGTGTTTAAGATTTTCAAATATTTTGTTTTCTTTCAGGATCCGCTCCAAAAATAATGTAGAGTTCCTGATTACGATGCGGACAGAGTTTCCAAACATGCGAATGCAGTACAGCTTAGACAATGAACAAACATGGACGGACTATGTGCGCCCGTTTATCATTAGAGATATCAACCTTAATGTTTCCCTAAGATCTGTGTAAGTTGTGTGAATTATGATGTCGAACATTAACGTACAATAAATTAATAACTTACATATAAAAAAAGAAAGAAACAGTTTCCTTAAGATTGTTCAATAGCAGTTATATCAGTTATATCAAATCGTACGAAGCTAAGGAAGCTGACAGCAAAGAGTTTGCTTAAAGCCACAGCCAAAACCATACGACGCTTTAAGATCTTGCTCTATTTAAATAACAATGAGTGTGCACATTTACATCGGAAAACGAACGCTGAATTATTACAAGAACAGATAATGCACTTCACAGTGAAGGTGGTTTACCAGTTCAATAATAACATTTTTCTTCATCTAGAAACGGTTGTATCAATCGTTGCACGTGATTATATGGATATTAAAGTATTCTGCCTGTTATTTGAGGCGGTACAATAATTGCAGTTATCGTATGTTATGTTAGTTGGATATGTATGTTGTTCATGACAGAGAAACAAACTGAAACCAATATCATACATGTTGTGATAGGACTAGCTTATAGTTGAGCTGATACCTCTGCCCCCATTCTACTGTATTCCACTAATATGTCGTTTAACTTTTATGCTCTTCGCTGTAACAGACTGATATGTTTGAAATACATTAAGCTGAATCTTACATTTTAAGCGACACAAGCACATCAATTTTGAAAAGCACAAACATTAGCATATACATGTAGCTGGGCTAATATGTTTGAAATGCATTCACTATGACGTAGAGGTATTGACTCGGCTCGGTTATAAAAAGCATCTAACGGGAATTTATTTACTCTCACTGGCTATTTTGTTTGAAAAGTTTTCAACTGGGATCTTTGCGCGTTTGACACAGAAGAAAATTCACATTTACCATATCTAGCTGTACATTTATCATTCAAGCAATCCAAGGGAGAAAACCACATTTACATTATCCAAAGATACAATTGGATTGAAAAGAAATCACTCTTACTCTTTTCCCATAATTTCCAACGTGGAATTAAACTGAATGTCTGACTTTCTTATAAAAAGTAGCTCTAAGCTAGACTTTCCTTCAGATGGTTAATGTACTTCTTATTTTTTTTTAGATCTTCTGATGGTGGACGAGCGAGCAGAGTTACCAGTTTTGTTATCAGCAATATCATTGGCTAAAAGAATGAAAATTGTCAAAATGTGCATTAAATCAACCAATAGTGTAGTTGCTGATAGCGTGAAAATCTGAGGAATATGCAACCGTTTGTGAAAGCGGACTGTTAATCAATACTTAAGTAACCTCATTTGATTCGTTGTGTTGAATTTCTATAATGTAGTTTTAATATACAAAAATTTAAATGTAATAATAATAAGTTCACAAAAATTGTGTTTGTGTGTATTTTAAATGGTATAAATATACAAACAACTTTGAAATAGCTCTTACATACATTGATACATGTAAAATATATATAAATACTGCACATGCTTAAGTTGCAGCTTATCATGCCAGTGTTTGGATCGCATTACTAAGTGGCTAACATGACCACAATATTACTGTTGATAAATTAATTGTATAATGGATATTATGCTTATATATACATAAATATAAGATGTATATTTCCGAATATTACATCTGAATGTATCTGGCTAAAACATTATTTCAAATTAGTCTCCGCTTTCGTATCTGTTAGAACCTATTGTTAATAAGCAATATAAAATTTACTTGCTTTAATTAGTTTGTAATGACTTATCATGCAAACATCTCATGATGACTGCTTTTCTTACCAAAACAAGTAATTTTTCCCCGTGTCCGATGTAAAATATCGCATGATATTCACTTAATATTGTCACTTAGAACATCACTCGGCATAAAAGGAACACGAATGTCACAATAATTGCTTTGACACTTAATGATTAACAACCCCACCCGCCTTTACACTCATAATTGATTTGAAACTTTGTATTTTAGCTATTCATATGTAATATCCGGAAAATGACGACCATATAGTCGAGTTTATAAAGGATAGAAATGAAATAAACGTGGGTTTTAAAAACACCTCCTGCCCATGCGTTCATGTTAAAAATTGATGAAAACTTCTACCCATGCTTTAACACTGAATATTTTCTAAGTTGTACTCAAAATTCAAAAAATACGACAGTAAAATAGTGGAGGCTTATGGGATATGAAGACATGTTCTAAACGAACCTTTAGGACAAAACAAATGCTCAAGCCTATGCTTTATTTTCGAATTATTGCTTTTTAAAGAGCGATTTGCCATTTTTGCGATTTTCTTGTGCAGTTGTTGTGAATGTTCGCAGAATTTATCGAAACATTGGCGAATTTGCGATGGCCATCGTTTAAAAATAAAAAAAAAAAGAAATCAGCATAGGCTATATCTTTATGATAGATGCATTTTCAAAGAAATGCGAAAAGATTTACTAACTACAATACCCAATTCCCTCCTGAAAAAGCGGTCTATCCATGCGTTCTCCTCCTGGGACCTATAGTGAACGATTGGACTCCGTGTATTAGCATTTGCAAAAAGGTGGGCAATCAATGACGTTACCGAAACCAGAGGCCCATGGAGTCAAATCAGCAAGAAAATGGTGAGATCAATAAAAAAGCGTCAAGATTCTTTTATACCTTCATAAACTCCTAAACTCCTGCCATCGTCGTGCAAACAAAGAGGTAATCATAACAATCAAATGTAGATGGGTGTAACCATCAAGAAAGCAGAGCGCTTTTGAACCCCGTATGTGGTATGGTCACAAAACTTAACAATATCAACATGGTTTATCTTTAAAGCGGCATTACTTCAATTTAACCCGTTCTTGTATGAAGTATTACATGTATTTGGAACTATAGTCACAAATTTGCAGCATTAGTTCGGGCTAATAAATTTGGTCCGCGCGATTAAAAGCGAAAGTAGGATTTCCGAAACGTCAAAGAAATCGAGATCGCGCATGAAGTGGTCTCTTCGTCAAAAATCAGTGCTAAATATACCTCGATGCTGGTCTTAAAGGAAGCAAATCATTGCTGAATCAACAACACTTTACATGATATGAACCAAGTTTACCTTTCTATTACGAACAGTATGAACACAAATTGGAAACAACAAAACACATGCACTTTTCCTTATTGTTTGGTAGCCATCTTGAGATCTGCCAAAGGGTTCTTAATATTTGGTACAGGGCAGCTGTTGAATGACTGTACTTTAAACCAGGTTCATTTTCTTCAAACGTAAATTATTCACGCAAAAATACATAATTTTTGTATCAAACTGCACGAGTTCAACTGATATAAATTTTAAAATTGATCATTTTATTTGGATAGTATCTGGAATAGAAATGAGCATTTTAGAGTCTCAATGATTTAAACAATAAATACCTAGGTGACGATATAATTGTTTCTAGGCGACCATCTATTCACAGTTTAAGATGAAGAGAGAGCATGGTTAATAAAATGATCTGCTTCAAAACAGCCACCACAAACAATTAACAAAAATGAGCAAGAGTATTTGGTAAATAAAGGTATCAATACATCAAATCAGCCTGGGAAATAAGGGGAATAGACAACAAGACGTGTAAGCCAGATGCTATTGTGTCACTGCTCTGTGTTATTTAATTTGCATAACACAGTTGCATATTTTGGAATGCACTTTATCAAATTTAAGCTTTAATAAATTAAACAATAAAATACTAACAATAAATCTTATAAAACGCGCCATAAATAGTATTTGTATAAGATATAAAATAAAACACAAAGCATACCAATGAATTTAATTCACAAACATTGAAGCTTGACAGTGCTTAAACGTTAACATTAAACAATTGTTCCAAGTTTTTGAAAATATTATGTTGCAAAGAATGTTCAAAAAATAATGAAAAGTTTTGCAGACTGCAGTGCGACTTTCAAAAAGTAACTTGGCTATGTTGAATGAATGTATTTTGCGCTCTAGAGAATACAACAAGAAGATTTACGTAGCTGACCTTGATTGTAAGCAGTGCCCAAGGTTATAAAACTGAGCATGGAAACCAGTCTCAAATCTCAAGCATCTGATTGGCTGAAATGGCGACCAGTCGCCATTTCAGCCAATCAGATGCTTGAGATATGAGACTGGTTTCCAATCTCAGTTTTATAACCTTCAACCCAGGCGTTTTTATTTAACATGCTTAAGTTACAAAATAGTGGACAACTTGTCAATGAAATGTTTTAATATTAACCTATGGTAATATAAGCAGTTTCGTTAATATATTGTCTCAAATGAATAGGACCCAGACGAAGCCGATTTTATATCCAATCTTTTATACGACGATTGACAGGAAATCGAAATATCTAATGTTGGTTTCTTGTATCTCTAACATAAATGCATGTAGTTCAACTGTCGCTTTAGATATGGTGCCCATGTCCTATTGTTTATCAAGGATAATGAAATAGAGATGAATACATGTACAACCCATGTTAATTATTAGTGTATAACGAGACTAAATTTGGGTTTGTTAAAGCTAACATAAATAGGATATTATGAAATAACACTGGTAGTATATCAGACGATATACATTGTGTTCATCTCGGTGCGAATTATAACATGGAAATATACATAGCATATGCATTATGCTTTGAGGCACTTAAATAAGTTTAACAAATAGTGGAATATATTGTTCTGACCTGAACCCAATAACATCAATGAATATCGAACTTTTGTTCTTCCTTAAGCCTTGTTTGGCCGTGAATACTTCAATTATTTGCCGAAAAGAAAATAAGCTGCTTTTGGAACGAGCACAAAGATTCTGTCTTAATTACACTCGGAAAGTACCCATTTGTTAATAAATTGTATTAGTACTACGCTTCGCCTTTAACAATATTTTCTTACCTTTAGCTACTGAATATCAGTTATGCTGATGACTTTGTCATAACGCTGCGAAATTATTATATGTATATTTACAAATACTTGAAAATATATACATTTCTTAATCAGTCTGTAAGGCAGTCATTGGGATTAGTGACTGACATACAGTATACTTCACGAAAACGATATTATTATAGTAGTATCATATTAAATACTAAAACTGCAGATTTTCCGTCACATATCTCTATGAAATACGTATACAGTTAATGATAAGATGAAACCATATTTTTTCTGCCATTACTTCAAAAATCGCTTAGTCCGATGCGAATTCACTATATCCAAAAGAATCACCGTTTTTCTTATGGAATGTGTGAGGAAACATTCAAAATTTATAGAAAGTTGCCATGAAAGTTATCCACATACTACTGTCACACTTCTTCTGTGTGTATGTTTGTTTATTGTTGTGATTGTTTTCTCGTTCTGTGTGTATTTGTTCTTTTTTTTCTCATGTCGTTTACATCTCAGAGTCACGTGTACTTTATCTTGTTGTAATATATACGTTTACTTCTTTCGGTGTTAATTATATTGTTATTGCTCTACCGCGGTGAAACCAATAAAGAAATCTATCAAACAGCATCTATCTAATTTCCCAAACAATTGAAAATCTACATAGCACAAATAATGCGTACATGTGATCATCAGTTTTTCCGTAACTCAGCAGCATTACATTTTTAATTATTTCTTTATATCTTATACTCTCTCTCTCTCTCTCTCTCTCTCTCTCTCTCTCTCTCTCTCTCTCTCCGTCTTATTTTTTTTACAATCCTTTCTCTTGCTTAAATACTTTTATTGAATATATTGTTTTAATTTTCGATCAAGAGACAAACAAACGTTAAATGTTATTTTAACTTAGTAACAGCTTATTTATTTTACAATATCACTTTTATCTATTGCATGTTGGACTAGTTCCAAGCTGTTGCTAGGATAAACGTATTCACTTTCTATAAACTCAAAGTTCTCTTTTCCAGCTTTCCTCGGAAATATTAAAATCACAAAATGATACTCTTAACTTAGCCTGCCACATTAAGTGGATATTATGCTTAAAACAGTGTGAGCAATCAATGTTCACCGCAATCACTGTCATTACTATTCTGTCGATCTGATCTTCAGGCACTTCTGCAATTCAATATATTCACTATATGAATGTTGTCTACAAGTTTGTTGATACAATCACCCGCTGCATTAACGAAACATAACAAATCTCACCATACGGTCAACTTCTTTTCACTGAAATACAAAAAATAGGACATAAATAAAAATGTCAATGACGTCTGAAAGCAGGCTCTGGAGATGAAAATAAAATTAAAGACTAAACGTTTGTCTGATCACGTCTCGACATTGAAATTAAAGACTGATTTAATCAAGACTTGATTAGTGTTACATATTTGCAGAGACAAAAATTTAGTCGTTAGGGTAACATTTCAGTCGTCTAGAAAAAATATTAATTAATGGAGGAACGTTTAGTCCTACCGGCAAGACCTTGGAAGTTCTCTAAAATCAAATATTATTCGTATTGTACTTAATGAAATACGTAACTGATAGCAAAATGTTATCAACACTTTTTACTTTAGATCTTTTGATAAACCTCAGTAAATCCTGATATCCAATACTTTAAAGATAGTGATATAAACCTTTCAGTTATGATAGATATATTACAAGATTAAAAGTAACGCAAAAACTATAAGAATTTTGAAGAAAAATAAAAAAAAAAACACCAGCCGTCGGTATAATTGTATACCAGTGACTATCGAACAGATTAATAAGTTATTTTCTATGAAATGTATAGTAGGATTCTTCAGACGAATAACTACAAAATGGCATTTACTATATTGAAAGAAAAAAATTACTCGAGTCACTATACCTCGTCCGTAATGCATTTTTATAATGATTGCTGATTAATAGTGTTTTGGGTTTTTTATTTTGACAATAAAATGATGGTTTACATTCTGCCACTCGACAGAAGGCCGCAGGAATACACAGAAAATTAGTTTTCCCCACAGATCAAAACGAATTGAAAAATGCTGGAGATATAATTTGTAAAGAAACTTAAAAAACTTGATGATTGAGGAAGTACCCTTGGAAATGAGGATGAAGTTAACAAGTAAAGTTTTCTTACTAATATTGACAAAACAAAAGACAACGCACAAACTGATGGCAACTGAAATGTCCTTGAAAGTTTGAATATGATATGTTTTAAACCAGCAGCATCGCTCACACTCTAGCTAGTAGTGTCTACAGATTTAATAACGTATGCTTTACAGAGTTAAATAAGAGTAGTTAGTAACTTTGATAGTAACGAATACAAAGCATCATAGTTACTACTTTAATTGTGAATTTAAGTGGCTGAATGGACAATAAGTTTCATTATTTTCCAAGTGAATTTCACTTCATTATATTGATTTTTCTCGCATAACTTGTTTCTAGTAGTGCAAAAAGTGAAGTTACTTTCACTATTTTCGCAGAGCATTCTTATGGGAAAGTTTAACACTACCCACGGTTCTCAATGTATTTGTCGCCCTGTGTCTACATGCCGCATAGCCCTGGGTGGAGCACAACTCAATTTTTAAACCAATAAACTACAATTTCTGTCTATAAATTCATTTTTAAAATGTATGATTGAAAACAGTATTTGTATCAATCCAATTGTCAACGTATTACTTAATTTGACAATAAAATGTAATGAAAATAATGTATAAAACTAACTCTCCGTATATGATACCAAAGTAGCAATATTTTTTTTTGTTTATAATAATGTTAATATACCATTCCATTTAATACAGTGCCATTGTGAATTAATGTAATGATTTTTGGACCCGAGACATTTGACCTGAGCACATAATCTGCTCTGTGACATAAACTATGACAACAATCATAAACTATCAATGAATACAACCTCTTTCAAAGACTAGTGAATGACAGGAAAAAGTTATATTTTAAACCTTGCAGACGTTTAAATTTTTCACACCACATACCTTTGGTTTTATTTTTCGTGCGATGTGTTTTGTTGATTTTTTCTTGTATTTCTTCTTCTTTTTCTGTCTCTTTTTGTGATTTTTCGAGCCTTTCAACTTTTTTATGTTTGTTTTCTGTTGTTGGTGCGCTTTATCATTTGAACATTTCTTTCCTATTTTTTCAACGTAATGCGGTAGATCAATCGCTATATCCTCGTCTTCAGAGTTTTCAAATGGAATAAAGGCGTATGTTGGGACATCTACAATATAATTGTTCAAGCGCTTATAGAACACATGGGTCGCAAGCAGAATCGCTTGACCCTGCTTCAATTCTCACAATGTAATATTACCTACGCTTATAAAACACATGGGTCGCAAGCACAATCGCTTGACCCTGCTTTAGTTATCACAATTTAATATTACCTACGCTTAAAAAACACATGGGTCGCAAGCAGAATCGCTTGACCCTGCTTTAGTTCTCACAATGTAATATTACCTACGCTTATAAACACATGGGTCGCCAGCAGAATCGCTTGACCCTGCTTTAGATCTCACAATGTAATATTACCTACGCTTATAAAACACATGGGTCGCAGGCAGAATCGCTTGACCCTGCTTTAGTTCTCACAATGTTATATTACCTACGCTTATAAAACACATGGGTCGCAAGCAAATTCACTTGACCCTGCTTTAGTTCTCACAATGTAATATTACCTACGCTTATAAAACACATGGGTCGCAAGCAGAAGCTTCTTCAGATGTTCCTTTCAAAATGAACGAGGAAAGCCAGTGGTTAAGAACTAGTATTTGAAACAATTAAGGCGTTGCTCCTTTCGTCTTTGCTAGTCATAGATTAAAAAGAAAAATATCAAAAACTCTCAAACGGCTAAAGGCAGTTTCATCAAACTTCGCCCAAATCAACGTTATAAGTTTATGTTTATTTTACATACGTTAGGAATAGTTAGAACAGCAACGAAAAGGTTAGACATAAAAATCCCTATTATTCTAACTGCAATCAAACACAATAAAACGAAGCAACACAAAACAATATTTTTTTTGTCATTTTAGCGACCAGGAAATTGGAAGGTCAAACACACTTTTACAAATATCTCATATTGTATACATTTGATAAAGGACCTTAGATATTGTTGTCTGCAAATACTCATGAGTAAGTGATGTTTAGTGTTGCTTTGTTGTTGTTGTTGTTTTAATTTGGTATCAAATAGAATTTTTAGGGATTTTTTTAAAGTCTAACTATTTTCCTTTACTTTCTACTATAGTAATTTTTGTTAACGTTTGTAAAGAAACACACAATAATAACATTGATTTGTGCAATGTTTTATTGAACTGCATTTTGCCGTAGATATTTTGCTTTTTTTATTTTTAGCAATGACAGAGCAATGACAACTACCATAGCACTTTTAGGTGTAAAAGATCAGTATATAAATGAATCAATGTTGGAGTTGAGACAAAATACGTTACACGAAGTCAAAAGGAAATAAAGTAAGAGTCTGTATTACTTATTAAGCAATTAAATGTTTATTTTTGTTTTAGAGACATTTGTATCATTACAAAACGGATTAAAGCCAATGAAAAGATGCCACATACCTGCATAGTTGGTTTCTTGGCACGTGTTATCCACTGTGCAATATTGCGCTGCCCGTGAGTCTTGTTTCGTCAACTTTAACTCATAAACCAACAAAAATACTGTCACGAACAGCAACACCTCCGAGGAGACACAAATATCGCAATGCATTTTCTTTCTGAAATTTTCACAGAATATAATATCTTTCAAATTGTCATATGTTTGTTCATGTTTTGGTCGATAAAAATTTCGCTTTTCCAACGCTTCTTGTATAAGAATTACAATACAACTGTAAACACGCGGATATCTTCCCAAACAATAGAAACAGCTAATCGATCCGTAAAATCAATGTGCGACTTCTTTGAAAAAAAATTCTTTTAATATAATGAAAGTGATTCAAATAATATGCAAAATCTCGCATTCCTTACGTTACTGCGGAAATGGCCTTTATTAATAGCTATGTTATTTTAAGACAAAAAAAGAAATTTCCTAATTTTCCAGTATAGTCATAGAAAATTCGCTCTCATAAAAGTCTAAATTCTGTATAAAAAGCAATTACTTACGCCCCTCGACAAGTATATATGCTTGAACATAGAATCCAATTTTCTCAACTAATGGTTGCTATGGAGAGTACCACGCGGCATTGATTCCAAACATATACGGAAGTCTTCGACTTGTTTTTCACAGATACTGCAGTGATTGAGACAAAATTTTACCAATAATTGCTAAAGTTGTTTGTTATCTTTTACGCTTGTATCTTGCCGTTTGAGGCGATTTCTCTGATCGGGGTCTTTACTGAATCAACGTGACCTAACAAAAGCGGTAACTCTAAGAAGAGCGGAAATATAAAGGAAATTGGACTATCTATCGAACATACGTCTGGGAAATCTTGTCTCTCCTTTGATAAATCTGGGAAAATCTATGGCTTAACAGTTTTGTCTCTTAATGTTTTATAATGGTACAGAATCTTGGAATATATTAATACATCTCGGAACAACGGACAAAGTATGGCTTTAATCAATCATTTGCCAGCGACAATGTGATTGCGAAGTCGAAAAATGCAGCAAAACATATGCCTTTGAAAAGAAGAGTTCCGCTGTTCGGAGATGTTCGGAGATGTTCGGAGATCTATGTTGACCATGCACTTCAGTTGTGAGCATTCAATGAACATGTGCATCATAAATACTGGAAAAGGAAGAATTGAAATACGCAAATTAATATCGCTTATTCATCAGAATATATTGACCACACATGACATAATGATGTACTAGTGTAATAAATCCTAAACAATGCTGTGCAGATTACATTTATCGTAATAGTAAACCACAAAAGGTGGAACAGAACTGATTTTGATTTCACATACAGTTTGACATATTATTTATACAAAGAAATATCACGTAGCCTTTGGTTCCTATATGTGATTACTTCAGATTAAAGGGATGTTAAATGTTTAGTCGGACGTAATATAGTTTGGGGATTGGGTTGAGGTTATAATAACCTGATAACACTCATAACTGGCTCAATCAAACGGATTCACGTTTTAAAATGTGTGTCAAGCGCGTTCTTGTCCTCTGAATTCGATTATTTAGTTGCGGCGAAATCATTTAATGATAATTAGTTGAATAAATTCTTTGTCAGAAACATAAAGTACGCTGGAATCCGGAGCAGAACAAAGAAGAATGGCGGGGAAAGTCTCATCAAATAAGTATATTCTGATAAAAAAATGGTTTTGTCCACAAGTTGTTTTTGCGACATTTGCGCCAAAGCGAATGCTGACAAGATTATGCATACTGTCGAAGGATGTATTGAAAAAAAACAACTTCCATCTAGGAAGCAAAATAAATAGTAGACAAACAATAAAAGATATAAGAACAGAACACACAAAACAATTTTACTTGAGTGACAGTCCTGAGAATAAAAAGAAACACAACGCACAGATATTTCGACTAAATCGACAGCCAGAATAAAACGAGGTCCTGCTCTCAATATCACGAAATTATTTAACTGTATTTCAACCTCAGCCAGCTCTTTTTGATATTTTATAAAATGCCGACCAAACATTGATTACTTGACATATTTTGGTTTTAAGGATAAGTCATGCAATTTTTCGCTAAAATGCAATTAAGAAAATGTGTTGTTCGTATATTCTGATTCCAGAAAATGAATTCGTTTGACAGATAATCACATAAATTATAAATCAAATCTATCTTCTGGAATATTTCGGCAACACTAAGTGTATTTAACACATTTCAATAATATAAGATGTTATTTCAACTTAATCAAGTATTCCAAGTTAATAGCCAATACATAGGCAGAATTGGAATAAATATTGTTGATTTTTAAATGATGGCTCCCATTAGTTGCAAGTTTTTGTCTTGAAATGTAGAGAGGCTGAAAACAAAGTAAAGTTGAAACAAAAGGGTCATGGAAGAACCTCTATCGCTCTTCTGAGTGTTACGGAAGTTGACATTATGCACATACAAAGAATTACGAATGACAGCCACACAGGTTTAAAAAAGATGTCTGAAGACTATCCCTATATAAATATATGTAAAATAAAGTGACTCTTTGAGCGGGGCCAAGTTTGACCTCTGAAGCTTAATCTAAACAATTTTGCTAGATGAATTTTATGCTTACATGTAGCATCAAAGCTTTTTTGAATACTTTGCCTAAATAAGCCTATGTAAAATCAAGTTACCCCGGGAAAGGACCAATATTGACCCCGGAAACAAAATTTTGTGAGAGAACCCCTTAGACGAATATTCAGGTTCTAGGCCTGGCAGTTTCTGGGAAGAACGCTTTTAAAGATTACATAAGATTACCAATACCTCTATATAATACTATGTAAAAATCAAGTATCAAGTCAGTTAAGGGGAACAAACATTGCAACTGGTGAAAACTTGCAAAAATTTCAAAAACGGATTTAAGGATAAATAACCATTGTCAGCTAGATTTTAGTGATGAATTTATCTTAGGACTATTTAACGTTTAAAAGTACGCGGAGTTCAGTCTCTTCATGCTCTAGTTACCAAGCATACAAAAATAATAGAAAACAAGTGACAGGAAATTGTCACAAAACCAGGATTTCATTTTCCATGCAGAGCGTAAACAAAGCTCCAACAATATGCGCGAGGGCACTTGATAATAAAAGTTCTGTGAGTGTTTGGTTTTAATATCTTGAGAGATGTAGGAGGAAGTGGGCATGTGACAGTATTCTTATAAATATATATAACATAAAGGACCATAATTGAGGCAAAGATTATTTTTAAAATAATAAAAATGCTGTGTGGGGTTTGAACCGCTGGTCTAATGAGAAATTTTGTCATCTTACTGTAACAGAATACTCCAAAGTATACTGTAACAGAATACTCCAAAGTATACAGGACTGGTAATCTATTCTAAAAATAGACAGTTATAACAGAGCATTAACCCTTTTATAATAACAGAGTATTCTCCCTTTTATATATACTTAAATAAGGAGACACAAAATTGCTAACGAACGGATGGACGGACGACCAAGGGCATAACCTTATACATTGAAAATTCTTTAGTTCGAATTATAGTTCAGTGAAAGTTTGGTTGAAATCCCTTGAGAAATATAGTAGTTTCACACAGAAGAGTATTTCTCTATATATTACATTATGTGGAAAAGAACAAAGGCCCATAATTCTGTCAAAAATGATCAAATCACAGAACCCGGAAAATATGCGCCAGGCACTTGGTGACAATCATTCTGTGAAAGTTTCGTTGCAATCCCTTGAGAAATGTAGAAGGAATTGCGCACAGAAGATTTACATATGTGAAAAAAACAAAGGGCCATAATTAGGTCAAAAATGACCAAATCACAAAACCCCGACAATATGCGTTTACATTTGAACTAAACACCATACCTGAACTAAGTAGTTATCTGCAATATAAAGTGGAGATGATAAGTGCCAATTCGTCAAAATATTGTTATGGTTACCCTAAAGAATTGGCAAAAATGATTGTAGATCAGCATATACTTATTTCAGATGTGAGTTGTTTTGTTATACTGTCCATGAAAAATTTCAGAGTTCTCATGCAAACGGTTTATCTTTTGTTTTAGTATTTGCTTGGTAAATAGAACACGAATTAGACTAAACTGAACTTGCAAACATTAGTACATCCTTAGATAAATATATTTCTTCACTAAAAACTAGGTAGGAATTGAACCCCCCCCCCCCCCCCCCCCCAAAAAAAAAAATATATATATATATATATATATATATATATATATATATATATATATATATATATATATATATATATATATATATATGAAATTTTAGCCAGTTTTCGCCATTAGCAATGTTAGTGCCCCTTAAGGAATTTGCGAAATAATAACAAGAGGACCAAATGGTTATATAACGTTCAAATGATTCTTGAATCAATGACATAAAAGATAAATAAAAAGCACATACACTTTTCTAAAAAGAAATAAGTGCCATTTATGCTCGAAACCATGGCCTAGAAAGTCGTATCAGATGTCCCGCTGTTTAGACCCCTAGGCTAACTAGCTGACAATACTTTTACAGTAAATTAAGTAAATATTTTTTATAAATTTTTATCCACATAAAACTTGTGTTAACATTCTGTATTTACACAAAACATAGCGGCTATGTTTTTGTGTATATACAGAATGTTAACACAAACTCAAAATGCTATATGTGAACAAGTTTGCATGTCTGTTATCATTGCAAAGAGATCAAGTGTTCTAAAATATCTGCAACCACAACTTTATTATCTTTCCCTTTGTTATAATTAGTTGTTTTTAAAAAAATTCAGGAAAAAATCAGTGATTCTTAAAAATATTCACACTTATTTGAAAACATTCATCAATAAAATGACTAGTCATCAACGCTAGAAATTCCAACAATTTACAATTACCTTCTTCTAAATTGAATATGAAGTGTTTTGTAATTCATTATTTATTGATATTCGACTGGCAGTTGATCAAGTGTTGGTGTGGAAGATTATGTCAATGAACAATTAAACGTAAAACAACTAAGATTACTAATAAAGCACCATTCAAAGCGTTCCTAATTAAATGCAAATATGTTAATGAGAATATATTTTATTTAGGAAAGACAGTGATGCTGCAAATGCAATCCTTCAAACTCCAGACACTCCCAAAAGAAAGCATCAATCGGAACATGCAAGTCCATCAACCCCAAAAAGACATAAGTTCTCAGACAAAGAATACAATCAATACCAAAGTACCGAAAGTTTCAGGAATCATGGCGGACTGAGTTTCCATGGGTAAATTATGTGACCGAAAATGGTACCAATGCTGATCAGGGATACATGTACTGCTCTACTTGCCGGACTTACCCAAAATGGCTGATAAGACATCTTCTTTGTTCATTGGCAGTAATTCATTCCGTATTGGTATATTAAGGGCTCATAAGAAATCCATACAATATATCAAATGTACTGACAAGAAAATGAAGGACAAGATGCCGGTTAAAGATAGAGCTACTGCTTTGCCCAAGCCCCTTTAGTTAAGGCAGTGCAGAGAGCAGCAGAAATTAACATGAACACATTGACAGTAATGTTTAACACAGTGTACATTCTTCCGAAGAAAGGGAAGCCTTTGTCAGACAATGAGATTCACATGGACCTTCATGTTAAAAACCGTAGTGCTATTGGGAGTGACTACTTTGATGAAGGAAACAACTATCACACTGAAAAAAGTGCGAAATAATTTCTAATGTCTATCGCTGAACAGCTACGACTATACACAGCCCAAGAAGTTCAACCTGAATCCAGAAGATCTTCAGTTAAAGCATGAAAGCCCCATCCCTGTTCAGCTCAAAGGTCAGACTCCTGTTGAGTATGCATCTGACAATGATATACAGAATCTTCTGCACTCTTCCAGTACCTAGAAGACAGGTTCAAAGACTTCAAGGAACAGCCACTTAACAGTTTCAGTGTGTTTAACTTCAAGTATTGGCCACGAGAAGAAAAAGATCTCTTGAAGTTTGGAAGAACTGAGATCAGAGACCTCCTGGAACATTTTGCCCCCCCCCCCCCTTTCACTACTTACTGAAGATGAGAAATTCAACATCATGAGGGAATGGACAGTCTTAAAAAAATCGCCTAAAGAAACAAAGAACTGACCAGCTTTCAGTGGTGTACGGTGAACTCCTCCAGGCACAGCCAGATGAAGTCAAGAACATTCTCCGCCTAGTGAACATCATGGTAACCCTTTCACCCTCAACAGCTGAATGTGAGAGACAGTTCTCAGCTATGAACATTATCAAGACGTGTCTGAGGACAAATCTAAAACAGGATACATTGGAAGCCTTGATGAGGGTGAAAAGTGATGGCCCAGATATCAGCTAGTACAACAGCCATACACCTGTGGATTATTAAATGTAAGCAAGTTAAGGACTATACACAACCTGGGAATGTGTAAAGCTTTTACCTTAGTAACAACAACTTATTTAATGTTCATTTTTAATGCTCATGAAAATATGTTACTAATAATATGACCTCAACATTTACTCATAGTTTCTTTTCCTCACTTTGTTTAAAATGTTATTTTCAGATGACTGTTTGAATGAGGTACCAAGTCCAGCACCAGTGGCTTCTGAGGCTGATGAAGACCAAGATGATGAAGACCTCAGAGTTGAAGATTAAGATGACAATCTGTGTTATTTTTATGTGTATTTTTACTCAGTACTTATAACTCTCAAATTCAATGGAATGCTACAGTATATAATACTCTTTTGATCTGTGTCTTGAAAAAATAGTGTGAGCTTGGAGTTACCAGTATTTAACTCTGGTTTTTGATTGTTATGTGAACTGTGCACATTTTATAATAAGAATAAATTTGCATTAGTTTATAATGTGTTATTTTGAAATAGAATACATTGATGTTTAAGGCAGGTGTGTGCATTTTATTTGTAACAAAGGATGAACTGTTATTGCTTAACAAACTGTTTTTTACGATTGAGAATTTCACGCGATTTTCCGGGCAACCAGATAAAAATTCTACTTGCCCAGTGGGCAACAAAAAAATTTAGGAATTTGTCGGTCCCTGCTTAGCCATATTATCTTGGTTGACCAATAGCAGTACTAGAAATGTTAAGGGTTTTACATTCCACAGGAACTATGATTTAATTTTATCACTGAATTTTATGTTACATGTAGTATGAAAGAAACTATAATGAAAATGGCATTTTCATATTTTACGCAAAAAGAAAACAGGTAACGTGATCAGGTTAAACCGCGGACGATGCTACATTATGAAGTTCAATGTCCAAAATTTGAATACAATCTTTTCATTGGTTTCAGAGCTGTTTAAAGCAAATTGTTGACGGAAGACGACAATCTGCTTCACATGGTTCTTGTTGCTTACACTCACTTATACCTCTGAGAAAGGCTCAATATAAAGATTTTTCACTTAAATTAAGAAGCTTCGTTGTATACAGTCATAATTATAAATTTGAAAGCTTGTGGTATAACAAATGACTGAAATCTTCACTATCTTTCAATAAAACCGAAGAAACCCAAACTATTTTAAATGTAATTGGTGGACGATTTTTTTTAGTTTAAGCAAAAGTAGTTGAAAGCACAGAAATGAATGTACATGAGCCGATAGTGTAAGAGATTGGGAAGACGGGAAAATAATGATCATTCCTAATTTGGTTTAAATCTATCTTAACAAAGCAATTAATTTGATTTTTTTTATGAAGGATCACCTTAAAAATCATCTTTTACTGCTGTCACTGCTGTCACTGCTGTAACTGCCTCAGTAAGATTGATCTTACTGCTGCTACTGCTGTCACTGCGGCAGTGATATCATTTTACTGCTGTCCCTGCTGTAACTGCTTACTGCTAACTTCACAGTGCTGAAAAGATACATATTGGCTACCTTAATCTGTATACAAAGTAACAATGATATCTTGCATAATCATGTTACCACCTAAACTTTTCGAGTAAAATCAAACAAGTTATAATTTTGTCACGGATGGATTTATTCATGCAGAAGAGATATTCCAAGTACTAAGTTAATGCGACACTTTAGAGTTATAGGCACCATTAAGTGTTTAATATTAAAAGTTGCATTAGAAAGAGACAGAGCAAAAATAGTGAAACAGGAGTTATCATTCTTATTTTCACAGATGGCTTTGATGCAGATAATACACTTAACAAATGTTCTTAATACACTTAACCAATGTTCTAACTATACCGATCAAAAATTTTAATTTCTCCGCATAGAATTGGAGTACAGTCTTCAAATTTGAAACATAAAAAGATGTGCCATTTTTACTTCTTTTTCTGAATTTTCCATTGAAATCCTTTATTGCGTTGTTAAACCAAGGACATTTAATCGAGGTGAGGGCAAAACCACTGGTCACAAAATTGACCGTAGCTTTTGTATAGAGGATATACTGAAACCGGCAAAAAATGCTGAAAAATCTTCTGTGTAACAGCTAAACAATCGCATTATTGCAGACTTGCATGGAATTGTTCAAAATTACTTAAAATCCATATTTAAACAATGAGAAATTAATGTTCGTTTCCGGAGAATGTACGCACTACCGAAAGTTTTTTGACTTTTAGTTTTTCCCCTACCTTGATTAATTGTCAGTCTGAGTGGTTTCTAAACACATTAAGAGAATTAAAAAACTTTTTCATACAAAGAAGTGAAAATGATGTATCTTATTATATTTCAAGTTTGCAGTGTTTATTCCGAATTGTTACTGAGAATCTGAAAAATATGATAGGTGTAGTTAGAACATTGGTTAAGTGACGGTATTGTGGATTGGGCAAGTTCAAGTTATAGGCAACATCAAGTTTCATATTACAGTTGGGGCCTACCGAACGCCGCCGCCGGATCCGGCTTTCATAGGCAACAGTAATATGCATTTATGTGACGGTGGTTCTCAGTGTAGTGGTCGCAGGTAGTTTGCCTTTGCGCAGAAAAAAGGTTCCGGTATTATAGTTGCAAAGTGGCTGTCTCAAATCACATTTGAACTGTCCATTTCCGTTTTTAATTCAAGTGCTGTTGTTTTCAAGTTACTTTGCACCCAATCATTTATTTATTTAACATGTCTCAAGACAAATTGCCAAATTGGTAAAATCGGCTGTCAAACTATAAAACTATGAAAAAATACAATCATAACAGATTTTTTTTCTTGATTTGTTTTTCAAATCGCGAACATTTAATTTACTAAAAAATTGAAAGTTTTCGTGACTACTTGTAAGAAAAAGGGGATCGTTATTGTTCAGAGCGACAACTTTGTTTCCGTATTCGAGTGTATTTATTGCTCTTGTCTGATGATGGAGAACGATGATTGTATGAATCTAGCTAAAAATGCGAAATTATTACAAGTCCAAGCTACCAGACTGCTGAGCATGGGCTTCTCCAAAATGTGGGTTAGACTCCTCTTGGATTTATTTTCTCAAGAGCTTCTGGAATGTCTACTACATCCACATCTCGAGGGTCGTTTTAACACAAATGCATAAGTCTCCAACTCAGCATATTACAATTTACTTTTAAAACACCAGAATAAATTCAGCATTTACAGAAATATTTCTGGTAGAGTCATGGGTCTTGTTGATAATGATGTAGATATCGATGTTAAAACTATATTCTAAGTTTCAAAGTAATATCAAAGTTAAGGGCGATTGCATTAGTAAAACAAGAGCACCGCGAAGCGGAGCAATATAGCCCTAAAGGTTGTATCAGAGGATGTGAGCAATATTTAGACTATTGAAGCTCAAAGGACAGGAACAAGAAATCCTTCAAGGGGTTCAAGTTACAGAGCGGGTGATAAACAGTTATATGACCTTTGACCCCTCAGTCTGACCTTGACCTTGAAGGAAGCCATCCTGAACATAGCTTCTGCACGTCATCTCAATGTGGTAAACATTTGTGTCAGGTTTCTTCGAAATCCTTTCAGGGGTTCAAGAGTTACAGAAGGGAAATTGCTAACGACCCTTCGAGCATATAACAAGGGCATAACTAGAAAATATTAATAGAAAAGCAACATATGCATATCAGGAATCGCCACACTCAAAAAACCCAGCCTCCCCACGCAGCGAAAAAGAAGAGAGGAAGATAGAGAGAGCGCATGTTTTATATATGTATGTCAATTCAAATAGGACGCCACAAACAATTAATAAACAAGAGAACCTTTGGGGATACCGCCTTGGAACGGTCAGTGGCAAAACAAATTGCCACTGGGGGTTTAAACCAGGTTCTAGGGTGCACCAACCTCACACTTGCCCCAACAGGTTCTCGTATCACAAAACAAGTACAAATTGTCTTGGTGAAATAACTCCAACCCACCCATCAGCTCAACAATGTTGCATGCAAAAGCATACAAACATATAAACATAAGAATTTAATAGCATTGCAAAGCCAAAGGGCGGGTACTCAATGATCTTTCCGAGACCAGAGCACCTGGAGTAAAATCAGCAAGAACACGATGACAGGGATAAAAGAAACAAATCGAGCTTTTAGGTTCTTTTAAGAAAAGATTTCCCCATAAACTTTCATAAACTCTTACACCCCTGCCACCGTCGTGCAACCAAAGAGGTAAGCATAATGATCAACTGTAGATGGGTTAATCACCAGGCCTGCAGAGCGCTGTAAAATATCATGTTGGTAACCTTTCTTTTTAAATTTACAGATGGTTTTTACGAATAACCGGGAGAAATTAACATCGCCTTTTATCTTCTTAAGTTTATAAATTAAATCTCCATAAAAAACTGGCTGTGAAATTCCTTGTTGCAATAGTGATTTTAAACTGCAGCTGTATTTATGAATTAGATCTGGATATCGGCGATAAAACTTGCAAAAGGTTTTCCTTAATTTGTGATACCGATAACCTTGTTTTAAAAGTTTTTCTGTAATGCAAAGATTACGTTCATTGAAATCATTCACATCGTTGCAAGCTCTTGAAAAGCGAACAAGCTGTGAGATATAAACCCCGTAAGAAGTTGCACGAGGAACATCGCCGTCTAGAAACGGAAAATTTACTATATTAAAATTAAAATCATCTCTTTTATCATAAATTTTAGTAGTGACGTAACCATTTTCGATGGATAGATTAAAATCAAGGAAGTTTGCTTGCTTTTCTGAAGTGTTCGCTTTGTTAAGCTGTAGTTCTTTAGGATAAATCTTATTAACCAGTGATGGAAAATGGTTATTATCTATATTTAATAAATCATCAAGGTACCTCGAGGTGTTGTTAAAAGCTGTAATAATATCATCTTGATGTTCGGTAGAAAGAGATAACATGAAATCTCTTTCATAACAGTATAAAAACAGATCAGCAACAAGGGGTGCACAATTAGTACCCATTGGAATGCCTATTACTTGTTTATAAATAGAGGTACCAAATCTCAAATAAATATTATCCAATAAAAATGTGAGCGCCTGGATAAGGTCTTGACAGGTCCATGAAGTATAATTATCATAAGAACCATCTGTAAAGAATTCCCTATGTTCATTACAAGCAATAAATGCTTTATTTACTCTAGCAAAAGTTTTTTCAATGAGACTGGTTAGCTTGTCTCTTATTAAATTATGAGGGAGAGAAGTATACAAGGTAGAAAAATCATATGTAGACAAACAGAACGCCTGAAAGTTTAAGTTTCTTCAAAACGTCATTTGAATTTTTTATAGACCAAAATAAATTTTTGCCAGTAGTTTCAAAAACTTTTTCGCAATACCTAATTACATGTTCTTTTATAGCTGTAAGACAAGATGTTAAGAGCACGGATAACTTTGTTGTAGTACAAGAACTAGAGTTAGCGATAAATCTTGCTTTGTACGGTGTTTTGTGCATTTTAGGCAACCAATACATAGTAGGTACTTTGTCTTGTTTAGGCTCAACACTGATTCTAAATTTTGTAATTTGTAGAGTGTGTGCAGTAACAATATCACTCTCAGATGAAGAAGTCAGTGTATAAGCATTAGTGCTATTAAGCTCTTCAGTTTGAACATTTATATAGTGTATACGTCACACTATAATAACATTATTTGAAGCCTTATCAGCAGGTGTTAAAACAAATTTGTTGTGAAAATCTTGAATACCTTTTTTCAAATGACGAAAGTTAAAACGAGGTCGAGGTGGTAGTAAAGCTATGTTTCTTTTATAGAAGGATATACGAGTGTCAATTATTTTGAATATTTGTTTTTTCCAGTTTGAAAGAGCATTAGGCTCAGCATGTTCTCGTTTACACCATTTATTGCAAAAAGAGTTTAAAGACTCTGCAATTTCCGCACGACAGGTATTAAAGTCGATGTCCGATGGAATTCTGTATTTTGGACCTTTTGAAATTAAATTGCGGATTCTAAGGGTTATGGGTCTTGTTGGTAGTGACATATACAATATACATATATATAAAATTGCCGGGACCAGCAAACTTATTCGAGGTTTCCCAAGTGTTCGGGTTTTTTGATTTTCGAGTTTTTGAAGTTTTACTATATTTTGATGATGAATATATATTCAAAGTTTCAATGTGATCTTAAGAAGTATTAAGTAATGGTTCAATTGTGTGTTTAGGTTAACACAACGTAAGTGAAAAAGAGGCATAACTTGAAAATATTTGTAGCATTATCATAGATCTTGTTGGAAATGATGTAGATTTTGATGGTGAATATATCGGGGTTGCCAGCACCATCAATGAAAAAATCCCCGATTTTTCACTGACCATTATTACCAAACTAAAACGGCCTCTACCTCCCCTACTGCTGTCCAATTCGTCCATAATTTTATTTTAATTATTTTAACCAAATAATATTATACACTTAACCAATGTTCTAACTAAACCGATCAAAATTTTTTAATTTCTCTGCATAGAATTGGAGTACAGTCTTCAAATTTGAAACATAATAAGATGCACTACCGACAATTTTGTGACTTTTGGTTTTACCCCTACCTTGATGAAATCTCAGTGGTTTCTAAACGAGTGAAGAAATTTTAATGATTTTTTCATTCAAAGAAGTGAAAATGATGTATCATATTATGTTTCAAGTTTGCAGTGTTTATTCCAAATCCTTGCTGAGAAATTTGAAAAATACCATCGGTGAAGTTAGAACATTGGTTAAGTGCCAGCACGTTCATCGATAGAAAGAAAATTATCAAAATCTTAATAACGGTAAAATGTCGTTCAATGATACTTTGCAAAAATGAATGTTACTAATGTATCTTTATTATGCATACAGTAAGACAGGTTAGAAAAGTAAAGAAAAAAATCTGTGAGCTTATGCTCACTAGTGATACCACCGCTTTGAGAAATATGACTTTCAAAATGTAATTTGCATTTGTCATATGTATAAAGGGTGTGAAAAATTAAAGCGTATTTACCTATATATAAAATATAAATGAATAAACAAATGTAAGTATTCAGTATATACTTCCCACGTGAGTGTAATGATACTGACAAGAAAAACGTTTATGTTGTGAACTTTGTTAAGAACTTTCAACTACTAAAAGAGAAATCAAGAAGTGTCATCCGTTTACGCGACAAGGAAATTGAAGGTCAAACACACTTTTACTAATATCTCATAAAGTTTACATATTTCTGTCATGAGTACACAAAAAATTGTTGTCAGTATCATATTACTCATGTGGGCATTTAAAATGATGTTTTGTGTTAAGTTTTTGCGAATTTATGTAAAGGCCTGGTCATACCGCCCGAACGTTGCTGGAGCGTCCCTCACAGTGTCTAAGCGTACAGTTAACCGAAACGGAAGTTGCTGATCTGTACGCCGATGATCACATAGTTACTTACAGAAAAACACGCGACAACGGCTTTTTATTTGTAAAATATATTCAAATTAAACGTGCTTTTTGCAGAAATTATTTTTATAATAAGTACATCGTTGATTAAATAGTCTTACTGTGATCTTGAAGTCTTGAACTAACGGCTAGTTAAATTGCAATCTGTAATCTTTTCACACTTGATCAGTACAAAATGGGGAAAAAGAGTGGAGAAAATATGCATTTGTGACCTCATATTTTATAATGTATATATTGGAAAGGTATATACTTGACTTCCCGTAAAAGAAAAATCATTTCCAACGCTCACAAAATGCATTGAACTGTGCTTGAACGAATTAGCACCGAGAAAATGGTCTTTCTGTGCAGCAACCGAAAGTGACAAGACTGTACGCAAAGTTGCAGTACTTCAATGTCACATTGTACGAACAGTTGCGATCATAAGTGCATCATATACTGATCAACTGAAAAGCATCCATAAAGCAAGAACTTGTTAAAGGAATCAATCAAAGAAATCAACCAAATCTAATGTGTTATTTATCAAAAATAAAACCTTATATGATCACATTTTAGAACTGTCAAGCAAGTTTTGAGCTATAAATTGATAGTTTTTTTACTCTGATCTACTGTTGAACCATATAAACAAATTCGTACACTTTGCAAATAAGACACCGATAATTGCTAGAAATCATAAATCCCCTGATTGTGACATTAAATAAAACTTAGTATAAACCTGCTGAAATCCCTGCCGTTGTTGGCAAAAATATACATTATGCACAAATATTCTCCAATATCATAAAGACTTTAACAATCTGGTCTTTGACAGGAAAATTCCATTAAGTGGTTTCAGATTTTGAAATCCACCACTTCGTGACTGAGTTAAGTTAGTCTACAATTACATCTGCATCTGCTAAGAATTTCATGTTTAAGGTCGTTAAAATGTCGAGTTGGATTTCATTTCGGCCGACTTTCATTGGTAGATTTCAGGGATTATGTTAATCTGATATGAGCATTCTATGAAATCTTTAGAAACTATGGTTGAAGTACTAACGCGTATTTGTCCAGCTATATTATGGTTTCTACTGTTTGCACTTCAGATGAGAAATGAAAACATTACAGCGGGCCTTTACATATCTTACACGGTCTTACCACTGATATAGCTTGGTTGGACTATAGTCGTTTTTTTCACGCCTCCTTTCATGAAGAGCTAACATAAGATTTAAAAACAAATCTGACTTTGAAACAGAAGCCAAGATCAGATATTTGTTTATACATTTGTATTAATAAAAGAATGAGCAAATTTGTTGAAAAAATATGCATTTTTCAGGTTCTCGTGCAAGAATTATTAAGGTTAACTGAAGCTAAAATGATAACCTATCGATATAATCAGAAAGCATTAACTGGAAATATAAATTGTTAATGATCTGTTTGACAACTATGCGTACAGATGTTAGGCACCTGTTAACAACTAACGATCGCGTACAGTTGCAACTATGCGTACAGTCTTATCATTTACAGTGACATAAACAAAGTATCATTTTCTCGTTGCTAAGTCGTTCAAACTCAGGTGAACGAAGTACACAAGTTAAATAAATGAATTTTATCCCATACCAACACAAATTTGGTCCAAAATCTATTTACACAAAGAAATCTGAACCCAAAACGTCCCGTTTTGTTCAATGTTTTGCTCCTATTTTCACTGATCGAGTTGGGAACGATGATGGATTATAACATTACTAACCCTTCCTTTAAGTCTATATGATCACAGCAGGACTAACAATTAATGTTGTACTTACCACAGAAATATTTTTTTCCAAATGCACATTATATTTGGTTTATTTACCAATTAATAATTCGATGTCGCAGGTTTTTCTGTAAGCAACTATGTGATCATCGGCGTACAGATCAGCAACTTCCGTTTCGGTTAACTGTACGCTTAGACACTGTGTCCCTGGAGAGGTAAAAACATTTCATCATCGCTCGTAACCGTTCACCACCGTTAAACATAAGTTTGCCCCCGTTAAAGCAACGCCGTATACGCTCGGCCACCGCTGATGTTTCTCAAGGGGCCCTCCTACCGCTCCGAAAGTTTTGAGCTTAACAAAATATTGCGAGCGGTGAGAAGGGGAAAATTTTCCGCCCCGGCAAAGTTCACCCCCGCTCCACCAACGCCCAATCAAAGTTTGCCACCGCTAGACACAAGTTCGTGGACGCTTGGGTCCGCTAGGCCAACGCCGATTTCTTGAACGCTGCACCACCGCTGTTTCGCTAGCGTTGCCCGGGCAGCGATTAATCGTTGCAAAAACGTTGGTGGAGCGCTTATAAGCGTTTTACGAGCGGACACGGAGTTGTTGTAACGGTGTCGGGCGTTGAAGCAGCGAGCCACGGCGGCGATGAACTTTGGTTTGGCGTTGGTATAGAGGTGTGGGAGCGGGACCAGAATTTGGCTATAAGTACAGGGAGAAATGGACCAGGAGCTCATTTGGAATCGAGCTGCCGTTGAGTAATTTGCTTAAAGTTACAGAATAGAACTGTATCAACATGGATGCGGAGAGACTTGCTATGATTGGTGCACTAGTTCAGCAGCAGAATCAGAACCTACTCAGATTGCAAAAATCCTATCAGAGCTTGTTTCAAGACGATCCGTTCAGCTCCGTAGTCACAAGTGGTATGTCGCTAAACAAATTTTAAACGCCTGCCGCGCGAAAGCGCGCATGCGCAGAACGCCGCTATACCAAACGCTCGCGTCACCGCTATACCAACGCTCGCTACCGCTAAACCAACGCCGGCTTCAGCGTTGCACCGCTAAACCAACTCCCGTGTTTTCGATTTTTTTTTCATTTTGTGAGCGGTGACGAGCGTTTGGTCCACCTCCCTACCGTTCAAGGAACGCTCCAGCAACGTTCGGGCGGTGTGACCGGGCCTTAAAAGAAGTTAAAGGAATTTTTAAATTTCGTAATTTTTCTTTACTGTTCTAACGAGTCTTACCATATGCAAAATAAAGATACATTAGTAACACTCATTTTTGAGCAGTTTCATTTAACGGCATTTTGCCGTTATTGACATTTTTTTAATTTTCTTTTTATCGATGAACGTGCTGGGTAGGAGTGTAGTAAGCCCTTAATAGACAACATGGTAAAAAGCAAGAGATTATTGCAACTGAAGCTTATTCATTATTCACTTGATTTGAATAATCATCAAATGCAAGTAAAAAAATGTACACAGTCTGCAAAAGGGCCAGCAAACAACATACCATTTTATACAAGTAAAACCACCCCTCAGACAGAATGCCCATGCATGCTTCCTTCATGTTGTAAAATATTTTTTTACACTAACTCAAATGCAAAGCTGTTTACACCGTGCAAGTAATACAAATATACACAATTTAGCCTGTTCAGTGCCTAGATAAACTTACAACAAGAGGGCCATAATGGCCCTATATCGCTCACCTGAGTACAAAAGTACTCTCTGCTTGTGGTTTCAGACAAGAAGATTTTTAAAGTTTTGCCTATACAAGTCTATGTAAAATGAAGTGACCCCTGGGGCGGGGCAAATTTTGACCCCAGGAAAATAATTTGAACAATCTTTGTAGAGTTCCAATAGAGGATGATAAATGCCAAATATCTAAGCTCTAGGCCTTGTGGTTTCAGACAAGAAGATTTTTAAAGTTTTGCCTATACAAGTCTATATAAAATGAAGTGACCCCTGGGGCGGGGCCAATTTTGACCCCAGGGAAATCATTTGAACAATCTTTGTAGAGTTCCACTAGAGAGTGCTAAATGCCAAATATCTAAGCTCTAGGCCTTGTGGTTTCAGACAAGAAGATTTTTAAAGTTTTTCCTATATAAGTCTATGTAAAATGAAGTGACCCCTGGGGTGGGGCCAATTTTGACCCCAGGGAAATAATTTGAACAATCTTTGTAGAGTTCCACTAGAGGATGCTAAATGCCAAATATCTAAGCCGTAGGCCTTGTGGTTTCAGACAAGAAGATTTTTAAAGTTTTTCCTATACAAGTCTTTATAAAATGAAGTGACCCCTGGGGCGGGGCCAATTTAGACCCCAGGGAAATAATTTGAACAATCTTTGTAGAGTTCCACTAGAGGATGCTAAATGCCAAATATCTAAGCTCTAGGCCTTGTGGTTTCAGACAAGAAGATTTTTAAAGTTTTACCTATATAAGTCTATGTAAAATGAAGTGACCCCTGGGGCGGGGCCAATTTTGACCCCAGGGAAATTATTTGAACAATCATTGTAGAGTTCCACTAGAGGGTGCTAAATGCCAAATATCTAAACTCTAGGCCTTGTGGTTTCAGACAAGAATATTTTTAAAGTTTTTCCTATACAAGTCTTTATAAAATGAAGTGACCCCTGGGGCGGGGCCAATTTAGACCCCTGGGGAATAATTTGAACAATCTTTGTAGAGTTCCACTAGAGGATGCTAAATGCCAAATATCTAAGCTCTAGGCCTTGTGGTTTCAGACAAGAAGATTTTTAAAGTTTTTCCTATATAAGTCTATGCAAAATGAAGTGACCCCTGGGGCGGGGCCAATTTTGACCCCAGGGAAATCATTTGAACAATCTTTGTAGAGTTCCACTAGAGGTTTCAAAATGCCAAATATCTAAGCTCTAGGCCTTGTGGTTTCAGACAAGAAGATTTTTAAAGTTTTTCCTATATAAGTCTATGCAAAATGAAGTGACCCCTGGGGCGGGGCCAATTTTGACCCCAGGGGAATAATTTGAACAATCTTTGTAGAGTTCCACTAGAGGATGCTAAATGCCAAATATCTAAGCTCTAGGCCTTGTGGTTTCAGACAAGAAGATTTTTAAAGTTTTGCCTATATAAGTCTATGTAAAATGAAGTGACCCCTGGGGCGGGGCCAATTTTGACCCCAGGGAAATAATTTGAACAAACTTTGTAGAGTTCCACTAGAGGATGCTAAATGCCAAATATCTAAGCTCTAGGCTTTGTGGTTTCAGACAAGAAGATTTTTAAAGTTTTTCCTATATAAGTCTATGTAAAATGAAGTGACCCCTGGGGCGGGGCCAATTTTGACCCCAGGGAAATAATTTGAACAAACTTTGTAGAGTTCCACTAGAGGATGCTAAATGCCAAATATCTAAGCTCTAGGTCTTGTGGTTTCAGACAAGAAGATTTTTAAAGTTTTTCCTTTCGGTTGCCATGGCAACCAGAGTTCTGCATGGAATTGATTTCTTTGAACAACTTTGGAAGAGCTTCATGCAAGGAACATCTGTGGCAAGTTTCTTCAAAATTGGCCAAGCCGTTTCAGAGAAGAAGTCGTTTGAAGAAAAAGTTGACGACGGACGGACGGACGGACGGACGACGGACGACGGACATCAGGCGATCACAAAAGCTCACCATGAGCACTTCGTGCTCAGGTGAGCTAAAAATGCATGTGGGTTCTGAAGACCCTGTCCCTATTCAACAAATAGGAACAGTCTGATCCAAGTGAAAAATGTCACCACATCTACACTGGGCCAAATAGCAAGTAGGTCAGTTGATGCAGAATGCATGCTTTAATTTTCAAATCGATCTTGAACTTTTGAAGTTTGTGTCACAAGATTAAAAAAAATCATGCAACTGTCAAAGTAAATAATGGACTGAGCCACATAAAAATATGTCAGTCACATCTACACATGATACCCCCGTACCTAAGTTAAGTTTCAAGTCAGTACCTTGAAAAATGTAGCGGTAGTTTGTGTCACAATATTTTTAAAAATCCTGCCATTTTACAAAAACTAGGCTGCTGTGAACTGGATGGTGGAACACAGATTTTGTACAACACATGTTCACATTTTTGCGGTCACTTCTGCCAATTATTTTTACTAGATGGTTGTTCATTTGAACACTCGTGTCGCCCTCTGGTACTATGTCGGAATAAAAATGCACATACAGAAAGGGGCACAACTTCATTTTGACCTAAAGTACTTGGCATCATCAAGATCTTTTTGTCATGAGCAATATAATTTGAAAGTTGGATAAAGAAATATTAAGAAATGGCAAGTTATTATTAACGTTAAATTTTCCTGTCAAATTCCAAGTTAAAATAGGGGATTCACCCCATCAAATGTGACCTTGACATAAAGAATTAGATAATCCGTATCATGACGAGCATGTTGTCATAAGCAATATAATTTGAAAGTTTGATGAAGAAATACAAAAAGGGGCGTAACTCCATCAAATGTGACCTTGACCTTGAGAATTTGGCATCATCTCAAGCGTGTTATCATAAGCAATATAAATTGAAAGTTTCATGAAGAAATATTATGAAATGGCAGTTATAGCCAACGTTAAGTTTTCATACAAAAAGGGGCATAACTCCATCAAATGTGACCTTGACCTCGAGAATTTTACATCATCGCAAGCGTGTTGTCATAAGCAATATAATGTGAAAGTTTGATGAAGAAGTATTAAGAAATGGCATTTATAGCCAATGTTAAGTTTTCATACAAAACAAGAGCTGTCACTTGAAATTGACATATGCCCACCGAAATGCAGCTTTGAAATCGAATTGGTATACATATGTAGTAAAAATATGCCTGTGGAATAGTAAAAAGTAAGGGCCTATAACCCTTGCAACAAGAGGGTCCATAGGGTGGCTCACCTGTCAACAACTGCTCAATGGTTGTAAGAGTTGTGTGCAAGTTTGGTAAAATCAAGGGAAACAAGAGGGCCATGATGGCCCTTTATCGCTCACCTGAATACAACAAAGTTGTGTTGTATGTGACCCATCGTCTCGATATGGTGAACATTTACACCAAGTTCTTTTAAAATCCAATAAGAAACAACAAATTTACAGCTTGGAAAAGAAAATGCTATTTTTAGTAACAGTTACCAAGACCTTGGACCTACCGGCATGGGTATTGTACGCAACACAACCTCTTGTCATGGTAAACATTTATGTAAAGTTATTTTGAAATCACTCCATTCATTAGGAAGTTACAGCCCAGACAAGAAAATTTTATTTTTAGTAACAGTGACCTTGACCTTGGACAAACAGCCATGGGTATTGTACGCGAAACAACATCTTGTCATGGTAAACATTTGAGCCAAGTTATTTTAAAATCCAATGAGAAATAACAAATTTTCAGCCTGGACAAGATTTATCTATTTTTAGTAACAGTGACCAAGTTTTTGACCCCAGATGACCCATATTCAAACTCGTCCAATTAATAACTGGGACTAATGTCCTGACCATGTTTCTTTGCAATCGGACAATCAGAGCAAAAATGTGACTACTAAAGTGTTAACAAGAAAATTCCATTTTTAGGAACAGTGACCTTGACCTTGGACCAACCGACATGGTTTTGTACTCAACAAACCACCTTGTCATGGTGAACATTTGTGCCAAGTTATTTTGAAATCCAATGAAAAATAACAAATTTACAGCCAAGACAAGATAATTCTATTTTTAGTAAAAGTGACCAAGTTTTTGATTCCAGATGACCCATATTCGAACTGTTCCTAGTAATTACTGAGACTAATGTCCTGACCATGTTTCGTGACAATCGGAGCAAAAATGTGACCGCTAGAGTGTGAACAAGAAAATTTTATTTTTAGTAACAGTGACCTAGTTTTTGGACACAGATGACCCATATTAAAACTTGTCCAAAAAATCATTGGGACAAACATCCTGACCAAGTTCCATGACAATCAGAGCAAAAATGTGATCGCTAGTGTTAACAAGAAAATTCTATTTTAGTAACAGTGACCTAATTTTTGGACCCAGATGACGCATATTTGAACTCATCTGAGAAATCATTGTGACAAACATCCTGACCAAGTTTCAAAACAATCGAGGCAAATATGTGACCGCTAGAATGTTAAATAATGTGGGACGTACTGACGGACTGACCGACAACTTGGCGACTATATGCTCCCCCGAATTTCTGCGGGGAGCTTAAAAAAGTGTGGCCTTAACTTGCCAGTTTGTGTACATACACTGTATACATCTAAGACTTTCTTAAATTTAGTCTCAACATTTTGAGAATGTGCTTCAAATTTGTTGTTGTTGTTCTTTTTGTTGTTTTACTTACAAACAGTGAATAACATATTCAGAAAAGCCCGATTTTCAAAGTGCTATAAAGTAAGAAAGTTTATTTGGTCACTATCCATAGAAAATGACAAAATTTACCCTATAAAATCTTCCAGAGCAAAGTTCTTAATATTGCATAACACAGATCTAAGCAGCAAAGTTCATGAGGTCATTGTCCAGCAACTTGACCAATATTAATGAATAAACTGGTAAACATCATATGTAGCTGGAGACATGTAGAAATATTGGATTTTGACACTTGAAATTTTCACTCTGCTACTAAAATTTTTGTTTCAAATTTTATCACTGAACAACCAGTGAATGAATTGTTCAGGAAAGATTGAATTTTAAGATGGTATAAAGCTTGTGTCAAAATCTGGTTGGTAACTGTAGAAAATCGAAGGTTAAAAACAGATTTTGAAAGAAAAAAAAAATAAAATCCCCAGGGCATCCCCTGGTCAATTTAACAACATGATTTTAATCATTTGTGTAGAAATCATCAATATCAATATTCATACCAAATTTCATGACAATCGGACAAAAAATGTAACCTCTATTGCTTTAACAAAATTTACCTTAGGGTTAGGTAAAAAGGCCCATAACTCCGCCAAAAATAATCCGAACAGAAATTCCTTAGGAAATGCACAACTAGGCTTGGTGACAAACACTCCTGTGAAGTTTCAATGAAATCCCTCAAGCGGTTTCAAAAAAGCTTAGGGTTAGGGTTAGGTAAGAAGGCCCATAACTCCGCCAAAAAGTCCAATCAAATTCCTTAGGATATGCATAACTAGGCTTGGTGACAAACACTCCTGTGAAGTTTCAATGAAATCCCTCAAGCGGTTTTGGAGAAGAAGCGAGGACAAGATTATTTCGGACGGACGGACGGACGGACACGATGGACGGACGGTCCGATTACTATATGCCTCCCTTCGGGGGCATAAAAAGGCATAACTCCATCTAATGTGACCTCAACCTTGAGAATTTGGCATCATCTCAATTATGTTGTTATTAGCAATATATTTTGAAATTTGGATAGAATATTGAGAAATAGTAAAGTTATAGCCAATGTTAAGTTTTCGTTACGGACGGACAAAGCAATCCCTATGTATCGCCTATTCTTCGAAAGGCGACACAAAAACTAACCATAGATGAAAATAAATTGGCAAGACAAACTATCATCAGTAAGGCCTATATAGCAGAACTTGCTAGGTTCAAAGGGCTGCTGCATCTTGAAGGAAGGACATGGGTTTTGTGTGTAATACTGCCTTATTATAATTTCCGGAGGCAATAGTTGCAGAGCCTTTCAGTCTTAAAGTAATTTTATTTTTAAATTAGAACTTGTAATACACAATTATCAAGAAAAAAAATTCATAACAGAAAAATATGTAAATGCAATCTTAAATACAACAGAACAACGGTTTCCCTTCAAAGTTATTTTTCCGTCTTCAGGATTTTAATTTTTTAGTAATTTTCAAATTTCCCCGACCCTGAAAAAAATCAAATATCCTAGACTTTTCAAGTCTGCTGGCAACCCTGTTAATATATTGCAAGTTCAATGCGATACCTCCTTAGTTTTAAAGTTATGGGCCATGTGCATGTTTCGCTTTTAAATGTAAAATTTAAGTGTAGAAGGGATATTGGTAACAAGAGTTATAGGTCTTGTTGGTACTATTATAGCTTGTTGACCGATAATAAATAATCCAAGTTTCAAGTTAATATCTCAAGTAGTTTCAAAGTTACGGACCAGTGCATGTTTTGTTTAACTGACGCTGGACTAGGTAGGATAGCTCCCCTAATTCTCTGAATAGTTGAGCTAACAACCAAAATCAACAAAGGCTAGCTTCTTTTTTTAATTTCCAATGCCATTTTCAGTGGCATCAACAAATTACTCGACAATACAAATGGTGAAAGCATTTTGATAGTTAACCAACAGTAGACGAGAATGAACAAGATCCAACTTGATTGCTTAAAAATTTGTTTTAGTTACAGCCCCATTACCATCAACAGTTCTTGCGCAGTTTTTTTTCTGTGTATACTCAAACATGGAAAGTCCACAAAACAGATTCAAAGGTCAAAGAAATATAAATAGCACTATTGTTCTTCAGTGTCTGTAAGTTTACAATTTATCCAAGAAGTTGTCCAGTGACTGTATTGTTTCTTTCAGTCCTTTACGTTTTCTGATTTCTGTGACGATACCTCCAGTCTTGGTGGTGGGGTCCATCGGGTTGCCACCAGGTAGTACCTTCCAGTGGTCAAACACACACTGGGGGAAAGCTTGGCCTCCTGTTGCTGCTCTCAACTCAGTTGTGAATCCTGCAATCACCAGTAAAACACATTATTCATCTAACAATTTCATAAAACTACTGTCAAGAAGTCAAATGATTAAAAGACAGGGCACAATTATGAGCAAAATGGAATTCTTGCTACACCCAGTCCAACTCCAAACACAAATAATTCAAATTATTGTTTTCTACTTTGCCATGATTCAGAAGATTGTTAACCAGGATTCAAGGTTTTTGCACTGGACTCTGGAATAAGTCTAAACTAGTTCCTTTACAAACCCACTTTGCAATAAAAAAAACATTTTTTTGTCCTAGGTCAGTGGGCCTATTCAAAACTACAAAATTTGGCCACAAAATTACAATTGAAGATACTATGACAAGAACATAAAGCATTCTTCCCACTATTTCCTCATTCCCCATTTTAGGTCCAGACACAACAACCACTTACCGAAAGATTCATTTACAGGCAAGAAAGCCTTCAGAATAGACTGTCCAACAATGAATTCAAAGTTTTCTTGCATTTCTCCACGTCTCTTGTTCAAAACTGAGAAGCAGCCTCCCTGTGCTTGTGTGGGTACCTGCAAGAATTGATTAGATAATTCATTACCATCATCACATGTATATATATATATTATATAAATCTATCGGAACTGTCAAAGTTCCAAGTAGAAACAGTGACAACAGTCAGGGCCGTTTTTAGTCGATTTTACAGCCGATATTCCGTCATGTTCCCAAAGGCAAAACATATACTTTTTTCTCCAATTAGAGAAGAAAAATTCCCAACTGAATCAATAAAAAAAACCTCTGATGAAAAACCTGATTTTGACATTGGGCAAGCATCAATTCTGACTCAAAAACTAGCTACTGTATGGATAAATCAGATTTCAGTTATTGGCATTGTCCATTGAATTTCAGTTATTGGCATTGTCCATTGAAAATAAGATGCAATTGATTATTGCTCTTTATCCGTGCTTTATAATGACAAACTTCAATCATTAAGTTTACAGTTTTTTGAAAATGTTTAACCATAAGCCTGCCAGTGTTTCATGTTGTGCAAGTCCATTCACTTTTCAGAAGTTAAATGGATTTTATTAACTGAACAATTATTTACGAAGTGTAAAATATTCATTGGAACACTAGTGAAGTGTGACCTAAGCTGTGCTTAGCACTTCAACATAACATTCTACATTAACACAATTCTAGTTTTCCACTTTATGAAATGCATACTTTTGAACGAGCTTACTTTTTCTATTAAAACTGGCAATCATTCATTCAAAAGATTCTTTTGCAATATTGAATTACTGCTGGTAGCTCTTCTAATCTTACAGCCTAGATTCAATTACCATTAAACTTTGACTGAAGAACTTTCAATTGCTTGATTTGAAGAGAGGACTCGATATCAACCAATCAGATGGTCGAGACTTGTGCCGGGTTTCCAAGTTCAATTTTTTTTATGATAGGCAATGGTTTCAAAGTATAAAGTTAATGACTTACTCTGATCTCTACAAGATAGATGGGTTCCATAAGTGCTGGTTGGGCTGTCAGCATGCAAGCATACAGTACTCTACGGGTGGTTGGGATGATCTGACCACCTCCACGATGTATAGCGTCAGCGTGAAGAGTGACATCATGAATGTCAAATCGAACACCACGAACATTCTCATCACAGAGCACACCCTAAAAATAAAACAGTCAATTTCCATTAAAACAAGCAAAACTTTCTATATATTTTTGTTATAAATATAATATGATGAACTGCATATAGGTGACTTTACAAATACACAAAGAATTTAACAAACATGAATCAAAACTGTCATATGAAACATTTCACTTCACAAATATGCTTGTTTTCAGCAATTGTTAAATCAAATTGATTTTCAGCACCAAGGTCTGCTAGTCTTGAGAACACAGTATATTTAAAAACATATTTATCAATAACTTCAACCATTCCTCATGTTAGTTTGAATGTGAACTTGACACGTTCCAAGAGTAGATGAATCTACCAAGTTCATCTAATCAAAAAAGCAATAAAGCATTAGCAGTCTTTTTTGTTTGCAAATTTCAGCAACACTATTCTGCACAAATTACTTACTTCCTTGGTAGCCCACTGGAATCCAGCAACAACACTGTCTTTAATTTCATTGAGGTACTGCACTCCTTTTGTGACGTCAATGAGCAAGTTGGGTCCAGTACCCTCGGGGCCAAAACACCAGATCTTTCTTGCCTCTGTTACATCGTACTCGTACTTCTCAGCCAAGTAACGGGCACGCTCCTTCATTTCCTGACGTGGAGTAACTTCACCCTAAAGGAATAAACCACATCTAGTCAGAAAAACCATGATTGGGAAGTCACATGAAATACAATTGATTGTGTAGTTTATTGTCAAATCAATCAAAACTATAGTTGCATCTAATCTTTGCAAGTGTCTCCATAAAGTCATTCTTTTCAATAGCCATTGTTTTCATTTGAAATTCCTGATGTAGATTTCACAACTTGACATATTAAATAGCCTGAACTATTCAAATATTTGTGATCCACCCTATCTAATCCTGCTAGTACAGTTTGTAGTACAATGTCTGATGAGTTAGGTTACCTAATTGCAGTTGGTTTACCCTACTATGGAACCTGAAGCTTTGTGAAAATAGCATCAAATCACCACAAACATTTGTAATATCAGTTTTTGCTCAAATCAAGTAATACTTAACAACACCTCATGTTCAATGGTATAGCAAAATACAAATGTCTATACAAAAAGATAACCTTTTAACATTTGAAAGATGAATTAACACAGATTGACAAAAAGTCCATACAAATTACCCTAATAATTCAGTGGCCTGAATTGTAAATTACAAGAAAATTTTAGTAAAAATTCCTCAAGATACACCAATATGTCTTATCCTTTGGCAAAGAGTGAAGATTCAAATCAGCTAGCTATCTGTTCTCTTCACCATAATCTACATGGGATCTACACTGTTCACTTTTTGTTTTATTAGGTTATTCCTGACCAAGAAGGGACCAGTGCAGGTCTTTATCATACACTGTTTACGCATCCCATAGAAACCTGTATAATTATGTGACAATGGTTATACAGGTAATACTGATAACAAAAGCAACCAACTGTTCTAAACTCACATCATCAATATCTTTCTGCAGCTGTGGGTCCATTGGTCTACACTTCATGAAGAGACGGTTGTGTTTGTTTGGTGATTTGGACAGACACATGATTGAGGACTCTTCTGTCACGGTTTCTCTGTAGGAGACAACAGGGTCTGACTTCTTCAAGGGGATACAGGCATGATCTTCTTCAAGATCTTTCAAACAGATTTCCAGATGCAACTCTCCTGCACCAGCGATGATATGCTCTCCAGACTCTTCAATGGTACACTGAAAATCAAAATATCACCTACATACATGTAGTACATGAATGCTTTAAATGTTATTAGTTAACATTATAACATCCTAATTTGCTCCAATGGAAAAACTAAAACCAGTTTTATAATAAACAATGGATTACTAATCATGTCATTTGGGGCACGCAACAGAAAAGGTGTCTTCAGTAATAATTTTGTACATTCAAGTTTGTTCTTTTTTTTGGAAACCACTTAACTTGTCATACTAGTAATCTCATTGTTACTACGAAATGCATAGTAGGCTGTATCACAACTTCGAGGTCTGACAACAGCATTTCCAAGACAACTTATCCAGTGACATGCCTCATTTCTAGTAATGAACAAAATTTGCATGCAGTGAAATAAGCAACGGCTAACTACTTTATAATGTTATTTTATACAATATATACCTGGACCATAGGATCGGACTTGGCGAGACGTTTCAGACCTTCGACCAGCTTGGGCAGATCAGCGGGGTTCTTGCATTCCACAGCTACTCTAACAACAGGGCTGACTGAGAACTTCATCACCTACAATACAACGCATACATGCTACAAGCAAGAGGACAATGTTCATTTACAGATTATTTCTGGCAGAAAACCAATAATCTCATCAGTTGTGTTTAATGGAATTGCTTTAATTTAAATTTAGTGAAGATTGAACAAGAGGCAGATAGAAACAACAGCATGCTCAACTGTCAGCAAAAAAACAAGAAATTTGGTGAAAGAAAATCTCAAGGGGTATTGAACATTCAACAATCTCGAGTGCTTAACTGTCTCATATTACATCTGTCCAAGAGCATACATTTCATGAACTGTTTGTTTCAGATGTTCTAGCTATGGTCCTAAACATACTAACTTGCAATATGGTAGTGAACATGTGTACCAAGTTTTTTAAACTGTAGCTATATAGTATGTTTGATATAATGTGTGTAAATCATGGGTAATCTGAAGGCTGTTGAAAGTGAGCAGAATGGCTTCACATATTTAAATAGGCATGGTTAACTAGAGTTTATGCAGAACATTTTTGCAGTATTGAAGTATCTAAGCTGTAAAAATCATTTGTTTCTCAAATAGGCAAACATCTGTTACTTTTTGTATCTCTAACACCACTTCAGAATTACACAAACTTTTATTATCAAAGACAGTGTACCTTCATGTTATGGGCGTCCTTGTATGTGGAGATGGTACCACCCTTCACCAAGAACTGATCAACACCGACCAGACCACAGATGTTACCACAGGGTACATCAGGAATGGGCTCAATGTAACGACCCATCATCAAAATTGTCCTACAAATAAAAAGTTCAACAAGTCATTCATCTTCATTTTTACAGAATGTGTAAAAAGAGGCAAATAAAAATAACATTATGGAGTGCAAAGACAAGAAATAATTTTTTTGCAATACTAATGAGCACAAGTATGCGCTGGAATATTCTGACAATTCAGCACAATGCTTCAGTCTTTAAAAACAAAAACGACTAAAAAAAACTCCAATAACTTTGCATCACACTCAAACATCATTTGCAACTAATTTAAGTATTCAGGTATCTTATGGAGCTATGAGAAAGCTGTAATTATGTTTACCCTTCAAAATACCTTGTACCATAAACATAGAAAACAACACACCTAACCAAAATATTGTAAGTCTCACCTCTGAATGCTCTTCTCGTACAAGTCTTCCTTCTTGCCAGGCTTGTAGTTAGGACCCATGATGCGAACTTTCTGTCCAGTTGATACAGTACCAGAGAAAACACGACCGAAAGCGTAGAATCTTCCCTTGTCAGAGGTCGGTACCATTTTGGAAATGTACATCATCAACTCTCCCTTAGGATCGCAAGCCTTCACAGCTAAAGGAACAAATTAAACACCAATGATCCATAAATCTACCAACAGTAATATAATGGGTCAAATTAAGCTTGTGGAAGAAAGTCAGCTTCCTTGCATTTTTGTATAAACTTATTTTATGCTAGTTATATGATGTTTTTTATTACCATTTAAGATGTAAAGTACCTACTTATTTCCACCGATGGAGATCAACAGATGATGCACGTTTTCAAACACTGAACAATCACCTTGCAATTTTAAATTCTATGTTTTTATTGGCAAAGGCAACAAGAAATTACATACCTGTAGCACAGGGGTCATCCAAAGGACCTTCATAGAGGAGCTCGGTTCTGTACTTCTGGGCAGTGACGGGAGATGGCAGATGAATGACAATCATCTGAAGTAAAGCATCGCCAGCGGGAAGCCATTTCCTCATCAGTGTCTAAAAAAACACATGCAACATCTCATTGCAGAACCTGCAACATCTCATTACAAAACCAGCAACATCTCATTACAGAACCTGCAACATCTCATTACAGAACCAGCAACATCTCATTACAGAACCTGCAACATCTCATTACAGAACCTGCAACATCTCATTACAGAACATGCAACATCTCATTACAGAACCTTAAGGTTTTTAATTAAAACATAGTAGGACCGATATGCTTCAACTTAAAATTTATACTTGGGCTATCTCTTCATCTTGCTATGCTTTAGGTGATTAATACTCTGCCATCCTGTTTGTTGTAAAATCCAAGTAAGTCTCCTCTAAACCATAGTCATTCTACTTTTCTTATCTAGGTTAGTTTTACTGTTAGGTTGATTTTCATACAATCACTGTATAAACTTGTGAATTGTCAGTCCCATGTCTAGTTTTAAATTAACCAAATGGTGGAAATTTTAATCTAATTTGCAGCTTATCATTTCTTTACACGACATATATACCCGAGTAAATATGATTAAATAACAAGTAAATCTGTGAGCCAATGCTCATTAGCGATACCCTCGTTCTGAGAAATGACTTTCAAAATGAAATTAGCATTTTCAATAAATATACCCTTTGGTTTACGTAATGCACCTATGAAGTACAAAAAAAATCTAAAAATATTCGGTGAATGGAAGTAAATGGGCAAGGAGAATAAAACCACTAAACCACTTTACAGCTATGGGACTATATGATAAAGCAATATGCAAAATATCAGGCTGCTGCATGTTATAGTTGCTTGAAAAACAGAAATTTTGTTATGGATGCACAATGGTAAAACAATTGCAGCTTGCTATCATTATTCAAAGTGAACTGGAAAGGTTGTGTTTGAATTTTGTCGTTAACAATTGTGCATCAACATAATCTGCATGGTTGATTATCAAGCCACCCCCCCCCCAAAGGGGTAGGACCTTGCATTTTAAATGTGTATTATTTCATCATTTTATTTTGTAGCATATGCCACTGAATTTCTTCTTTATCAGAGCCAATTTTAATTGAATAGTTAAGTAGGAAAATAGAATAACACAACAAGGTAAACTAGAGCTATCACTGAAGGTGATTAATACCCCCGCAATACTGCTTTGTCAGAGTATACAGAAATGATGTTTGCATCTTTCATGGGTGAAAGTTGAAAAATAATTGAAATCTTGTTGCAAAATTTGTGTTTAAAAATAGCGACTTGGGTTTTCACCGGATGTAAACAAAACTGTAAAAGTAGTTGACGTCACAAGGTTTTGTTGAATTGTGCTCCCCTTCTAAAAAATAATGGACTGATCCAAATGAAAAAAATATGTCATGCAAATCTAATCACGAACGTATGTTAAAAGTTTGAAAACTGGAGAAGTAGTTTGTGTCATAAGATTTTGTTAAATAATGCTCCCCTCAAACCAAAAATGGACTGATCCATAAAAAATATGTCACTAACATGCGCACTTCATGCAGAACATATGATTTCAGTTTCAAGTCGATATCTTGAAAACTGTAGAAGTTTGCATAACACAATTTTGTTAAATCATGTCCCCTGCAAAAAAGAATGGACTGATCCACACAAAAATTATGTCACGCACATCTACACTTCAGGCCGAACATATGTTTAAAGTTTCAAGTCAATATCTTAGAAACTGTAGAAGTAGTTCGTGTCACAAGATTTTGTTGAATCATACTCCCCTGCTAAAAATAATGGACTGATCCACATGAAACAAAGTATGTCATGGAAATCTACTCACAAACTTCTGTTTAAAGTTTGAAAACTGGAGAAGTAGTTTGCATCATAAGATTTTAAATAAAAGATTTTGTTAAATAATGCTCACCTTCAAAAAATAATGGACTGATCCACACAAAAGTATGTTGCTGACATGAGCACTTCATGCAGAACATACAATTTTAGTTTAAAGTCTTATATCTTGAAAACTGTAGAAGTTTGCATCAAACAATTTTGTTAAATCATGTCCCCTGCAAAAAATAATGGACTGATCCACACGAAAAATATGTCATGCACATCTACACTTCATGCCGAACACATGTATCAAGTTTAAAGTCAATATCTTAAAAACTGTAGAAGTAGTTCGTGTTACAAGATTTTGTTGAATCATGCTCCGCTCCGAAAAATAATGGACTGATCCACATGAGAAAAAAAAAATTGCGCAAATGTACTCACGAACATATGTTTAAAGTTTCAAGTCGATATCTTGAAAACTGTTGACGTAGTAAGTGTAGAAGTTTGCACAACACGATTTTGTTAAATCATGTCCCCTGCAAAAAATAATGGACTGATCCACACGAAAAATATGTCATGCACATCTACACTTCATGCCTAACATATGTATCAAGTTTCAAGTCAATATCTTAAAAACTGTAGAAGTAGTTCGCGTCACAAGATTTTGTTAAATCATGCTCCCCTCCGAAAAATAATGGACTGATCCATATGAAACAAAAAAAAAAATTTGCGCAAATGTACTCACGAACATATGTTTAAAGTTTCAAGTTGATATCTTGAAAACTGTTGACGTAGTAAGTGTAGAAGTTTGCATACCACGATTTTGTTTAATCATGTCCCTGCAAAAAATAATGGACTGATCCACAGGAAAAATATGTCACGCACATCTACACTTCATGCCGAACAAATGTATCAAGTTTCAAGTCAAATCTTAAAAACTGTAGAAGTAGTTCGTGTCATAAGGTTTTGTTGAATCATACTCCCCTGCTAAAAAATAATGGACTGATCCACATGAAATAAAGTATGTCATGGAAATCTACTCACAAACGTATGTTTAAAGTTTGAAAACTGGAGAAGTAGTTTGCGTCATAAGATTAAAAATAAAAGATTTTGTTAAATAATGCTCCCCTCCAAAAAAAAAATGGACTGATCCACAAAAAATATGTCGCTTACATGCGCACTTCATGCAGAACATACAATTTAAGTTTCAAGTCTTATATCTTAAAAACTGTAGAATTTTGCATAACACGATTTTGTTAAATCATGTCCCCTGCAAAAAATAATGGACTGATCCACACGAAAAATATGTCATGCACATCTACACTTCATGCCGAACATATGTATAAAGTTTCAAGTCAATATCTTAAAAACTGTAGAAGTAGTTCGCGTCACAAGATTTTGTTAAATCGTGCTCCCTCCGAAAAATAATGGACTGATCCACATGAGAAAAAAAAATTTGCGCAAATGTACTCACGAACATATGTTTAAAGTATCAAGGCGATATCTTGAAAACTGTTGACGTAGTAAGTGTAGAAGTTTGCATAACATGATTTTGTTAAATCATGCCCCCTGCAAAAAATAATGGACTGATCCACACGAAAAATATGTCACGCACATCTACACTTCATGCCGAACATATATTTCAAATTTCAAGTCAAAACCTTAAAAACTGAAGAAGTAGTTCGCATCACAAGATTTAGAAGTTTGCATAACACGATTTTGTTTAATCATGTCCCCTGAAAAAATAATGGACTAATCCACACGAAAAATATGTCAGGCACATCTAGACTTCATGCCGAACATGTGTATCAAGTTTCAAGTCAATATCTTAAAAACTGTAGAAGTAGTTCGCGTCACAAGATTTTGTTAAATCGTGCTCCCCTCCGAAAAATAATGGACTGATCCACATGAGAAAAAAAATAAAATTCGTGCAAATGTACTCACGAACATATGTTTAAAGTTTCAAGTCGATATCTTGAAAACTGTTGACGCTGTAAGTGCCACAGACAGACCGGGTCAACGAACCAACGAACCAACCGGATGATGACTCCTATATACCCCCTATACTTCGTATGCGGGGGTATAATGAAGACAATGATATGATACCTTTAGCAAGACCTTGCCATACTGCTCCTTCTCTTCAGATGTGAGCTTGACTCCAAGCTTCTCAGCAAACTTGATGGGTTTCTGGTCTCCAGGATCGGACTTCATGCAAATGTCAAACACCTGAAAGGCAGCATCAGTTGATATATGAAACTCAAGAAAAAAAATAGATATTGTAGATGATGGTACGTCACTGCGTTTTGGCTCTACCAAGTAATCTCCTTGGTTCGGAACGAGAAGAATTCTGCTGGATGGTCTCATACTACAACAGTGATGTAAAGAGATCTGCGAAGTAACAGCTATATGACTGTCAAAATATTTAAAACCTTTTTTACCCTTGCTGATATTGTGTTAAATATGATACTGTGGTATTTCATTAAGGAATACTTTCTTCCCCCTTACTGCAGCATGCATAGTTTACAGTTTACTTTAAGTCATTTACCTTTGAAATGGGGATTTGCTTCAATATAGTGGACACACAAGTAAACATTATTGCTGATAGTTGCAAATTATGTACATATCGATTTGATAAATCAGGGTTGCCAGCACCTTAGACGAAAAAAATTCCCTGACTTTTCCCCGACTTCACTGACCAAATCAGGCTTTTCACTGACCAATATATGAACAAACTTGAACGACCTCCACCACCCTTATTGCTCTCTTATCCACACATAAGTTCATTTATATTGTATTAACAATATGTACTACATTATTTAGCAATTAAAACATGCTTGATACATCTACAAACAACATACCTTTTTACACAAGTAAAACAACCCCCTCAGACAGAATGCCCATACGTATTTCCTTCATGTTGTAAAATATAATATATTTTAACATCAATCTAGTGAAAACTTTAGAAGTTTGTGTCACAAGATTTTAAAACTAGATAGGAATGCAAGTACAAAAAGCGACATAACTCCATCTTGACCTAAAGAACTGGCAACATAAATTAAAGCGCATTGTTATGAGCAATTAAATTTCAATGTTTGACGAAGAAATGGCAAAGTTAAAGTCAATGTTTTCGTTTAAAAATACAAGTACAAAAATTGGCATAACTCCATAATATGTGATCTTGACCTTAAGAATTTGGCATCATTACGTGCCTGTAGTCATAACCAATATAATTCAAAAATTTAGAAAAAATATTGAAAAAGTTTATAGCCAACATTTAGTTTTTGTGTAAAACTGCAAGTATAAGAAGGGGCATAACTCACTCAAATGTGACTCTGACCAAAAGAATTTTGCTTCGTCAGGAGCACATTATCATAAGCAATGATATCATTGGAAAGTTTCATGAAAAATACTTAGTTATTTTTAAATCCAACCATAGTTGCAAATATAGGGGAAAAACACAAAATCATCAGTAAGGCCTTTATAGCAGAACTTTCTTAGTTTAGAGGGTTGCTGTGACCTTGATCTTGGAGGGAGGGACATGGGTTTTGTGTGTGACATATCCTTGTTATAATTTCTGGAGGCAAGGAAGACAGAGCTTTTCAGTCTTCAAGTAATTTCAATAATAATATTACAATTATTGTTGTAATACACAATTATAAAGAAAAAGACTCATAACAGATAAAAATTGTAGATGTATTCTTTAATAACATATTATATAACAATACTGCTTTTTGCCCCTTCAAAATTATTTTTCCCTGACTTTTCAGGTTTTTCATTTTTCACTGACTAATTTTCAAAATTCCCTGACAATTCCCTGACCTTGAGAAACAAGAGCCGTCAGAGACGGGTTATGCTCCCCAACGCCGCTTTGTCACTAATACTTTTTTGTTAGAACAGGAAGAATTTGTAAGAAAGATATTGTATTTGAAAGTTTCCTTTACGATTCAAACAGAAAGCATTTTACAATATTGTACAAAAATAAGACAAAAAAAATGAGAAATTTCAAAGGGCACTAACTCAAAAATGAATAAAGCAAGAGTTATGGTTCTTGTGCATTGCACTGCTCCGCATTGAGATCATTCTACTTATGAAGTTTCAAGTTCAGAAACTTTTATACTTTGTGAGATATGCACCAGATAAAACTAAGTAAGAGAAATTTCAAAGGGAAATAAATAAAAAATCAATAAAGCAAGATTTATGGTTCTTGTGCACTGCACTGCTCCTCATTGAGATCTATCTACTTATGAAGTTTCAACTTCCTAACTCTTATACTTTGTGAGATATGCCCCGGACAAAAAGTAAGTATGGTAAATTTCAAAGGGCATTAACTCTATAATGAATAAAGCAAGAGTTATGGTTCTTGTGTGCTGCACTGCTCCTCAACGAATTCATTCTACTTATGAAGTTTCAAGTTCATAACTCTTATACTTTGTGTGATATGCCCTGGACAAAAAATAAGTAAGAGAAATTTCAAAGGGCAATAAATCAAAAATCAATAAAAGCAAGAGTTATGGTTCTTATGCACTGCACTGCTCATCATTGAGATCTATCTACTTATGAAGTTTCAACTTCATAACTCTTATACTTTGTGAGATATGCCCCGGACAAAAAGGAAGTATGAAAAATTTCAAAGGGCAATAACTCAAAAATGAATAAAGCAAGAGTTATGGTTCTTGTGCACTGCACTGCTCCTCCCTGAGATCTATCTAGTTATGAAGGTTCAACTTCATAACTCTTATACTTTGTGAGATATGCCCCAGACAAAAAGTAAGTATGAGAAATTTGAAAGGGCAATAACTCAAAAATGAATAAAGCAAGAGTTATGGTTCTTATGCACTGCACTGCTCCTCATTGAGATCTATCTACTTATGAAGTTTCAACTTCATAACTCTTATACTTTGTGAAATATGCCCCGGACAAAAAGTAAGTATGAGAAATTTCAAAGGGCAATAACTCAAAAATGAATAAAGCAAGAGTTATGGTTCTTGTGCACTGCACTGCTCCTCATTGAGATCTATCTACTTATGAAGTTTCAACTTCATAACTCTTATACTTTGTGAGATATGCCCCGGACAAAAAGTAAGTATGAGAAATTTCAAAGGGCAATAACTCAAAAATGAATAAAGCAAGAGTTATGGTTCTTGTGCACTGCACTGCTCCTCATTGAGATCTATCTACTTATGAAGTTTCAACTTCATAACTCTTGGACTTTGGGAGATATGCCCCGGACAAAAAGTAAGTATGAGAAATTTCAAAGGGCAATAACTCAAAAATGAATAAAGCAAGAGTTATAGTTCTTGTGCACTGCACTGCTCCTCAACGAGATCTAACTACCTATGAAGTTTAGTCTTGATACCTCTCATAGTTTTTGTGTAATTGTCCGGACAATATTATGACGGACGGACGGACGGACGAACGAACGGGACGGACAAAGCGACAACTATATGCTCCCCCGAATTTCGGGGGGAGCATAAAAATCAAATTTCCCTGACTTTTCAAGTCCGCTGGCAACCCTGTAAATTAGTGTGGTGTTCAATACTAACAGTACTGTACCTGGAAGATGGGGGCCAGAATGTACTTGTTAAATCCTCTACATTTTAGTGGGGTCATGTCGCCCTGACACTGTTTGCTCCACTTCTTGTCCGATTCATTGTAGAAGTTGTCTCCCCACAGTCTCTTCATCATCTTCTCCTCCTCGATCTTGAACTTGGAGCAGTACATCTTAGCAAAGTCCTTCAGTGTGAAGGCCCAGCCTTGTAGACCAGATCCAAAACCTACAGTACCATGCTGGGGGTCAACCTGCAAAAAAAAATGGTTTCATTACATGTAAAGCATTCTTGTCCTGCTATTAATTTTGATTTCAATAGGATATGAACCAGCGAGCGACCTCCATAAACATCTGTTGTACTGCAACACCTCAATAGTCACTGATCATGTTTTTTGTTTGTTAGAACTACCACTCCAATCATAAGATGCTGCGTTCCACTTCCAAGCAAGGTCTTGCTGTCAATCAATTTTTTGTAATTGTGGGGTTGATTCTCAAACTGAAATTTTCATTGTCTAAAGATTTGAATGTTATATGAAGCAATAACAAAAGGTGTGGCTTTAAGTCAAGCAACCTGAAGGCATGATTAACCATTAACAGCATTCTGTAAATAACCTTTCCTGCAACTTCTCAAAGGAAATCAGTCGCCATGCCAGGTGTTTGATGTTTTGTAAGCAAGCTTAAATTTAACTGAAATCGAAATTTGTAGTAGAATGCGAGGATTCTTTAAAGGATCACTATAAAAAGAATTTTAGGCATTCATCTTCTGAGGCTTGAACATTAGCAAAAAACGTAATATTAGAGTCAAATATTCTGAATGGCAATATTCTATTATTTTTCTCTTACTTCTTGGGAACATGTCATGCATCTTAAGAATTGGCATTTTATCTGCATTTAAATCTGACCCTTGAGAATCCTATTAACAGGTCAGTGGCAATGTAATCAAATTCTTGTATATTTTTTTCATTTGCACGTTTCAAACAGTATCAGAGCATTATTCAACATTTGTAGAATTAGTAATGTTAAAATCGTTCAAATCTAGAATTTTTTCAACTCAGAATTCATGAGGTATTTTAATACCAAATATCTGAAATGAACCTTGGGAAATATAACCCAAAACCATCTACAAAATCGTCAAAAAGTCACTAGACACTTAAATCTTAAATATACATACAGCAATGTTGCCCATGGGGCTATCACCACTTTCATATGTGGCAATGATGACGTTTGTGTTTTCAATGGCTCTCTGGAAGATCTGGTAGAGCTCCTCCATGTCACACTGCAGGGTGAGCAGGGCCAAGTCCATCTTGTTCATGAAAAGCACTGGCTTTATCCTCTCGGCAATAGCCTGACGTAGCACAGTCTCTGTCTGCACAGACACACCTGGAAGAGCAAGATAAAACTGGTTAACCCTTTTTTCCATTTACCTCGTGTGCCAACAGTATCGAATAATCTAGCGCGGAATAGGAGGGCATCCCGCCCTGTCCTTTCTTAGCCCCGCCCTTCTCCCCCACGAAGCTACCAAACCACCACCTACTGTCTTAATTATGCAAGTCTATAACTTCAGTCATAGTTGTCAATCACTGCATTGATCATAATGCACTGATCTGACACCTTAACGCCTGCCAAACACAGCTTTAAATGATTTACATCACCTTACCAACATCTTTCCAATGCTTCTAGCTTACATGTAGCACGATCAAACTGATTGGGAATAAACAAGCAAATGCACAGACTGTTTGATGACAGCTTAGACCACCATTGATAATTCTTTCACGGTAAAATGAACTATATCATTCTAATTTGCAACATAGTCAGACTTCCCGAAATTTGCTGGACCGACGGACATGTCCGGTAAAATTTGGGCCGGTCCGACGAGATTTCCTTTGTTGTCCGGCAAAAATTTGATCTGCATATTCCAGTTTTATTTGCTAAATTAGTTTTACTCGCTGTTTTGATTCGACACTGTTCCGAGGGAAATGAGCGAGGATATCCGAATACAATAATTTATGTATTTGTCTTCATGACAATTCGTACCACTGCCGTTTCCTTTGACTGTTTCACTGCGCATGACCATTCTTCAGCAGAAAACGACTAATTGCGACTGGGAAGGAGTCTATCGGTTCCTACATTTGGCCCATTTTCACCTATTTCCAGTTCGTACTTTCGGAGTCACAAAATGGCGTCTTTAAAATATTTTCCTAGAGCAATTCCCGGTATTGTTAAATGTTTCGGTCAGACAGAATTTGTTTCGGTCAGACAGATTTTTGAATCTTGTCTGACCGAATGTCTGACACTTTTTTTCAACTTTCGGGAAGTCTGCATAGTACAAGGATGGTAAAAAAGTACAAGGAAGGTAAACGCATCCCTGGATACATCTATACATCAGTGTTTTTCTTTTATTGGCTTCGTTGCAACTGACAGATAAAACATACTACAGTAAAACTTCGATAACTCGAACATCGAAAACTCGAGCACTCGGGAAAACTCGAAGTAGTTTTGCTGGTCCCGGCAATTTTCATATATATTCTATATAAAAATACCATGGAAAACTCGAACTTCGAAAACTCGAATTCTCGAGGACAGGTGTCGGTCCCTTGAAGCATATTTCTTCTTTGTTTGTATTGGAAAACTCGAGTAATAAACGACAGATAAAGTGTTCGCACCTCGCGCGAGTAATTGGCAAACGGTGACGCGTAGTTTTTCACACGTTGTGACGGGTTATAATTGGCAGTATATTGTCAATCGCCAGCGTCTATTGTGTTTTAATTGATCTGATTAAGGTAAGAGGGGCCTAAATAGACAATCCTGTCTGAAACGGCGATGTTTGGCGACGTCGAGTTCGGAAATGTCTTCGGCAGTAGCCGAAACGTTCTCCGGTACTAATCGGAATTGATTGTAGCAAACATTTTTAATCATTATTTTTTACATTACTCTAAAATATTGTTATCGTTTTCTTCAAAGAAGAAACATTTTTTACAAAAAGTAACTTATATTGTTTTAAATAAAAAAATATTTGCCAAAAGTCTGTTATCCCAAAGCGTGAAGTCATTTTCCAGGTAATACCAAAATGGCGGACAGAGCTAGCAATGGTAGATTTGTGAAAAAACAACAACATTTAAACCAACCATTAAACGTAAACAAAATTATCACAATTACTCTTCTTTATCAATTTCCAACAATTTTGTTATAAACACCGACACTCTTCCAAAAACTGCAAGGCGTACATCGTGGAAAGATGGACGAAGAATAATTGACCTTGGATTTCTAATGAATCGGAGTAATACTGAATTAAAACATTTAAAGTACATATTTAAGTTATATAGTCAACAGATACACATTCAGAAGTCAGTTTAAATCGGATCTATAAAAGATTTGTAAAACAAAAAGGTATTGTGCAAAATTGTGATGGAAAATATTTTCACCTGTTTTTGTTGTTGTTGTTTTCTTCAGAAAAACATGGAATACGACAATTTAAAAGCGTATATTTAAAAAAGTACATGGTGAAAGTCTGTAATAATTTGCAATATGATTGGTATATGTATGTAGCAAATTTTGATATGCATTTTATAAATGTACTGGTATGATTAAATTTTTTAGAAACTCTGAAAGTGTGTGTATGTTTTTGTGTCAAGGAAATTTTCCGAGGGGGTATAGATGTATTTTGAAAGTAAAATCATCTAAATGTTAGTAATTAAGTAATATAAATGGTTTCTTTTTAATGTTTAGGCTTATGCCTAACAAGTAACACCATTGGTGCTAAAATATATTATAGTTTTTAATCCCAAAATAAGATCTTTTAGCAATAACTACTTGTAAAAAATAGACCTGGGACGAGGCGTGGGGGTCACCCTATTCATATGCGATTTTTTACAAAATGGGATGGTGGAATTGTTTCATATTTCATTTTTACATTTGATATATGATGTTAATCACTAGGGAAAAGCTTATTTAAGGAATAATAATAACATTATTTAGGCCCCTCTTACCTTAAAGCTTTAGCTCAAATAAAAGAATATGAAACGAGGTTATTTGTTGTTTTTATGTTGACGGGACCTAGTAAATTTTACATGCGTATAAAAATAACGACGCACCGTTTGAAAAGTATACTAGTTCTCGTACAATGTCGACACGAAAGGTTTTAAAAAGCAGATTTCTTGAAAAAAAAATACATCAAAAATCTTTTCAAACAGGTCTAACGGTTTAAAGAAAATACTGTGTGAAATGAATCTTTTATTAACTTAACTGATATTAAGATGACATACTAAACAACAAGGTAACATACATGTGTTTATACGACTTGACTAAAAAATTAGACCTCATAAAGTGAAGCTTCGAAAACTCGAGCGCCAAGGAAAACTCGAACATTTTCATATTCCCCTTGAGTATTCGAGTTTTCGAAGTTTTACTGTAATGCGCTTTTGTATTTGAGATAACATTAATGAAGACACATAGAAATGATAGGGATAAACTTTTATGCTGCTGTCTATAATACCAGGAATCTAAACACTAACATCTTGATATTTCTCATAATTCAAATTCTTCATTCTGGGTTTACAAATTGTTGCACATAGCATGAATACTGACAAATGAGCTTTGAATTTTAATTCCGCAGTCATTTCTAACTGAAATACAGTTTAAAATGCAACAGATTTATAATTTTGGTAAAAACTTCAACTTAAAATTAAAATTTAACAGTCAACGACGCATCCAAATTGTAACATATATTCATGGACATCGCTCTGTTTTTGCAGATTTATTTCAGCAAGTTGCATTTAAAATTAATAGGCAACTATTTTTTTATGGAATGAATGAAAACCTAACAAACAACTAGATGGGTGTTCAGTTGAACACTTGTGTCGCCCTTTGGTGCTATGTCTAAATAAAAATGCAAGTACAAAACGTGGCACAACTCCATCAAAGAATTTGGCATCATCATGCGCATGTTGTCATAAGCAATAAAATTTGAAAGTTTGATGTAAAAATATTAAAAAATGACAAAGTTATAGCCAACTTTAAGTTTTTGTGTCAAAATCCAAGTACAAAAATGGGCACAACACCATCAAATGTGACCTTGACCTAGAGAATTTGGCATCATCTCGAGCGTGTTGTCATAAACAATATTTGAAAGTTTGACGAAAAAATATTAAGAAATGACAAAATTATAGCCAATCTTAAGTTTTTGTGTAAAAATCCAAGTACAAAAAGGAGCGTAACTCCATCAAATGTGACCTTAACCTTGAGAATTTGGCATCATCTCGAGTGTGTTGTCATAAGCAATATAATTTGAAAGTTTGATCAAGAATAATTAGGAAATGACAAAGTTATAGCCAACGTTAAGTTTTGGTGCGGACGGACGGACAGACAAAGCGGTCCCTATGTATCGCCTTTTTTTCCAAAGGGCGACACAAAAATCAGTGTCGATCCACAGACAAAAAATTGAACTCCTTATACCTGATATACCTTTCTAGCATATTTCAGTCCGACAGAACTTGTTTTGGTCAGATAGATTTTCACATCATGTCTGACCAAATGTCTTGACACTTGTTTTGAACCTTTGGGAAACTCTGTATTATACACAATTAATTGATATTCCTCTTCATTATAAACTGTCAATGTAGGAAAGGCAAAGAAATGAAACTAACCAGAGACGCAGTCCACTACGACCAGGGCTCCATCAGTGACACGCAGAGCAGCTGTCACTTCAGATGAGAAGTCGACGTGGCCTGGAGAATCTATCAAATTGATCAAGAAATGGGGTTCACCATCGGGATCTACAGGCTGGCGGATGAACTTAAGGTCTTCCTTTGCCAGCTCGTAGTAAAGGGAGATGGCCCTATTAAAGACAGAAGCATAAATTCAGAAAATTGTAACACAAATGTCTTTACCCTACAAGATTCTTTTTATAATTTTCCAAAAACTTTAATTCTTATTGAACTCGTGTAGCAGGGCTCTCACTAGACTTCCAAATCAGGGAGAAGTTATGTCTTAATTTGACTGAATTATGGAGAAGTTTGCAGTCAACAGCATTCCTTCCCTATATAGTCTATAGATACAAAATGACTTCTCCCATAGCTCAAAGAAGGGAGAAGTCTGGTCACTTTTGGGAGACCACTTCTCCCAAGTCTCCCTCTAGTGAGAGCCCTGTGTAGTCTTAACTTTTTAACAAATGAAATTTACTTTGTTGTACTTTCATGCCTTTGGTTAACAATGTGTCCTTAAATTGTTTTTCTTAACAACTTCCTGTAACAAAAATAGATATCTGTGAGCAGGACTTGTAATTATGGTAAATAAGATGCCAAAGACGAAAGCAATTCTTTATGATTTCTCATACCGAGGCAACAACTACATTACTTACGTAGACTTGATAGTAATACATCTCTCCTGCTCATCCTTCCTGGTATCGGTGAATCTGGTTTCACCAGCTTTGGCACCGGCAATAATACCAGCCTTGCTGACCAATGAGTCTGTCAGTGTTGACTTCCCATGATCTACGTGAGCGATCACAGACATGTTTCTGATGTTATGCTTCTTGTCCATAATGGACCGAATCTCGTCTATCGTAAAGTTCACCTGAAGGAATAAAACATGTCAATTTAATCAAATGTCAAACATTTAATTAAAGAAATAATTTTGTTCAGTATTGTGATGACTGGGCTCATTGGTTTTTTACTGAGAAAATTTGCACTACATAAAAGATTGCAAATGGAAAAGTTGAAGCTTCCATTCCAACAAGCAACTGCAGTATTAATATTCAATACATCACCTACCAGCAGGTTTTGCAATATGCAGGATCGTCAAAAAATCAGACAATAAGGCTCAATTACAATTTGGCATAAAGCTCACATTTTCTAGGGGAGAACAGGGGCATCTCTAATTCTCTCATCTCCTAATAATCTATATTACCAAACAAACCAAACAAATTACTAACTATTCGCCAAAGATTAATAACGAGTCACCACTCTTTAAAGGGAGATGTGCAGGGTCGAGCAGGTGTACTCGGTAAATCGTAAACAGATTGATCTATGTAACACTTGCGTGTACTTTTCACTAAACTCTACATTTCAAACCCTCCAGATGGAAGTTTTCGGTTAATTTTACCATTTTACCGACCTGAAAACAATCCGCTGAAGAAATCCATATACAAAAATACATTCTATATTTAGCGATCATTCTATATTTAGCTCATCGCTGAGCTTACTATTCGTAGTGGCCCAGGCATTTTGAAACAAATGGCGACGTCGATAGTCAGCAAGGTACACCAAAGGCGTATTTTGGTTGGAGTGATCACGTGACAATCCCAAAAACCACTGTGGCTTTACGCGGTAAATACAAAAATAGCTAACATATGCGCGTCACATAGGAAACACCATTTATATATCTGTTTTTTTATAAAATATTGGTTTGAAATATTTCTGGTGTAAATCAATATTTCAGCTTCAAATAATGATATTCAACTTTTTAATAACCGATTTCGCAAATCTGTTCGATTCATCAATCCTGCACATCTCCCTTTAATAACGATTCACCACTGGTCAATGACGATTTGCCACAGTAGGATTATAATGATATTGATAATGGTGTTTATTCAAGATACATGATATTAAATTCTCTACATTTCTCCTTGGGATGTTGTTCAAATTAATAACTTTTCTAAATTAACTACAAGAAGACACGACTTTGATTTTACTGCAATCTGATTAAAATCATTTCCCGAAAACTGCTACGCTATCAGGATCTGACGACGAGTAACTAAAACGTGCTTTTATCACTAACCCTTTGAACCAATCAGATTGTCTACAAAATCGCAACTGTGATAGTAAAAATAGTATTTTAAACTATGGGAAAGTGTTGACAGCCTGCGCAAGACATATTTTACTGGAGATATATGTGCATTCATTTCTAATGTAATGACATCCTCGGATCATCAGGTCTAGAAAACGGCTGTTTTTATGGTCTGTCTGTAAATTTATGGAGTGTCTGTTTATTTATAGATAAATATATCTGTAAATTTATGGACAAGGGTGGTTTCAAAAGTTGTCAAAAATTTAAATCTTGGTTCTACACCACATTGGGATAAAAATGAATTAAAATCTACATAATAAATAAGTATTTATTATTGTAAATCAACATAACTTGTTTTAAAAGATCATTATTATGTTTAAATGATTGTGTGGAATGTTGTTAGATCATTGATGACCATGTTGGAGAAGAAATAGCAGTGTAAACAAACTTCTATTATTTTTGTTTATGCCCTATGCCATGCTCTTTGCTATCAGAATTAACAAAAAAGCTTTAGGTTTGTGAATTTCTAAAATCTGTTAACTTTTTTATCAACCCTTGTCCATAAATTTACAGACACATTTATCTATAAATAAACTGACAGTCTGTAAATTACAGACAGTCCGTAAAAACAGCCGTTTCCTAGACCTCATCATTTGCAAGCGTTATGAATCATGCTTCCCGTGTTGACAATTTCTTAAAATAGTAATCTGGGAAAACTGCTATTACTTATGTACGATGAATAGAGCTTTTTTTCTTCAAGGGAGGGTAGTAGTGTGAGGGAAAGGGGGTTTGACTGGGTCCAACATGCCGTACGCCCGTGGGGTGAATTAGCAGGTCTAGGAAACGTCTGTTTTTATGGACTGTCTGTAAATTTATAGACTGTCTGTTTATTTATGGATAAATGTGTCTGTAAATTTATGGACAAGGGAGGTTACAAAAGTTGTCAAAAGTTTAAATCCTGGTTCTACACCACATTGGGATAAAAATGAATGAAAATCTACAAATAAATTAGCATTAATATTGTATATCAACATAACTTTTTTAAAAAGATCATTATTATGTTCAGGCGATTGTGTGAAATGTTGTTAGATCAATGATGACCATGTTGGAGAAGAAATAGCAGTGTAAACAAACTTCTGTTCTTTTTGTTTATGCAATATGTCATGCTCTTTGCTTTCAGAATTAACAAAAATGCTAAAGGTTTATGAATTTCTAAAATGTGTTAACTTTTGTATCAACCCTTGTCCATAAATTTACGGACACATTTATCTATAAATAAACTGACAGTCTATAAATTTACAGACAGTCCGTAATTTAAACAGCCGTTTCCTAGACCCGATTAGGGTTTTGGGACATGATAGATTATGGTGGGGCGCTATGGTTAGGTGTCGTTTTGTTTTTGTGTGCGGATAGATTCTATGTGCTACCCTAAACTTGAGAGGGATTATGACAGACACTTGCAAAACACACGCTCGTCTCAAAATACGTCTGTGGACACCGCATTCGACATATTGCACAACAGTTGTCAACTCGTTTCATTTGGTGTTTTTGACAAGATATAATCACTAGTTTTAAATCCAGAAAACTTATCCTCAATAAAGAAAAAATCATCAACAAGAAGGACTAATTTGGAATAACGATTTATTCAAAACAGTTCAACACAGTCGTAAAATAAAATCGAAAATATGTGTAAATATATCGATATTAAGCGACTCCGCAAGTTTATTTAGCTAGTCGAAACATAAAAGATGGCAATTTAATACATTCTGAGTAACGATGTCACTTACCATCTTTGATTGAGTCTCGTTTACTTGGACAACTGTAACAGTATGTTGTCCTTCTTGTTGGACTCGTCGGAAAAGGACCGGTGTCACGTGATTCACTTGTGAAATATTTATCTGACTGGTTTTCGGCTTTCTGTTGAATACTTTGTCTTTTACCAAACGTAATCAGAACCAGTCTATGCCACGTAAATAAATAAATTGCAAACTATTTTTTAAGTTTATTTACCAATTGACATTAAACATTTCAATAAATGATTAGAGACTATTTTATTAAACTGATATCAATTCTTTAAAAAAATATTTCGGCCATGTCTAAACTACTTGCTTTTCTGCATTTTAGCTTTTTCCAAACACTAGTCGCACCACGAAGCTAACTGTTATGAAAACTTTTAGTATTAACCTTCTTCCATCAGTTTTAGTATTAACCGTCTTCCATCAGTTTGTTATATCTTAAGTTCATTATTTAATGTTTGGATACTCAATTATCGACCATTTTATTTTAACAGGGCACTTCTTTCGTTGTAGCTTTAGACAGTCAAAGCTTGTTCCGATTATGCAGTTGACTGTTTCGCAGTACTTCATCAGACAAGCAGACAGTAGTAAACCAATTTTGTCTGACGATTATAGTCGCCAGAGAATCCTTAGAGAGCTTTAGTTCCTTGAGATTTAAAATAGGCGGTTTCCTCACCCACAAAAGTAAATAGATTTACAAAGTATCTTTAAAAATAATGTGACATTTATTTTCTACACGAACTATAGACTATTTGGAACATGATATTTTTTTCAGCGGATCCTTTGTAAGAAACACCTACATTTTATATTGAATTATGAAAACATTTCTACTGTCATTTGTTTGATTTAATATAAAAAGTCGCATAAACGGCTAAAATTACATGGCAGCTTTCTGGCTTTTCTTGTGAAAGATGAGCCTTGAGATGTCCTTATGAAGAACTATCAACAATCAAGCTGGATAGCTTCTTCATATGATGGGTCCAAAACCACCAGAGGAGCGCCTCAATTGTTTCTAACCGCATCCTCTTTCGGATTTAGAATGTCACAGAAGAATCATATTTCTGCTGGGTTTTGAACCATGACTTCTGGATGAGAAGTCAGACCCTCAAGGTTTGTTGGCACAGTCTTAAGCAAACATTAACCCAACGGAGATTTAGAATTTCTAACGTTCTACTAACGTTGGGCCAACGTAAGTTTAAATATTCTCACGTTGGGTCAATGTTGGGCCAAAGTTCGCAAAATTGTGTTCCAATGTTGGCCCAGCGTTAGGTCAACTGTAGAAAGCCGACATTGCGGCGTTGGCCCAACGTTGAGCCGATGAGCAAAATTTCATTGGGCCAACGTAATATGCCATAATTGGACCGACGTAACTGACGACATTGGTCCAACGTTGGGCTAACGTCAGCATGCTATCTGGTTATATGTTCTGTAGTGTAAATTACCATTAAACGAAAACATGGTAAGAGAAATATTTGTTGTTGTTTTTTTTCATCCCCGAGTTTGTGGTATTACAAAATTGAATTAGAATTGTAAGATCTTACATCATTACAACAAACAAAGTTAGCTGTAAGAATTGGTTGACTTTTTTTGTAATGACTTAAATATGAAACTTAATTTTGCTTACAATGTTGAAATTGTTTGTTCTTTGCCATAAAACCTGGAATACGTTATCTGCACACAGAAAGTTTTATCTGACGAAAAGAATGATAACTGTAACAAATGTCCCGATAGACCAGTTTTTGAGTTATTCCCCTTTCAGATATTAACCATGAAAACTAATGTGATTTTAGTTGTCTGTCAAGTTTGTTATTATGTCAAGGAGTTTGGGAGTTATCAGCCTCTATAAAACAACTACGAAAGTAACAGTGCGAGTACTGTTTTATACACTAAAGATTACACTCTCTTACACTATCGGCTCATTACATTCATCTCTGCTATAGGCTTGGACTACTTTCAACTACTTTTACTTTAACTCAAAAAATAGTTCACTTATTACATTTAAAATTGCTTGGGTTTCTTTGGTTCGAATGAAAGGTAGTGAAGATATATGTCATTTGTTTATCCACAAGCTTTTGATATTCATAATTATGACTGTATAAAATAAGGCTGTCGAGTTATGTCAACAATGTTGACATTGAGCCTTTCGCAGAGATGTAAAGTGAGTGTAAGGAACCGACGACAACTCTGCAAAGGAGATTGTAAAGATTATACCTGATCAACAATTTTGTTTCTTTTTAAAACTTACTGTGGCTAGTCATTGTAGTATTGCAATGTAACTTGAATAACATTTTTTATCATAATATAATAATGATTATATGATATAATAAAAAATACGACCCTTATTATAACTTTTTGCGAGCAATCGACACACGTGTTCCGTGGAACATCAAAGCCTAGTTTTAAAGAAGGTCTATTTATTTCTGTATCACAGTTGAAAAATACTCATATATAATTTTGTAGGTGTTGGCAGGCATTATGAGTTTTGTGCACTGTAACGCCTCATACATGTAACAGCATTGCCACATAAATGAAATCTACCAAGTTTATGTGATGATTTTCAACGCACAATCAGGGTGCGTGCGTATCAGGTTGTGTGTTTTCATCTATATAAATGTAAATGATTTTAAACAGGGATTGTACACGTAGAAAGAATAGCTGTCTCCACTGAATCTGTTGCAATTCTATTTTAACGAATGGCTATTAAGTTTTATAATGGTATAACTTAATGTATACGAAAAAAGTGAAATATGCATATCAGGAATCGCCACACTCACAAAACACATCCTCCCCATTCAGCGAAAAAGGAGAGAGAGAGAGAGAGAGAGAGAGAGAGAGAGAGAGAGAGAGAGAGAGAGAGAGAGAGAGAGAGAGAGAGAGAGAGAGAGAGAGAGAGAGAGAGAGAGAGAGAGAGAGAGAGCGAGCGATGTACTTATTGAAGAAAGAAAGAAATTATATTCTTACAGCGAGAGACACCGCAACAACTGCATTAACTCACCTGCCTGGACTAACTACAGCGGCTCAGCAAATCGTTAGCGATTGATGTTTTCCTGTTTGTAGGCAAAACCATAAAAACGTTATGATAGTTATGTTTCATTGAAACATCGGAGGAATCACGGCCATGAGGAAGATTTTATTTATGCCTTCCAAGGACTTTACTACTTTTTCCCATCGTTTGAAATATTTCCATAATTACATGACCGGAACTTCTTCTGTTTTAATTTCTAATGAATATTATTATAATATGCCTCATGTTGATGTGAAATAAAAAAATTAAACATATTTTATTCTGTTTTGTTATGCAGAAATCAAATCATGGTGTCAAGTAATAGACAAATCAGCCAACACATCACTTCGAGATAAAATTCGACCGATTTAATCTTCATTCATTTTCAAAACCCCGTTTTTCAGTTTTCACAGCGATTTTTATTTTCAAAGGCCATTAAGCAGTTGTGTGTTTAACATATTTATTGTTAAAATAGGTTATTGTTGAAACCGTTTGACATGGCCGTGTTTTATTCAAATGTGCACACTCGATGAAATGTACGGCGTTATTCAGAATTGACTTAACTCTGTTAATATGGCAAAATAGATACAAATAAAATCATTAAATTATGTTCTTGGTTAGACTGCAGTAATTCATTTTCCATAGACTCCCAGTATAGCTTCATCTCCTATTCTGAATTAGCTATTGGGTCAAGGCCTTAAAATCTTACTTTTGCAAATAAAACTAAACTAGAGACATCATAAAAACACAACAAAAATATAGCGTAACCAGTAAACTTTTTCGCGATATGCACTGGAATACCACCACCCTCAGCTTTGCGCCACTTTCAGTTTCACTTTGTCCAAAATAATACCCATTTTTAAAGATAAAAATTTTCATACACTCAAAATAAAAATGCAAATGTTTTGTTTCAACTTCTCCTATACACTGTGCATTTTCACATAGCTATTTAATATCTTTTATTCTGCTTTTGCATTTTCAACCAATCACAGAATTACTTTATCTAATGGTCCGCACAAACCCTAGACAAAATTGACTGGTTCCCGAGCCACCTGAATTACTGTAGTGTAACCTAAATTAGAATGTCATATGCCCAAGGTTATAAAACTTTGCCTAAAAACCAGTATCAAATATAAGCATCTGATTGGCTGAAATGGCGACTGGGCAATAGGCTCTGCCTTCTGTAGCTGTCGGCTCTTATGCCAACCAGTTGAATAGGTTTGAATTATTGAGACTACCTGATGTTCGTAAAGTTGGCCGCCTAGCAGACTTACAGCCTGGCAGAGAGAAGTGTAATACTTGGAGGATGTGGTATTTTTTCTTGTCGCCAGTGCCTGCTTATTCGAAAATCTTATAAACGATATTTTTTACATTTACACGATTTTATTTTCATACGATTGAAATACTCCGAAAAATAATTGCTGTTTCTTATGCCTTTTTGATCTTCAGTTCTCATTTTATGTAAAAAGTAAGAGTATGAAATAAATATAAAAGAGTGCCTTTGAATGATATGATAGTTTAAAATAACGTTAAAACACAACATCTGCCGAGCATTAAACTCCTCTCTGCCAGGCTTCCTGGCTACTAGGCTGCCAAGTCGCAGTCTTGCTAATGCAGGAACTCACGTCAAACTTCGTTTTATTTCATTTTTCCCCTTCAGATCAGTTAATTTCTTTATTTTTGTTTTTGACAAACATAGTCCCGCGATTTCATTTTCTGACGAAGTCGAACTCTTATTTTATTAGATTTCCGAATAAAATGACTTGAAATGATACTTGCGTCATAAAATGTACGAATTCAATCTATTATAATTATTCATATTACCTTATTAATTATGTATTCTAATTTTCACATTATGAAAAAGACGAGAATATTTATATACACATATGTGTTATTGAATGATATGATCGTTTAAAATCATGCTACAACATCACATTTCTCGAGCATTATACTACTCGCTCTCAGGCATATAGGCTGCTAGGGTGCTTAACTGGCTGCCAGGCTGCTGGGCTTGTAGGCTGCCAGAATCAGACTAGGCTTCCAAGTCTAAGTCTTGCTAATGCATGAAAAATCGTTTTATTTTATTATTTTTCACTTCAGATCTGTTAATTTCTTGTTGTTGCATGTCTTCTGATTTTCAAAACTTTAAATGTAAGCATTTTTATCAACATGGGTTTTTCAATGATGCGATAGTTCAAAATCACGCTTTTAAAGCATCACATCCGTCGTGCCTTAAACTTTTCGCTTCTATGCAGTTAGGAAGCTTGGCTGCAAGGGTGCTGGGCTGCCAGAATGCTTGACTGCTGGGCTGACATTCAAAATTTCAATGTTCGCAGAACATGAAATAAATTGAAAACTCCGTTTTTTAATGTTACGTGTGCAATTGTTTAAAATTATGTTATAACATCCTGTCCGGCGAGTTTTAAACTTCTCGCTGCTAGGCTGCAAAATAAAACGAACGGCGCATCAAATTAGTGATACGAATACATGGAGTAAGGTTGCTTTATCTAATATAATTAATACGGTTTTGTATTTTCATATTTTTAAAACAAAGGTTTGGTTTTATTTTTCGATGTAATAACAAATTTTACAACAGAATAAATAAATATGTCACTACCATCTCCGTTTACTTAATTCGACAGAATCTATTTTGACATCTTTCACAAATCTAATTGAGTTTGCTTGTGGACGCGCTGATATCCTGAACTAATAGGAATATGTATATTTTATTATGGTCCAACAATGACTCCAAACTTTTCCTTACAGGCCGAAATATTTTTCGGCGTTAGCTGTCTAAGCTCACTTTTGACCTAGTTTTTCGACGAATGAAATATTGTAAATGAAACTTATTATGCAGCGGGAAAATCAAATAGATTATTTTGATTGGTTATTAGTGGGTCTCGTTAATGATTACCGTAACGATTTTTATATTGTGTGTTAATATTTACATGGCACTTATATGTTCGGGCATTTTCGTTTTTAAAAGCGATAATTGTATTGAAGAAAAAGATATTTAAGGTATAAATAACCAGTTAAGTCAATTGATGGCTTAAATACGATTTTATATAGAATATTCATGGGTGTCAGGTGAACACTCGAGTACAATACACAGTGTAAAACGACAGAGAAGTGCAGATATTTCTGGTTCTTACTAGTTCCTTTCTAGTTCCTTTGATACTGATTGTTAATTTCAATTCCAGACATTCAAATCGCCTTGGTGTAGTCGTTATCACACTCGCCTCTGAAGCGGATGCCCCGGGTTCAATACTCGGGAGGGACACCTTTTTTAAGTTAATTTACGTAAAAGTTGGTAGATTTCGCTCTTGTAACAAGTTGTTATTATTTACATTTATTGTATTTTAATAACATTTTTTCGTCATTAGTACTAACTCTACAAGAGGTATTTTATTGAAACTGAATAAATGCACAGTTAACGTTAGACATTCTTCTTTAATCGACGTATTATCACCAGACGAAATTTTTGCACGCTCTTTATTTCTTTCTTTCTTATATATAAAAATATTTTCCATCAACGCCGTTTATCTTTTTTAAAGATATTTCTTGTTTTGAATACTTCTTGGTTGTCCCTGACTGGTGGTGGATTTCGCAGGTGTCTGTAGAGGATTGCGGGAGCTCTGACTTCTTTGTCAGTTTGTCAAAGAAAATCGCTGGTCACAGTTAACGATAAATCACTGGTCTCGGTAAACAAAACAAACGAGTTTTACTGGGATATCTGTTTAACTGATGGAAAATACTTAACGATCACTTAGGATTATGTGTTTTAAGAAAAGAAAGATATTAAAAGACTCGAGAAATAGGCGGTTTATTTTAAGAGACAAATTTATATGTTAATAGCCGACTAAAACAAATGCGAAAACAAATAATTGGAACTCGATCAGTAGGTTGTGTGCATTATCCAAAGTATGCCGAAGTACATTCTTCAGTCAAAACGAAATATGACACTTTTATATAACTTTGAATATCTTGAGATACATACATTTACTAATTGGGATGCATTCATCATTATATTTTGATTTTTTTAAATGTTCAAAAATATAATATGCTCAACAATTAAGTAACCTGACCCACGTATATTAGACTCAGATTAAAGAATAATGTAAATTGTTGTTGAAAGTGAGTGTGATTTTGACTTTATCTGAGTATTTTGATATTTGAGATTTTATTAGAGAATGTGAAAATATTTTTTTTTTAATTTTGTATGATGAAGGCATGTTTAGTGGTCAGTACGACCGATTATTCTAATGCTGATTTCAGCGATACTTCAGACGTTGTCGCCGACATCCCCACTCACGGAACCATCCGTTTATTTTCTGTTTGATTTGACAGATTTAATCAGAAAATCTTGTTGAAACAAACAATAAAACAGTCAGACAGTTGAATCAGATAAGGTCATAGAGCTCTACTTGTATTTTACTAACTGAGGTCCGATGTTGACAAGTGACAAACGAGCACCATAAGTGCCCCGGGAGGGTCTATGCTGGGTTACATAACACAAAAGTAATCAACACTGAATTTATGTACCGCTCATCCATCAAAACTGTCCGCAGAACTAATGTAAATCACGAAAACTTACAATAATATAAAAGAGATCTTTCTCATCACGCGTTTGTTTGTTTATGAGAAAAGACCGCATTAATTTTGCCTAATGCTTTATTGACGCACTCATGTCCCCCTATTCATTAATTCAGTCTGGGTATAACTTGAACAAGAAAAGATTGGTAGCTTAGCACTTGTTGTAGTCGGGGTTAGATATTAACTCTGTTATACTTTTTGTAATTTTGCAAAAAAAGAAAACGAAAATTCACAATTCTTTTTGAATCAATTTTCATTTCTGTTATTGTTGCAAAGAAATAAAGATTTCGTGAAAATTTACATCACAAATTAGTTATCATTCCATTTGTTGCAAAAACAGTTTTAGGAAGAAGTCGTTGGTTCTAAAAAATCACATTTTTAGAAAGAAATCAAATTCTAACATTGTTGTGGTCAATAAAAACAGAAAACTTACTAATAAACAAGTAGTTCTTGATACGCAGTGCTACAAATTCCAACCATTTCCCTGTACCTCCCTTTTAATTAAAAATAGTGTTTTGAAATCCTGCATTGGGCAGTTGCTCTGTTCTTGGTGTGAACCATAATCTTCATGAGCAATTTGATTAAAAACCAACTGTGATTGAATAATAAAAGACCATTCAAAGTGTTCCTTATAAAATGAAAATATCAGCATAAATATGGTTACTTTAAAAAAAAAATGAATGTATAAAAAGGCGGATGAAGAGAGTATATCACATTATGTTCAATATTATTTCCTTCTCTACTTTCGAACTATTGGTCCCTACGAATTACGAAGTGGTATCAAAAAGGCGCAGGGAAGTTTTGAGGCGGGGATTTCAACGGGCAATAATTATCAGGTAACTCGACTAATTTAATGAAATAGCAGCCGTTTCGTTTGGACTTTGGTTGTGCCCACAATCCCCGTTCTATTTTCATTAAACCGCGTGAAGAAAGAACTGCTGGCCTCTAAACGACTGTGAAGGTCCCTGATACTCAACAAAGTCGCAATCACCCACAATATATACTAGTATTAGCATTGTTAAGAAGCAAAATATCAAGGTTAGTGTAACTGAGATTGGGTAGCTAAACTCTAGCTTCTGATTGGCCAGTTAAAAGAGACAAAATTTAATTTCAACCAATCATTAACTTGAGATAAAGGATTTGTCTCCAGTCTCAGCTTTATGGTATTGTACACATGGCCCAAGATTATATAACTTTGATTGGAGACCAGTCTTAAATCTCAAACACCTGATCGGAAATGGAAACCTGTTTTAATTTCTGCTAATCAGATACTCGAGATTCGAGAGTGGTATCAAGTTTCAGTTTAAAGAACTTTGGCACAGATGTGTTAGAGTGGGAAATGCAGAAGCTACAAAGCGCGAAAGCCCACACCCGATACTGTAAACAAATTAAGCAGATTCAGATTATATATTATATGTTTTCCAGAGAATGATATATTTTCTTTAGTGACATAAAATTGGTATTTTCAGTGTTTTGAAACTGTATAATAACTTTTTTTTCACTGATTTTGCTCACTCCTTTTTTAAATTTATTATCTTTTTTCAGATTTTCAGATTTGTTTGACTAGAAAACATAAAATAAAAAAAAGTTGTCTGTTTTAATAAAATATCGGTTAAACTTCACATTTGAACGCCAGAAACTGACGTTTTCACGACTGGTTTCGATGCTCAGTTTTATAATCTTGGGCACGGTACTCGTATATTGTAATGCCAGTACGATTCTGAATGGTGGCGCTCTAAATGCACGATTTTAAGCAAATAATGTTAATGTCGCTCCATTTAAGTTTTCTTGAAGAAACGAATCACGTAAAAGTTGTTATTTACAGGCCTTGTTCAGAATAATGTGCACAGTTAATTTTCAAATAATTAATACATTTCACAGAAACTGTGCATATGATTGTAGCATAAAGAAAGATGCTGTCATGTCATAACTATGTAATGAACACGACAGACGCACTGTAGGTTCATATTCTCTAGTTCAAGTTTATAAAACTTTTTATACTTTCATACAACAAGTTTATCATGCTGCTACCTCCCACCCCCACCCCCGTTTTTAAATTCTCACATATAGACTTACATATTATATCAGTTGAACAGTTAGCGTAGTTCATTTACTCTGCGAATAAACTAACATACTTTACAAGATTATTTGAAATTTTTGACAATAACGCATTTTCGAAATTTTCAAATAATATTTATATCATATAATCTTATAATACGGCCATAGACACACAGAAATAAGGGTTTCGCTGGCTGGTCAGATGTCAGAAGCGTGCCAGTTAGGCTAAGGTGTGTTTAAATGATATTCTGCAGAATATACGGCTCATATTGGTTTTGGTGCACATATTTTAACATTTTGGCTGTTCGCCATGACTATTTATTTTATTTCTCCTCAAATATTTCATTTTAATAATACCCACTTGACTGATAAGTTAATCTAAGCTTTCAGTTTCAATACACTTTACCGAACAGTATGGAGGGTGTCAAGTATCGTGGAAATCTTGACGTCCGCCATGTTCCGATGACACTCTATGACAACCACACTCCAGTTATCTGTTGAAACTCAAAAATTGACAAAATAACAGGTAAATGAAAATCGACAACTGATATAAACATACAAATATATTTAAGTTTAATGAGTTAATCTATGATCGGTGCATTAATGCGTACACATATTGGTCACTGGGACACTGCTTCACGCTTGTATTTTAAACACGGGTTTTGGTTCCCTTTTATTTTGTTCTCCAGATTATATGACAAACAATGCTTCGTCTTAACTGTAAAGTTGTCATAACAAATAAAGAATTTGAATTTGAACGTTCGAATATATAATTTTAGTTATTTTGTATTTCTATTCTGACATTTACTTAACATGTGACCTTTCTAATTATATTGGGCGTTAAGAGGCAAACAAAAATTCATGTGTTATTTTCATAAAATCATAATCTTGTTGTGCATAAAAAAACTTGTTGGCAAAATGAATGTATTCGTGATAACCATGCTTTCTAGTGGCCCAATTTAATGCTTCAGTATGACTGACTAAGTAAGTCGGACCAGGCCATGTAAAAAAGTGAAAAGTGCCCCTATTTAAAAGTCGATGTCAATGACTTTAGTAGTAAGTCGGGCCTTGTAAAAAAGTCAAAGAAAGGGTGTGCGTTGCTCTTGCGTTGTATGTCTAAAGCATAAGTCTCATGGAGCATTTTGTGTAAAGAACAAAAATTTGACTATGAACAAAACATATCTCAAAAATGAAGTATATTGTTGTCTATAAAAACCAGATATTAAAAATATTTTTATAAAATTTGATTATTTGTAAATTTCATAATTCTGACATGTTAAACTAACCGACGAATTAATTTTATCTTTATTTATAAACATAAAACATAAAATTATAGTTAACTTTATTTTCAAACCTATTATTTTCTAAGATTTGTTTTTGTTAATTCTCATTAGTTTTCTTTCAAATTTTGGCGCACGCCAATTAAATTAAAGTTCGTGGCATGTGTTCAACGCCCATTAAAATACAATAATCGAGCAATTAAATTTTTCTTTTCCAACCCCAGTTTCCTTTAATGACTTAACCACCCATGTTATATCAATTCCATTTTGAACAATAGCAAAAGTTTTGACAGATTCATATCGTCTTATTACGAGCGATGAGATAAGAAAACTTTTCTATTGACCCCTAAGGCCTAGGTCATTTATAAATGTCATCAACGAAGCTGACTTACGCTGGCTGGCAGGCCCCGTTAGCCTTTCCAATAAAACTTTCTCCGGGGCCCTGGGGGCTCGTGCTCAACCGACCACGTGATGAGATAAGTAAGGTGCATCTAATTTAGCGATTTCAGTCACTGATTCAGAGATAGTAATCTTTATTTAACTGATTTTCACAACTATCTGATCTTAATTTCAATAACCGGACACAAATTATAATTTATTTCTTCAAAATCATAGAGATAAGAAAATATATAAAAACGCATGGGACCAAGCCTGATCATTCAGTGTTCAACATTGGTTCTGAATAAGTAACGCAACAAAAACAGTTCGGATATATACCTATATAAGGAAAAAGGTGTTTAGAGCCGTCATTACACTGTCAAAACTGGACAGGAGCTGACAGGGTAGAGAGTAACCGAAACAACATCTTAGGAATATTTCAAACAGGTATGTAACTGATGTAGTTATTTAGTCACTGTACTGTCATAACATACATATGATACTATTTTTTTATTTTATTTGGGAGTGTTATTACTGGACATTAACTGAGCTATACTTGGAATTATAATGTTTGATTTGGAAAACCAAGGTACTGTTTTTATTAATATTTAGATATAAACATTTTAAAATTTTGATCAAAAGCATAAACAGATAATATTTATATAATACGCTAACGTTTTATCATAAACTGAACACTTATTTATATATACTAGTTGTTTGCATATCAAATTTTCATTCTTTGTGAAATAAGATGTTGGCTACTTATTTTACTTCAGTGTTGCTTAAAAATGTTGAAATAGGTATATTAGGACTAGCCAGTTTAAAAAAATACAAAAAAAACATACTTACGGACACTTGAAGTATTTTGGATTTCACAATGTACATTATGGAATTTTTGCTTTTTAAAATAGATGCACAAATTAAAGGTGTTTTGGGAAACCATTTAAGTTTGTCTTTTCGTATTAATTCATCTTGCGATAAAAATATTGTACACGTATCTAATAAAATGCAGAATGTCGTGTAGTATATATATAATAGCTACAATTCAATTTTATTTTAGTTTGAAATAGAAAGATCAGATGATTTTCTTTAAACAATTCTCAAGGTTTGCGGAGAAATGATAATGATCAGTAAGCTAGACAATCGTTAAAGACTTGCATAAGTGATCAAGATATACATGCTCATTTCCTTTTCTGAGCCCGTGGCAAATATTTAAATTGAAACAATAAAATTATAGTAATAAGAAACTGCCCTAACAATAAAATGACCAGATAGACTTAGCATGCGGAAGCTATTAATTTAAGGTGGGCTCAATTTAACCTTATATTTCAAGGTTAGTTTGTTACGATAGTAGAAAATGTGCAATTTGTATCGACTTACATGTATGTATTTAACTATTGATATTAAACGCTTTGTTTAAATAAATAAAATAAAATAAAAACATACGTAGCTAATTAGGAAATGTGTTATTCTAATATTAAATTGAAATTACCTATGTTCAAGTTAAATTCATATTACGCAAATTTCCTGGTCATTCTATAAACTTAGTGAAAAATAACTATTTAATTATGTTTTTCTTTCAGACACCATGAGTGATAGATACGATGACATCCTTCCCCCACCCACTTATGACAATGGATCCATGCTTACTAGTCTCGGGCAGTCTCCGCCAAACATCACACCACTGGGTCTTAGCCCCGAAAATCTGGACTACATGTTAGAATCCCACCTCGCGACACTCAGCAATCCCAGCGTTTACAACCCAGCGTTGATGACGTCATCATCTATGTCACACTACCAAACGCTTGGTGGAATACCAACCATGGCAGGTAGGAACAATGCAATGACTGATTCACAGCGGGACAAAGAGGCTCTCTACGGACATCCTCTGTTCCCACTGCTGGCAATCATTTTCGAAAAATGTGAACTGGCAACTTGTGCAAGAAAGGTGTCTGGAGATCCTATATGTTCTTCAGAGTCTTTCGATGAAGATATTTCTATGTTTAGTAAAAACTTTTCTGAAAGAAATGGCGGTTCTGTATTCACAAACAATCAAGAAATAGACAATATAATGATTCAAGCCATACAAAACTTCAGATTTCATTTGTTAGAACTGGAAAAGGTGCATGAACTTTGTGATAACTTCTGTGATAGATACATTACATGCTTGAAAGGAAAAATGCCAACTGATCTAAATGTTGACTCTCAAGGAGATGACGATGATTCTTCTTCTAAACTTTCAAACAGTAATTTTGATCCTACAGATGACACCGACAGCGGCTCTGACCACAGACCCTCCTCCGCTGGATCTCTGCAGCTTACAGAATTCGACGACGTCGCACCCACGACTTCCAACGAGGCACCGGTAACCAGTCAACCGATAGAAGCGCCACCTAAGAAGGAATCCAAACCGGTAAAGGGTAAAGGTGTTAAGAGAGAGCGTGAAGAAGATGAGAGCAGCAGAGGGTCTGAGGAGAGCGCTTCGGGTGAGGGTGATGGCAATGCTAAGCCCGCCGGTAAGGGATCAAAACGTCAAAAGAAACGAGGTATATTTTCAAAAACTGCTACAAATATTCTGCGTGCTTGGTTGTTTCAACACTTACAGCATCCGTATCCCTCGGAAGAACAGAAGAAACAATTAGGTGCAGAAACTGGACTGACCATTCTTCAGGTGAATAACTGGTTTATCAATGCTAGGAGGCGAATTGTACAGCCAATGATCGATCAGACAAACCGATCCGGACCGGGCTCACATTCTCATCCAGGATTCTATCCAGACCCAACTTCACAGATAGACACTCACTCTCTAGCACCGCTTGGCGGACACCGGTTACCAGCACCTGGTGGTGCGCCGGGAATCATTCCATCTACAATCGGAAGCTCTCTTGCGTCAGGATATGGCGGACTGTCAAGCGGGGTATCACACATGGCCGGAAGTTACTCAAGCACACTCTCACACAGTGATCCTTATGACCAAATGAAACCCGTCTACCCCACCCCCACCTACATGGACCCGACTGTCTCACGCTATAACATGATCTCCTCAATGCCGTGCTATACCGGAAATGAAATGTATCCCACACATGGACTTGGAAATTCATACTACAACATTCCACCAACTGAATTGTGAGTGAAGTTTGAATAAATAACAAAGTTGTGTATATAATTATACTAGTGTTGAACACCGAAAGACGGAATAATTTAATTTAAACCCCTGATAAAGCATACGTGCTGTGCTCAGATATTGTGTATATTTTTAAATGGTATTTATAATTGACATCATTTCCTAAGAAGTGCTGATTCACAATGGACAAATATTATGTTATCATTAGTAAACATGTTTGTGTACATAAAATGCAATTTTTGTTGTTCACTAACCACTGTAATGAAATAAAATACGTTTTATTTTATAATATGCAGCTTTTATTGTTTCTCACTAAATCTTATTGTCAGTAAAATTTATACAAAAAAGCCAGGTTGGGCAGAGAAAAATTCCCCTTTACGAGGTCCCGAACCTATGACCTACGGCTGACTTGAGCTAACGAGTCCGCCTGATATATACGCAACTATAAACTATTCCAAAAGAAAGTGTGCTGGTTTTTTTTCGGTGATTTTTCATTAACTGCTTTTCTAAATGCCTAAATATTTGGTATCAAAATCGAAATTAGATAATTTAAATTATATAATAAAACAATCTGTGATCTAATCACAATTTTACCCAATA
>JAZAYU010000137.1:0-123765 GCA_038501625.1 Corbicula japonica
AAAACCATCAAATATCGATGTAATCCTTAAATAACGTCTAAGATATGAGCAGACGACATTGCTTATTATGCCGTTAGCTGAATCTGAATCTGCCAAATACTCCAATCCCTCTTAACAGAATATTATGTGAAGGGCTCTGTCAGAAATTTTGGGAGTAATATTTGATTATAATGATTTGGGAAGACTAATGTTTATAGAATCATTTAAAACAGTATTTTTTAGTATTTGTTTACCGTTTTCTTTTCAAAAAGGAATAACATTACTGTAAAAAAAAATTTAAAACAACCCCGTTTTAATAATATTTATGAGAAATTAAGTAGAAATAGAAACAAGATCTTTTTTTTTTCAGATGTTGTCATCAGTGATAAAAACTATAAACAGTTTCCCCCTCTAAATATTGGAATTTAATTACTATATTATTATTCTTTACATACAGATAAAGCGTTTGACGGGCGCAGAAATAGCAGTTTGAGGCGACGTCAACGTTCTTACGTCGTGACGTCTTGTGATCCGATTGCACAATAACGCTGTTGGAACAAAATATTTTCTTCACCTTTTTTACAGAATTTCTTATATTTGATAATCATTGAAATTCCTCTTGACTAATGTAATTATTTTTTTCATATCAGCGAAAAGTTAATTATATAAAAAATTATCTCGTCAATTGACGTACGTCCGATACTGATATATTTTTGACGTCGTTGCCGTGGCATTGTTGACGTCTTTTAGCATTTGGGCGGAAGTCTCGTTGACAGGGATACATAGGAGCTAAACACAACAAAATCGTAGCTGTTTATCGGCAAAAAAAATCAATAAAAATTTAAAATGGAGTGGGAAGACGCACCGAGCAGTTCTGCAGCAGTAGAAAGCAAGTACAGTTTGCAATCATGCAATATTTTAAATGAGTTAAGAAAATCGGGTCAACTGACTGATGCTTATATAAAGGTTGAAAATCAGACATTCCCCATTCACAGGGCTATCATGTCTGCATGCAGCCCCTACTTCAGGGCGCTGTTCACCAACGAAATGTTTGCAACCAACCGGAGAGAGGTAGTGATTCCCGGCGTTAGCGCAGATATCATGCGAATGATTGTCGATTTCGCTTACACCCGCCATGTTGAGGTTAACGCTGAAAACATAGAGCTTCTACTTCCGGCGGCTGACCAGTTCCACGTCAACGGCATCGTGAAAGCCTGCTGCGATTTTCTTGCCTCTCAAATTTGCGCAGAAAACTGCATCGGCATCTACAAATTTGCGAAGGCATACTTCTGCCACAATCTGGAGAGAATCGTCTTCCGGTTCCTGATGCAGAACTATGTGGAGATAAGCTCGAAAAGCAACGAGTTTCTTCAGCTCTCTGCGGACGAACTGGCCGAAATGCTTACCCGCGACGAACTCAATGTTAAAAATGAAGAGATCGTATTTGATTCTGTACTTCGCTGGATTGACTATGACCCCGAGAGACGCAAGAGTTCGATGCCCAAGCTACTGCGCTCAATCCGGCTGGGTTTACTAACAACCCACTACTTCGTGGAGAAGGTATTACAGCTTTTTAAATTAAAAATGATTTTTTTTTCTGTTAAATATCCATTTTTGTCTTATTTAAATAAAGAAACAATTTATATTTATTCAATCAAATGAATTTATTTTTTATTTTTAGAAACTGTTTTGCTTATTTATTCCTATTTCAGAACATTTTTTTTAATTTTTATTCAATTAAATCGAATTGATTTATTATTTAGTCACTTATTTGCTTATGTATTCATGCTCAGCCTTCCTTCCCCTTCCCTCCATCCTCTTTTCTCCCTTTCGCTTTCCTCCCTCCCTCCCCTTCTCTCTTGTGCCTTATTTCCCAAGCAGCTGAAAAGTGTCTCCCACCCGTCTCGATTTTTCAGCATTTTACATTGAAATACCTTGTATAATTTAAATGACAATTGCAATTTTGTTTTAACGAGGCCTTCTAAATTCAACATTCAAAACGACTTACAAAATCAATACAATGCCATACGATAACAGTTTTATATAAAATTATTCACAGATACTCATTTTTTATACTTAGCAAAATATATATTCAAACAAAAGCAACGTTCAAAATGACTGACATGCGAATTCAATATAATAGCAAGCACATGACCATTTTGCAAAAAACAGACTTACAATTTTTGTTTGTTCGGCGTAGCTGTCTAAGCTCACTTTTGACCTAATTTATTAACCAATGAAGTGTTGTAAATAATATTCGTATTCTATTATTATGCAGCGGGAAAATGAAATAAATGATTTCGATTGGTAGCTATTTACACCAGAGAGGCATCTAGTAGGGTGGAGAGGTATCTAGTAGGATTTTAAAACAATTAGTTTACTCTGTTTGAAACGATTATTGCTGTGACGTTTAGATCTTTGTTGTTCTGTTAAGTCGAAAGATGTTGAAATGAGGATTGTACGATGTGCTTACTTCTCTTAAATCTGGCAACTACGTGTAATATGTTACGCGGAAAACCGAGTTCGCTATTAAAGCAATCGCACTCAAGTCAGATCTAAGAACATGTTAGCGTAGCGGTTTTCAGGAGAAGATTTTTATAAGATTGCTATTAAAGCATATAGCTGTCATAGAGTAGAAAGTTGCGGTATATTCTAGAATTGTTTCATATTCGTAAGAAATTCTCTTCAATTTTATAAAGAAAACAATTATAATTCTTTATTACTCTTTTATTGCTAACAATAAGTCTTAAGATCTTTACTGAATTTATTTATTATCTCGGTAATTGATACAGACCATTTTATTATGTATAAGATTCACATATTTAAACAAAACTAAAATATATTTATCTGTTCTTTATTATGTGTGGTATGTAATTTTACATTCTAATTTTAATAAAAAAAGTCATCGTGTAGGATTTTCAATGAAATGATTCTTTTTTAAAGATATTTCTTGTTTTCATTGTATTTTAGGAACAATTTTAATTTAGATTTAAAGGTTTGAAGTAAGATGTGACGAAACTAGCACCAATGCACCTGAGCCACCATGATCAGATTTCATATTACATGTACATATACTATACAATATTGCAACAACGATTTTAATGCATTTTATTTACGGGTACCCCAAATACTTAAAAATCAACCGGGACCAAAGTACGAATCTATCCCCTGTCCCTTTCACTTCTCTTGCCTCCCCCATTCTCCCATCCCCTCCAATTCCCTTCCTTCCCTTCCCTTCTTTCAGAAAACTGTAAAAGCAGTACAAAGTGGTCAGAGTTATGGGGTGGTTTTAATCTCAAGATCAAGATCATAAAATTAAATTTGGAGATCAGTCTCAAATCTCAAGCATCTGATTGGCTAAAATGCGGCTGGTTTCGAGATTTAGTTTTATGATCTTGGACAACGGTCTCTATGAGGATTTTACTATAATTAATGGTTTGTTTGCTCTCAGGTGAAGCCACATCCATACGTGAGAGAATCCGAGCTTTGCAAGCCTCTCATCATCGAGACTCTCAAGTTTCTGTACGACCTTGACATTGATGGCGTAAAGGAGGTAGGTGGCGTCTATTAGACTGGTTCCACTGTATCTACTTAAATAGTAAAACAGGGTGCCAGTCTAGGCTTGTATTTAATAATTTGGTCAACTTCGGCTATCTTTGCATGCTTTCTGGTATTAACTAAATCAAACCACTGGGGCTGATAACAATCGAAATGAAATACTGTAAAACTGGTTTTATTCGCGTTAGTTTTATTTTCGCCATTATTCGCGAATCGCATACATCGCGAATTCATAAATACCGCGAATACATGATGAAGTCGCAAAATCATAAATACGCGACGAAAGAAAATAGCTGATTTTTGACAAAAATCGCGAAATTTGACCTGGCGAAATTAAATCGTAATCAGCTGGTTCTTTTGAAGACGTTAAATTCTCATGAGAAAAATTACGTTGTTAAGGTAGCGCTAGCTCTATCCAGTGTCAATACTGACAAATTTTGTTTTAAAAAAATCACAACCCAGCGTTAGAGATGAATATATATTTGATCTTAACAGCATTTGCATACAGATCATTAAATTGAAAATGATCATTGGAGACCACCATGTTTAAAATTAACGTCATAAGGACCAAAGTTAGTTAAACCAGAGTAATTTTTACTGGGTGCAGGTTATGTTTTTTTTTGTTTTGTTTGGTTTTTTGTTGTTTTTTTCGGGCCCCATTTAAGGGTAACCCCATTTATTTTTCAATTCTTTTACAATAACAATTGCATAATGTTATTATGAAACATGACCATAAAACCATACATAGTGTAAGTAATCGAATTACTAGACAATACAGATCCATATTGTTCATTCGTGATTTGCTCCCTACAGGGAAAATAACTATTTATACAGACTGGAACACCGAAACTTTTTAGAATGTAATACGACAAGAAAAACACCAATAGAATTAACAAAAATAAAACAGCAGTCGCATATTTGCTCTCGAATGGAAATGTATGTAATAAAGGTATAAAGAATCGCGCAATTCCCACCCCCTTCCCATTGACCCCCAAAGCGTGTTGTAAATAATATTTTTGTGTTTAGTATAATGCTTGTTTTATCGTGTTGGAATAACTTAGCCTTACTTTGTGGCAGGTTTAAATTATTCAGAGTGAAGAATACCAATCTTATATAAAGAATTGCATACCAATTTAATTAGAACTGTCAGAAATTTTCATTTCTAGCAATTCTTATTAAGTATTTTTGCCGAAATTTTTGTCGAACGAGTCTTGTTTTCCATGTATATGTGCAATATATTTCTTTGTTTTTAGTTTTTGTCTCAAATATTCTTTTTTTAAACTTAGTTTTGTAAATAAAATATTTAGAGATTAAGTACATATAATTTTGCACCTCATTATTTTCATTTGAAAATATGAAATACTTTTCTTCAAAAGAGAAGTCCAATTGGCATTCGTTTTTCAGGTTATGTTTTTTCAACTGATTAAAAACACAATGTTTTGGCACATTTTGGTTTATGTGAAGTAGTTCTTTGCACGGAATGTGGAGATTTAAAAATGTAATTTTGAAAACAAAATAGCGCCATATTTTACTAATTTAAAACTTTATCACTTTTAACCTTTTAAGAGGTCGCAAACATTGCAAATGGCGAAAAGTGGCTAAAATTTAAAAAAATTTCAACATTGTAGACCAGCATATACTTATTTCAGGTATGAGTTGCTTTGGTATATTGTCCATGAATTTCAGAGTTCTCATGCAAACGGTTTTTCTTTTGTTTTAGCATGTGCTTGGTAATTAGAACATGAATTAGACTAAATTGAGCTTGCAAACATTAACTACATCCTTAGCTTAATACATTTCTTTACTAAAATCTAGGTGGAAATAAGTATTTTCCCCAAAATTCATTTTTGAAATTTTAGCCACTTTTCGCCATTTGCAATGTTTGCGACCCCTTAAAGAGTTATTGATTGAGCTTTTTTTTTTTAAAATTGCATGTTGCGAAAACGTCGCGTGTTTTCTTTCTTTATTAAACCCCGCCCCTTTTATCAATAAAAACCAAACCAAACAAAACAAATCCGAACAAAACAAAATAAACAAACTAACACTTAAACAACAGGGAAATAAACAAACAAAATATCAAATATCAATCAAAAGCTTTGGGCTAAAGATTATGAAAACCAAGATTTGAAATCAGTCTCAAATCTCAAGTCTCCATTTCAGCTAATCGGATTCTTGAAATTTAGGACTGGTTTAGATTCTCAGTTTTATAATCTTGAGGCCTGAAGTCAATCGGTAAATTGACTGGAGACTCACTGAGCATGATTATTATTTGTTACACAGCACGTCGATCCTGTGAACTCCATTGCCCGACCACGCCTTCCCCACCAGATCCTGTTTGTGATTGGCGGTTGGAGTGGAGGCTCCCCTACCAACATCATTGAGACCTATGATACCAGAGCAGACCGATGGATCATTGTTGAAGCCATGGAGACCGGTAAGTTCACACCCATGACAACAGAGCAGGTCGATGGATCATTGTTGAAGCCATGGAAACCGGTAAGTTCACACCCATGACAACAGAGCAGACCGATGAATCATTCTTGCAGCCATGGAAACTGGTAAGTTCACACCCATAACAGCAGAGCAGACCAATGAGTTATTGTTGAAGCCATGGAAACCGGTAAGTTCAGATCCATGACAACAGAGCAGACCGATGAATCATTCATGCAGCCATGGAAACTGGTAAGTTCACACCCATAACCAGAGCAGACCAATGAGTCATTGTTGAAGCCATGAAAACCGGTAAGTTCAGACCCCTGACAACAGAGCAGACCGATGGGTCATTGTTAAGGCCATGGAAACCGGTAAATTCACACCCATGGCAATATAGTTAACCGATGGATAATTGTTGAATCCACGAAAACTGGTAAGTTTACAACCATGATAACAGAGCAGACCAATGAGTCATTGTTGAAGCCATGGAAACCGGTAAGTTCAGACCCATGACAACAGAGCAGACCGACGAGTCATTGTTGAAGCCATGGAAACCGGTAAGTTTAGACCACGACAGCAGAGCAGACCGATGAGTCATTGTTGAAGCCATGGAAACTGGTAAGTTCACACCAATGACAACAGAGCAGACCGACGAGTCATTGTTGAAGCCATGGAAACTGGTAAGTTCACACCCACGACAGCAGAGCAGACCGATGAGTCATTGTTTAAGCCATGGAAACTGGTAAGTTTAGACCCACGACAGCTGAGCAGACCGACGAGTCATTGTTGAAGCCATGGAAACTGGTAAGTTCACACCCACGACAGCAGAGCAGACCGATGAGTCATTGTTGAAGCCATGGAAACTGGTAAGTTTAGACCCGCGACAGCAGAGCAGACCGATGAGTCATTGTTGAAGCCATGGAAACTGGTAAGTTTAGACCCACGACAGCTGAGCAGACCGATGAGTCATTGTTGAAGCCATGGAAACTGGTAAGTTTAGACCCACGACAGCAGAGCAGACCGATGAGTCATTGTTTAAGCCATGGAAACTGGTAAGTTTAGACCAACGACAGCACAGCAGACCGAGGAGTCATTGTTGAAGCCATGGAAACTGGTAAGTTTAGACCCGCGATAGCAGAGCAGACCGATGAGTCATTGTTGAAGCCATGGAAACTGTTAAGTTTAGACCCACGACAGCAGAGTAGACCGATGAGTCATTTTTGAAGCCATGGAAACTGGTAAGTTTAGACCCACGACAGCAGAGCAGACCGATGAGTCATTGTTGAAGCCATGGAAACTGGTAAGTTTAGACCCACGACAGCTGAGCAGACCGATGAGTCATTGTTGAAGCCATGGAAACTGGTAAGTTTAGACCCGCGATAGCAGAGCAGACCGATGAGTCATTGTTGAAGCCATGGAAACTGGTAAGTTTAGACCCGCGATAGCAGAGCAGACCGATGAGTCGTTGTTGAAGCCATGGAAACTGGTAAGTTTAGACCCATGGCAACAGTGTTGACCGGTGAATCATTATCGAAGCCAAGGAGACAAGTTAAAAGAGATTACATCTATGAATCATTCATCATTGAACCCATGGAAACCGGTAAGTTTAGAATCTTTACAATAGAGTAGTCCGATTGATCATTGTTGGAGCAATGGAAACTGGTAAGTTTAGAATCCTGACTACAAAGTAGTCCGATGGATCAATTTTGAAGCCATGGAAACTGGTAAGTTGAAACCGTTGACATCAGAGCAGATCGATGAAACATTGGCGAAGCCATAGAAACCGGCAAGTTGAGACCATTCTCAACAGTGTTTATCATTATTGGAGCCATGGAAACCATAAGACCTGTGACGCCAGATCATATCGTAGGATCATTATTGAAGCCATGGAAACCGGTTGAGATCAGAAACTATGTTGCGACCAGATAGTTGAATCATTATAAACCATGCAAACTGTAAAGTGCGACCTCTGACGCCAGTGTTTATCACACCAGAGCAGATCGATGCATCATTATCGATGCCATGGAAAGTGGTAAGTTGAGATCTTTGACGCCGGAGAAAACCGATTACTGGCGAATTTGTAAAAGCTGGTACGTGAGAAAATCATGATGTAATATTAGTAATTGTATTAGAATTTTACTTATTAGTATGCGCACCCAAAGTTATCTTCTCTTCTTCACCCTAATCATCAACATAACAGTTCGGATTGCTTTCAGTAATTTATGAATTTCAGGTCCTCGAGCTTATCACGGAACGGCATGCCTGGGTAACATAATTTACATTGTTGGAGGGTTCGACGGGATGGAGTACTTTAATTCAGTTCGATCCTTTAACCCAGTCACCAAGGTCTGGGCGGAAGTTGCACCAATGAACGCCAAGAGGTAATCGTTACATTTGGAATTATCTCAACAAACTGCAACATAGGCCACAGACACCCGTATAGTGGTCCTGTTCTGGCCAGTATGTCAGTAGAGCTATATAGGCTTAAGCTCTAGTGCCAAGTTTGGTCATTTTCAGCTAATAAACGGGCGATTTATAACGCGAGAGAACTACAATCACTCAGAACACACAATATTCTCGTTTTCGAAAAAGCATATTCCCATATATCCAAATTAAGAATATAGAAGAATCTTCTTTTTCGAAATCGGGGAATTTTTTTGGTCTGACATCAAGAAAACTGGACATGTACGACATATGGAAAGCCATTAAGCAGTAAAGTGCGTTCTTGATTGATACACGTGCATTGCCTACTTATACGGTTTATTGGTTGCTACTGTTGGGAAGTAAAAATACCAGTTTGAAAGCATAGTTTTTAACCGCCAGTAAAACGGTTCCAGGTATAATGGACGTTTGAAAGATACAAATTTTCCTGTAGACTACATGGGAAATAGTACATCCGACTCGATCCAAAAATATGCCTTGTGATTATTCTTTAATAAATGCAGCGTTCGCTATTTGGGCAGTGCGATGGCCGTATAAGTGTTTCCCCTTACATATAGGAAGTTATATGTAAAAATAAGTTACAGTAATGTCATGTAATAGTCACATTTAACATGATTAGCCGCGCAGTCTATTTTGGGGGGTTGTTCCGGCTATCTCAATCGGTAGCGTGATATGAGCTACATTGCTAGGCGCTGTCGCCTTACACTACGGGTTCAATTCCCAGCATAGAAAATATTATTTTGAAGATATACATATATGATGTTTGTTTTTGTTCCCAGATGTTACGTGAGTGTTACCACCCTGGACGGCTTGATTTATGCGCTCGGCGGCTACGATGGTCATAACCGACAGAACACTGCTGAGAGGTATTTCTCCCAGAAGAACCAGTGGTCGCTGATCCAACCAATGCATCACCAGAGAAGCGACGCCAGTGCCTCCTCATTGCATGGTAAGAGTGGCTAAGGACTACTCCGGTCAAATCAGTGTCGTATCTGCAATTTTAAGACTGGTCTCGATTTCCAAGAATCATAGATCGTTACGCTGGTACTGGAACCATTCTCGAGACTCGTTTAATTGTGAGGTTTCACGATTGGTCTCAGTTTTAGAGAATCCTAGCTAGAACATGCGCTGAGATTGAAACCAGTCTCGAGATTCGTTGTTTTATTATTCAGTTTGAAGAATGGTCTCAATTTTAGCCAATCGTAGATCATTACTTAAACATTTGAAACTAGTCCTGCGACTCGTTTTGTGATTGGTCCGCTTGGAGAATGGTCGCGATTTTAGCCAATCATAGATAATTTAGTCTTTTATTTCTGATTGGTCAGTTCAGAAACTCGTTTCAGTTTTAACCGATCGTCTGATAAAGATTAAGCTCGTAGTAAGAAATCCTTTTGTTTTCAGGCAAGGTATACATCTGCGGAGGTTTCAATGGACAAGAGTGTCTTTTGAACGCCGAGGCTTATGACCCCAGCACGAATCAGTGGACCATGATCGCACCCATGAGAAACAGGCGCAGTGGAGTCGGTGTTGTTGCTTACAGGTAATTTCAAAGGGGCCTTGCTCAGAAATCGTTTTTTATGCACACTCAATTCGATTAAAAAAGCTTAAAGTAGAATATACATGTATTATCTTCGTGTTTTGCTCTGTTTTTCCCTGACGTATATTTTTTTCTTGACTAAGTGGCCTGACAAAGCACTCGAAATAGCTGAAATAAGCCACCGTATCAACATGAGGTAACACAGAAAATGTACGTCAAGAGTACAAGTAATTGTCTATTGCCGAACAGAAAGATCTGAATAACCAATGAAAATATTCGTAACAAAATTACAATTCGTCAGTTATTTTTGCTATAGGGACCATATTTATGCACTTGGTGGATTCAACGGGATCTCAAGGATGAACACCGGTGAAAAGTACAACCCTGCAAGGGACTCGTGGACAAGTCTACCGGAAATGTACAGCCCACGTTCAAACTTTGCCGTTGAGGTAAGTGTACACGATGTATGACATGGGTTTTCGCGACTACGTTCGTAGCTTCCTGCACAGGCGTTTGAAGTTGCATCTACGAGGGATGATCCAATATAGTTCTGTCACTGCTTTCATAAAACATTTTGTTGTGATTTTTCAACAACCCAACTCGGTGTACAAAATGTACATATAAATGAATATTTCCAAAATATCACGTAAAGTTTGATTTACATTAACCAAATGGTTTATAAATAACAGATAATTACATAAAGCATATCAGCGACCAGCGCCGCACATAAACGACGTCAATGACGTTACTTACAAATATCACAAGACCTAAAACGATAAAGAATTATTTTGAATAAGTATGAAGGTTTATAAATACTCGAATTGAATAAGCAAATATTAATTTAAATAATTAATACTTATTTTGAGCAGATATATTCTCTGTATGTCTAAAGTTAAACCGAACCAAACAATTTAACTTAACGTTGGACACAACTTTGACGTTCGCATCCGTTCGTGTCGCTGGCATTCCGGTTCTTGCATGATCATTCAGTTATTGTCTTCCTCTATACATCATATGTTATGGGGCCGTCACACTATGGCGTTCTGGCCAGCGTTCTATGACGTTTTATGCAATCAACAACATATCGCCACTCAAACTGCTATTCTACTCCTACTTGTTTGGCTGTGAATTACTTATCATCACTCAAACTGCTTTATTCTTACTTGCAAAATTGACATCAATAAAATCATTCAATCTGATTTTTTAGTGTTAGGCAGGCACAATCTATTGCTTTCCAACATGGAACTTGTACATAGTTTTTAGCAGTACTTGTCTAACAAAAACATTCGGCCTTTATGCGAAAACGGGCGGTTAATCGGGCGGGCGACTTGGCGGACGTAGTCGACAATTTGCGATATAGGTGTTAGTTTTGGTTATCTCAGAACTTTGTTACAATATTCGCTGTATTAAGGATTACATTTTTCTTACAAAATTCAGTTTCATGCAGAATTTTTCGTTTTTCTGTTAAAAGGTGTTGGATGACATGCTCTTCGCTATTGGAGGTTTCAATGGCATGACCACAATTTTCAACGTGGAATGTTACGACGGATCGACTGATGAATGGTAAGCACAAATAACTAATGAGATATTGGGTAAACGCACAAGTGGTAAGCACAAATAACTAATAATATATTAGATAAGCATACAAATGGTAAGCACAAATAACTAATGAACTATTGGATATTCACACAAGTGGTAAGCACAAATAACTAATGAGATATTAGATAAGCATACAAATGGTGAGCACAAATAACTAATGAGCAATTGAATAAACACTAAATAAAATATATACTAGATTTTTTTTCACAGATGACTCGCTGGACGAATGGTGAGTTTACATTATTTATGAATTTGAAGGATCGTCATACAAATAATTATCCCCCGCCGATGAAATCGGGAGGGGAATATTGTTTTGGCGTTGTCCGTTCGTCAGGCCGTCACACTGTCACACCTTCACGCTGTCACACTGTCACGCTGTCACACCGTCACGCTGTCCGTCCGAATTTCGTTTCCGCGCTATTTCTCTGCAACCACTGGATGGATTTCAACGAAACTTTGTGGGAACCATCAGTACCAAGAGGAGATGCGCATATCGTCGTCTTGTTCCGGTCAGACCATTTAACTCAGAGTTATGGCCCTTTGATAACCTATGCATTATGCTTATAGAGCAGTATTCGTTTCCGCGCTATTTCTCTGCAACTACTGGATGGATTTTAATGAATCTTTCTGCGAACCATCAATACCAAGAGGAGATGCGCATATTGTCGTCTTGTTCCGGTCAGACTGTTTAACACAGAGTTATTGCCCTTTGATTACGTATGGATTATGCATGTAGAACAGTATTTCTCTGCAACTACTGAATGAATTTCAATAAAACTTTCTGAAAACCATCAGTACCAAGAGGAGATTCGCATATCGCCGTCTTGTTCCGGTCAGACCATTTAACAAGAGTTATGGTCCTTTGATAACCTATGCATTATGCTTATAGAGCAGTATTCGTTTCCGCACTATTTCTCTGCAACTACTAAATGGAATTCAAAGAAAATTTCTTGAAACCATCAATACCAAGAGGAGATGCGCATATCGTCGTCTTGTTCCGGCCAAACCTTTTAACACAGAGTTATGGCCCTTTGATGCATTATGCATGTAGAGCAGTATTTGTTTCCGCCCTATTTCTCTGCAACTATTGGATGGAATTCAATAAAACTTTCTGTGAACCATCAATACCAAGAGGAGATGCGCATATCTTCGTCTTGTTCCTGTCAGACCATTTAACACAGAGTTTTTGCCCTTTGATAACTTATGCATGATGCATATAGAGCAGTATTCGTTTCCGCCCTATTTCTCTGCAACTACTAAATGGAATTCAATGAAACTTTCTTGGAGCCATCAATACCAAGAGGATATGCTCATATTGTCGTCTTGTTCTGGTCAGACTGTTTAACACAGAGTTATTGCCCTTTGATAATTTATGCATTATGCATGTAAAGCAGTATTCGTTTCCGCGCTATTTCTCTGCAACTACTGGATGGATTTCAATGAAACTTTTTTGGGAGCCATCAATACCCAGAGGGGATGCGCATATCATCGTCTTGTTCCTGTCAGACCATTTAACACAGAGTTTTTGCCCTTTGATAACTTATGCATGATGCATATAGAGCAGTATTCGTTTCCGCCCTATTTCTCTGCAACTACTGGATGGATTTCAATGAAACTTTCTGGGAGCCATCAATACCAAGAGGATATGCTCATATTGTCGTCTTGTTCTGGTCAGACTGTTAAACACAGAGTTATTTCCCTTTGATAACTTATGCATTATGCATATAGAGCAGTATTTGTTTCCGTGCTATATCTCTGCAACTACCAGATGGATTTCAATTTAACTTTCTGGGAGCCATCAATACCAAGAGAAGATATGCATATTGTCGTCTTGTTCAAGTCAGACTGTTTAACACAGAGTTATGGCCCTTTGATAACTAATGCATTATGCATATACAGCAGTATTCGTTTCCGCGCTATTTCTCTGCAACTACTGGATGAATTTCAATGAATGTTTCTGGAAACCTTTAATACCAACATGAGATGCGCATATTGTCGTCCTGTTCCACTGTGACCGTTTAACACAGAGTTATGGCCCTTTGATAAGTTATGCATTTTGCATGCATGGCAGTATTCGTTTCCTTGCTATGTCTCTGCAACTACTGGATGGATTTCAATGAAACTATGGAAACCGTCAATACCAAGACAGGATGCCCATATTGTTGTGTTGTTCTGGTCTGACCGTTTAACACAGAGTTATGGCCCTTTGATAAGTTACTCACTATGCATATAGAGTAGTATTCGTTTCCGCGCTCCTTCTCTTCATCTTCTACATGGATTTCAATTAAATACCACGCTTTATTTTTACTACTGCGGTCTTCATTTCAACAATTTGAAGACTTTACGTCTCTTTATTATATTCTGGTGAGCTGTCCAACCCTTTTCTTCATCTGAAATTTTTTTCACTGTTTTTGCCATGATTAATATCTAAATAAAGCCCTATGTCTTCAGCTGCTGTGTTAGTAATAACCAGTACTCGGCGTGGGATATAAAGTCAACGAATTTGCTTGTTAGCTTAGGGTTTTAAATGGGTTTGGCAGATCAGCAAACACATGTTAAGCTCATCAAAAGAATGCACTTTTCTACACAAAAGACGCGTGGTAAGCATAAAGTACTCACGAACTTCGTCGCAAGAGTAATATTTGTGACATAAAGCACACGGGAAATGAAATCAAAGCGCTGAAAGCGTTGAAAGACTGGCGCGCTGGTTGAATCGAACTTGCCCTGCACAGATATCATTACTTTAAACATATGAAACTATGTGTGATTTTTTCGTTAAACTTTGTGACAGTTACTATCATCAACATTAGCAAATAATTCAGTATATTCAGGGATTTCAATAGATGCAGGTACTTGTATTTTGATGCAAGGAAATTAGGTTTTCCACTTTTAGGTTGGGGGTCTTTTTGATGCAGGAGCGTATGATTAGTGGTTAAATTTTGCTAGAATAACGATGATCAGACTCCGCCACAACTGAGTAGTGTCAACAATGAAATGCACAAGGCGCACGTACCTTAAGAAACAGTTACAATCTTTACGTCGATCGCAACAATGCATTAACAAAAATATTCGCCAACTTACTTACGGTCTCCCCAGGGTTTTTGGAAGGGTTGTCGCTGGACTGTTCGTGATTTTAGCTCGCGAAACTTTATTTTTTAACTATCATTTTATACAGTTTTATATTTGTACCAAAGTTTATTGCAACAACTGTATATAGTACATAGATGTTTTTTAATCTCTTTAGCGTCAAGAAAGGTACAAAGTTAAAAAAACATAACTAATGTGAAACAATGTGTAAACAGTATGTCAACATGTGTTTTAATTACATAAACTGATCTGATCTCATCAAGTTACAATGTCAACTATATACTCTGTATAGTTAGTTTTTCACCTTCATTGTCCAAGATATCTCAAACTCAGTGTTTCATTACAATTGACAGGATTAGGATTAAACTTTCAGACGCCTCTTTTTTTCTTGGGCCCAAGTGCTGACTGCCTTATTATAATCAAACTTCAGTACATCAGGACCTTCCATGGATATCATTAACAATTAATTTAATGTTGAATTGTTAAGCCTGCTTCTAAGCTTTGTCATCACTCTTGATAAGGTGGAAAAACCCCACTCACAATCTGAAATTAAATTTATTTACGATACCAGTAAACATATAGACAGCTTCATATATATAAAAATAATATCATAATAGGTATTCAGTTAACACAAACAGGTATAATAAATTATATAGTGCAACCCTAGAACCTGGTTTAAACCCCCAGTAGCAAATTATTTTGCCACTGACTGTTCCAAGGCGCTAACCCATACGGTTCTCTTTTTTGTTAAACAATCAACAATCAAATCATTTATTTTCCTCTCTTCTTTTTGCTGCAGAGGGAGGCTGTGTTTTATGAGTGTGGCGATTCCTGATATGCATATTTCCCTTTCTATTATGGTATCATGAAATTGGGTTATTTTATTTATTTAATGCAAGTCACAAGGCTAAGTAAATATATATATATTGCCAACTTCTTGCAACCAGGAGTAGACTTTCTTCCACTTAGGATCGACACCTGACTGGATCGAACTGGCTGTTCGAGGTAGCCGGCGTTGATTCAGTGTCTCGGCATGTTGGGGTACCGCTTCCGGCGTCGGAGTAATTTCACGACGTGAAGGGGTACTTGGCGTCGTCAGAGTCGCTCTTGAAGGGCTATTCGGAATGATCTCGATCTCATTTCTAGAATTTTGAAGTTCAGAATGCCCGATGGAGTTGGCATCAGCCTCACAAGGCCGGTTTCTCTTGAAATAAGATAGAATCGACGAGTCGTCGTTCTTTCGCGCATGCATACTTGAAAATGTGTCCGACGAAAATGAACTGATCGTTACGATGATAGCGCAGTAAAATGCCACAGAATGCATTTATTTTGCAATTTAAGTTCTAACTGCAACTTGCCAATAGATTTGTTTAAAACAAATCAATTATCGCGCAATTATTTTCATACATGTATACAGTACAATTTTCGAAGTGTTTGTCTTCTAATCACAGAACAAAGAATAACCAAATTATTGCTCATGATCGCATCTCGTAAAAATCATTGAACATTATGTCAAACACACCCGCTTTTAATTGAGAATATCAACATCGGCAGAGCCAAAATACGATCAAACGACACCGACATACTTGCGAATTCTACCACGTGGAGAGGCGGAGTTATCCAGCTGATAGTAAAGAAATCGATTGTGATTGGTCAAATCGCCCATTGCTTAACCTTGAATGAGGTGTGTATTGAAAAGCGACCTGTGTTTACAATGCAAGAAACAGAAAATTATGACATGTCGATTTTGAATAAACGGATGTCGGCGAATTTAACGCTTGTTGGAAATAAATCAAAGCTTGTTAACGGTTGTCGGGCGCGACAACCGTTATGATAGCTCGGCCCGGTCCTTAATGCTGAGCAAAATCTCGATCCACAACTAATCCATCCTAACCAAAATGGCAACCCACGTTATCTCCCGCTTGTCACGTGACTGATTTGTTTTTAATCGTTCTTCTAATATCCTTTCATAGTTGTTCGAACAACAACATAAAATTGTTTTCTTGTTTTTATTTGTAGCATTATCTTTCAAAGTTCGCATTCCTTCTCGAAATATTTGTATTTTCTTAAAATGCACTACTTTTTATGCCACACAACTACGAAATCTTTCAGGCGCAACTAAACTACTCATGCATATCCAGTTGCTTGTTCACTGCCGTAGCTGGTCATGATTTCACTCTACATTTGTTCGATGGAATTTTTGGCATGGATGCTCCAAAATTACACGGAAACTTACTATCAATCGCTCAGAATTCGTGGAATGGTGTGCTGCATTGTGCTTCACACTTGTGCAGCACATTTCGGCCTGCTCTCGCGGTGACCACTTACTTGATACGCTCTCGTGGTCGCAATGATACACCCGAAGTCAAGGACTGCGCGTCGCAGAGTTCACGGCATCGTTAGTTAAGACTGGCGCATGCGCGCCAGTCTTAATATACCATTTCATAGAGACAGTGCTTATAAATCATTCACAGAGAATTTGACCACCAAATTAAGTATCCAGGTGCTTGACATGACTTTTAAGCGGCATTAATATGAACACGCGAAGGGAACATGCTGCAATGTTTCGTCATACGATCGCTTCGTGCATTTTAATTAATCATAAACGCTTGCTTTAATTTACACTGCTGTAACGTCACGTGTTTCAGGTATGACGCCTCGGACATGAACCTGTACAGAAGTGCTTTGAGCGCATGCGTGGTGTACGGCTTGCCCAATGTTTACGACTATCTTCATAGCGAACGGGACCGTGACGTGATCGAGAAGAAGAGGGCAGCTAGGGCGGCACAGAACCAAGGGGAATAACTTTTGTTTCCTTTTACAAGTTTTTTTCTATATAAAAGCATACAAAGTATTTATTTATTTTATAAAAATACATTTACCTTATTTTTTTTCTAAAGAAATGCATATTTATGTCCATTTTTTGAAGATTGAAAAGGAATAAAATAAATAAGCATATGTTTTTTTCTTATTAATGCACATTTTGTGACAAACAAGTTCTTTAATGGAATTTAAAGTTGTGGTTGGCTAACATTTGTATTCAATTTGTCAGAAATCGGTTAAACGTAGAAACGTGGACAAAAAAGAAACACACTCGCTTGTCAGGCAAATATCCGGAATAATAAAAAACACGGAATCAGGAAGCCACTTAATTGTTTTAAGGTATTTTGCAAAATCAGTGCTACATAGCCAATATTCATCAACAATTTAACCTTTTGGGTTGCGGAAACTGATTACCGGAGACATATTGTAAATAAATCGTAAAACAAACATTCAGTTAAACCTGTCTTCAAAGACCAATCAGGGGAAAACCTAGGTCCGGCACGTACCGCATACCGTTCCGTACTCCGTACTTCAGGGTCTGCCAATGTATAAAACCCAGATCAAGAATCCCGTGAACTGTGTTTTATACATTGCAGGGTCTGCGTTACTGTAGCAAGTCGATAGACGACGTCACTGATAACGTCCAGACGGGCTGGACTAGGGAAAACCCAAAAGTTGTCTTTTTAATAGATGAAAATATAACTTTAAAAGAGAAACACGACAAACATAAAAATATTGCAGGCTTGATTTGATTGAGCCTATTCAAGGGCATTGATGAAAATGCATATTACTGCCCAAACCGCCTAGCCCAGGGTTGAGCGCAAGTCAATATCTAGCCTACATAATAATATATTTAAAAAAAGAGTTATTTCAGTTCAGTTCCATTGAAAGAATTTGGAACCACTACCAACAGTTTCGGAAAAGATTATAGGATATTAAATGTTTTAACTTAGGATATTATTTTTCAAAACGTGCCCCCAACCCATTTTCACCGTCGGCGTCAGAATGCCGAACTCTGCCTCCATCAGTTTACACTGAATTATGGAATTGGCATTTTTTCATTGAAAAACTTTTAGTTCTTCTTTGTGATATTGGTTGCGTTTGCACGCTTAAAATTAAGATATGACCAAAGTTGGTAATTATCAAGCGTAGCCGACGCCAAAAACTAATTTTGTGTCAACTACAATCATGACAATCGGCAAAAGTTTCTTTAAGACTGTTCTTCGTGGCAAAACATGTTAATGAATATTATTTGCTTGCTTGAGGTAATCCATCATGAACTGTGTTAACGCAGCAACAAATTAAGTACTTTAAGTTTTTTAAATTCATTTGCTATATGACAGTTCTTAAAAAGCGCATGTATATAAAGTTAAAATTGTTTGTTAGGCACCCCTTAAACAATATAACCCAGTGTAGGGTGGGGGTGACGGGCTAGTGTTTCTTTTTTACATTGTAGCGAACATTTGTTAAATAGGCTATCTTATATCCAATATTAAAAAGTCAATTCTACTTTTGTAATCATATCTGGAAGTTACTTAACCTACTACAACGTAACCCACGGTTTCATATAAACGGAGAACACCAGAAGTACGATATTTAAATGGATTACCAATTTAAGTGAAACAAGATAAAAAAAAAGGTAGCGACGAGGGTGTCCGTGGCCGAGTGGTTAAGGTTTCCGATGGAGAATCACTTGCCCTTCACCGCTGTGTGTTCGAGACCTACCAGGTTTAGATCTTTCATGTGAGGAAGCTAACCAGCTAGCTTGCGGAACGTCGGTGGTTCTACCCAGGTGCCCACTTGAGCCTGAAAATTGCCCGGAGGGTCTTCCTCCACCATGGAAAGTTGGTATGTCCACACCATAATGTCCTCGTTAAGAGGCGGGAGGGACATAAAACTGGGAAGTAACAAAAACAACAACAACAGGTAGCGACGAAACCAGATTTTCCTATTTAGTATTATTACGGATCAGTATTGTTGCAAAAAAAAATAACTTGTTAAATACCTCATTACATATTTATATGGAATACCAGTTTTAGTGACAAAAAAGAAAAAAGACCGACATCAAAATTAAAACAATTATATTATTGATAAATATCTGAATACATTTTAAAGATTGTTTTGCTGAACAACAGATTTGTTTTTTCTTTGCAGAAATAATCAGTAGTATTCATCGCCGCTGCCATAAGTTGGTTGTTTAACCTAAAACGAAATGAAACCAAAATATACACGTCACTTCAAGGCGCAATTGGGGATAACATCCGAGTATTTCAAACATCGATTTAATGAAATTTAAAAAATGTGAACAAGTAATTAAGTTATTTCATAATTTCATTGGTTTTCGGACGCCATTTATCAACAATTAATATTAAATGTATATTTCAGATGTTTCTATGGGATATAATTATTTTCTTTACCAGTTTTTTAAGGGATAACACGCTTATTAAAACACTAAAACACAAGGGCGATAACTGCATTGCAAGGGCTTAGCGTAAAAAAACTGGACTTTCTCCTGTAAACTTCTTTAGGAGATAGATCAGTACTGAGCAAAGCCCTTAATTGTATCTTATTATTGATAAAATGTCTCGAAAATGAGTTGTTGCTACACTTCAAAAAAGACATTCTTGTGTAGATGTTATTCTCCGTTGAATGTGTTGATATAAAGCGAAATAAACCTGGAAATAAATCAGGAATTGCCACATCGAGAAGATACAGCATATAGAAAGCCAAAACTTGGAGAGGATAAACGGACAGAGTTCTAATATCACGTACCTACAATTACGGGCTGTGTGTTTTGTGTACAGTTTTTATTACAAAAGTCATCTGAACAACACGAAGAACAGACCGGGGTTGACCTCTCCACTCTACCGACAGGTACGGTCCTTCTCATAGGAGCACACTGAAAAAACATTGACTATTTATGTACATCTCACTTTAATCTACGTAGCTGTTGATCACTTATAACTGCATTGTTTTTCTAGATATTCTTAATAAACAAGAAATAATCTACAGTCGCTCTTATTGTCCATGCCTCATTAGCTCCTGGATGAACGCAGTTTAATATTTTACGTGTAAACATTATACTTTTCTCCTATGACAAAATTAAGGCCGAATGACAAAAAAGTTAATGGGTCATACATGATCTGATTATATGACTTGTTTACATCATAGCACAAGAGACCTAATTCGTTAACTAGCTAACATTTCACATTTCCAAAGTGCTACATTTATCTTTATTTAAAGTTCATAATATACGTTTACTCCGGTGTTTCCATATTTTTGTGTTGCTGGGTAGATACGTATACATAAACAAGATACCAGGATGAAAACTTTACATCTTTGTTTTATTAACATAATTTAAGTCTGTCAATAAGCGGTTGAAGTATTAACTGGCTTTTAAATTCGACATAATACATATGTTACCACTGTAATGAAATAACTACTTAACCCACTGCTTTCAAATCATAAACATGATGTACTTAGTTCTCTATCTATGTCTTAAAGGTTTTAAATTTTCAATTTATTTTAAGGAGCTGTTGACTATTAAAATTTGTTGGTCGGTTTCCTGCGTCAGTCAAATGGGGTCATGTATAAACAAAAATGTTTAGAATAATGGCAAAAGAAGACTTCTTTTTCAACTAATTTCATACATAAAACACAAAACAATCAGTGACATAAAATGTCATATACTCTGCTATTAGTTCCTATCAGTTAGTACTCACTGAATAAGGAATAAAAGTCGTTCTAATATTGCCATAGGAGCCGTGAAAAGTTTCATTTTTAATGGGTTGAACGACTCACATTAATGATTGATTAAAATAATTTCAATGTATACATTTATCTGGCAAAGTTTCGATTTTGATCAAGAAGTATAATTGATTATAAATTAAATTTGTTTTGTTTTTATGACTTGCTTGTCGTCTGTCTTTTCTTACCGAGTGATGAGTACATCCCATTTTGTAATGGAAATCGGTTCCCCATCTGTACTTTTCTATGCTGCATACCTACAGAGCAATATATGGCAGATAACAATAACATTATCATTATGTAAATACAATTAAACATTAAAATGTTTTCACTCCTTCATCACGTAATATGTTCATCAACTCGTTATCCTTTGGACCTTGCTTAAATTTTGCCACTGATCTTATAAGGAAGCAACACATAGTCTCTCTTAGTTAATAGTATTGTTTGATAGCTAATGAATAGTATTGTTTGACAGCTTATGATGTTTATCTGTCATTTTATACATTTATAATATATGTTCTCTTATATGCTCGCTCTCTCTCTCTGTCTCTCTCTCTCTCTGTCTGAAGCCCCTCTCTTTTTTCTCTCACCTTTTTGCTGTACTGAATGTGTTGTTTTTTTCTGGACTGTTTTTAAGCATTATGACGAACAAGTCAATTTCTGAATATAAAATTATGAATGTTTATTTTTAAAACTAGAACGATAGAGGATATAGGCACATTTGAAACAAGGTTAAAAGTAATACCTCCTCCGGCAAGCATAGAGCGACCCTGTTGCATAGCTCTGGACAAAGGACGTGCTGACAGTCATAACACATCGGTCCTCTGCTGTTTCGGTCAGGAAATCCTGACAACGAAAAATACATAAACAATTATAAACTTGTCAAATATACTTTACATACTACTAAAAGTTGGTTAATGTTGCTCCTTCAAACGAGCCAATGTGTTTCAATTGACACGAAATCCTTCTCACACCAGGGACTGATGTCTGCTTTATAGGGCTGTTTCAATTAATCCAAAAATATTTTCCATCTAGTCTAGATTCTGAAGCTGAAAATTTTGTCGAGGTAGGGCCGACAAAATATACTTTTTATTTTACGATTTTATTGAAGTTTATGGTATGTCTCAATGAAATTAGGTGGCCTGCAAAAATTATTTTATTGCGAACTCTGAAAAAATAAGGGAGATAACTCTGATATAGAATTATAAGTTAACTTTAAAATATTTAGATATAATGACGAGTTGCATTGATATCAGTCCAAATTTTAGTATCAACATTAGTTTTTATATGATCTAGCAACCATTATTTATTTAAGATGTACTATTAGCACATAATATTGGACTAATATGTAATTTAAGACATTTTTGTTGGTAAAATATACAAAGAAAACAGAACTATTTACGATTTTACCTATTTTATGAGTTAAGAAAATTATCTCTTCATATCACTTGTAAATCTTTATACAGATATTTCACATGACTCTTCTAAACATTAATTTATATGTTTTAGAAGACAATTTTTATTGAAGAATATGCGTTATTGTTGATATAACCTTAAAATTGTGTATACAATTACCCCACCCACACTATTATAGCAAGTATTCTTTTAATAAAACCTTAAATGGATAATCAACACATTTTATGTTAGTTTATTTTGTTATTAACAATGTATATAGAGTAAGATCTGCTTCAGTTGAAGAAGCAAACCGGAAAGGAAATGCTTTGTAAAACACCAAATAAAAAGAGTTAATTCAAGAAAATATAATAATATTTTCTAAATATGAAAATTTGGTGACACATTTTGTCAAAGTTCAGATGTCTCCAATAGATCTGTTTTATTCTTAATCCCCCATACTCTTAAAAAGGCAATTCTTAAATTATAGCATCAACACATTTGTATTCTTATATGATTTGAACATCCTCACAAGTTATGCAAATGAGAGTGCCTGTTGTATTTTTTGTAAAGTCACATAATGATGTATAACAGCATAATGGTAAATTAGCCAGTTTATTAACTGAATAAAGATGGTAACTAATTTCTTGAAAAAAGTGAAGTAATTAAACATTAGATAAATATTACTGTTATTTTGAAACACATGTTTAATGAAGATTTTTCAGATGTTTTGTCTTATGTTAACTTTTACTAAATTGCAAGAAAATTGCGGGTATATATCTTTAAATAATGAAATACAATGAGATCTGGCAAACTTAACTTCTTTTCTATCAGGAAACAGTTTTCAACTTTATTACATATGGTTACATTGACAAATGATAAGTTCCCATATTGAGGTTTGCACTAATCTTAGAATAAGTCTGGGTAATTTTGTTTCATATTGAAAGGTGCCGCAACATTTAAGCAGCTAGGCATAGCTTTATAAAAGTCTATACATTGTTCTCACTTCATTATGTGAAAACGGAAGTAAAATTACAATCTTGTGGTTGTAAGTAAAACATAATATTGTATTGCCTGTAAATGTTTTCATTTTTACATATTTCTAGCTTAAACTAGTAAAGGAAATAGTAAAATCCCAAATATCGCAAGTCTTTTAAGGATAGTAAGTAAAGTAGTTTTCCTGTATATGTCAAAATATACATGTATATATTGTTCGAGCTTAGAGAAATAGGACTGCTTATGTAAAATGGAGAAACAGTCACTTCTGGATGCTAGCGTCACCCCAGTATAGAACAAGGGAGTCTTATAAACGCTAGCAGAGTCATTAAAATATGACATGGTCTTGCTTCCTACACCACAGAATAGTGTAAGCACCTTCTTGATGCCAGTGTATTTGCCATGAGACGTATGGTAACACTATCCAGAGGTTTTAGAATGGTTACTTCCCAGTTCTATGTTATAGCAACCGTTTTTTAAGAAAGGTAAAAAAATATTCGAATGTTGTTCTTAGTCTAGACTTATAGAAAAGAAAACAAAACTATTTAATTAATTAGGCAATTATACTCTTTCTTAAGTCTAACTAAAGATATGTCCATATGACAGAGATGCCCCCCCACCCTCAGTTGTCATTGTGAAACACGCCAATATTGTGCTCAAAGTACATATAATGGTGAAAACTTTCAGGGGAAAAAACAGATGAATTTGCAGTTCACAATATTAAATATGAGTGCAGTTTGATGGTCAACATGCCTGTAAAGTTTCACGACTGTCACTGATACTTTTGGACTTACCTATGACACAAGATTACACACTGAATGCATTATATTGAAATGCATAAGGGGTCATAACTAAGGTCTTAACAGGTGTGGCCCAAAAGCAAAACCCCAGGGGCACAACAACACATGATTGTCAACATGCCTGTAAAGTTTCATGACTGCGACTCTCATACTTTGGAATTACATACAACAAGATTACTTGCTGAATGCATTATATTGAAATGCATAACATCACTCTGGTCTTAACAGGCGTGGCCCAAAGCAAAACCCCAGGTGCACAATGATACATGATGGTCAACATACCTGTTAAGTTTCATTTTTGTGGCTCTCATACTTTTTGAGTTACGTGCGACACAGGTTTCGTAAGTACGGAGGGACGGATGGACAAGGGCATCCTGTAAGGCCCCTCCTCGTTCAGAGTGGGGGCATAAAAAGGATGCAGGATCCAATAATTAGAACAAGGTTACCCTATGAAGGAATCTGGACCCTTTGTTCTGATGACAATGCTTTCCCTACTAGGATCCTCAACCTTATTATTAGAGTTAATAGGCTACTTGTATTTTTAAAGAATAATATCTTTCAGACCCGGGCCCTCACTCCATTACAAGGGTAGTGCTAGTATTCAGAAGGGACTGCAACAGTTTGACAGGAGCTGGAATAAGTTTAAAATACTGTTATTAACTACAAGCTGATAGTATAACCCATAGGACCTATTATTTTCATATCTAGGTTCTTGGTCCCTGGCCAGTGTTAGGTTTATGAATACTTTTTTGTTTGGTCTACGATGCTTTTCTAGATGCAGTCCTACCCAAAGAAGGGAGTACATGTACTACCATGAATGGCTTCAGATTGCCTTTCAGTCAAGTTCAAAGAATATTTAAAACCAACTTGCAACTACAACGTTTCTATTCAGGCTCAGCATTTTTTTCTAGGACTGACACTTCCTTTTCACGAAGACTAAGGCCATATTTAAAGCAAAATGACTGTTGAGACAATAACTGGTTAAAGAAACACATAGTCTCCATGAGGTTCCACAGTTTCAAGCTTAGCATTATTAAAACCAGTTCCATGTGAATGAAAATGGATTCATTGTTTCAAGCAAAAAAAAAGAATGATCAAGATGAAGCTGTAATAATTAAACATAACAAACCATAGATATGAAGGTATTTTTGGTTTTCTACTTATTGTAATACTCTTGAGACTTCTGTCCAAATGGAACCATCCTTATTTATTGGAAGTTCTACCCGTAGATGGACCCAGACCTTACTCTTAGACTGTCGTTCAGAAGCTTGAAAATTTTGTCAAGGACAAGTGCGAGTATGTCTGACAATAGTTTAAATGTAGCACTAGCCACAAGCATATTTATCAATAGCCATAACAAACATGTATTAAAGACTCCCATGTGCTATTTCAAATGAGCTCTAAAGCAGAAGCAGTCAATGGAACACTTTAAAAATATTATTTAGGTAATTTCCAAAATAATCTTTCAACCAAATGTTAACTAAAAAAATTTAGTTTGATGTCGTCATATTATCTCTGCTCATTTACTTGTATTTGTTTTTGATTTACATTGTATTTAATTTCGTGTGCATTGACTGCACTTAGAAAGTAGAAAAAATAAATGAGTTTTAACACACATATTGTTTAACTCAACATGTACGAATGATTTAATAGAATGATTAATACAACTAATAAAGAACAATATTTCAAACTGCCACAAAACCGTCAGAGAGCAGAAATTGTTTATTTGTTTAAGTTTTGGAAATAAAAGAAGACCCATAACTCCTCGGTGACTTGACTAATGTAATCTTGCTTGTAACCATACATAGCTGAGATCTTATTGTCCCCTTAAACAGTCGGACGAATTTTAGTGATAGTAAATATAGGTATTGTTTGGTATAGATGTAACTTGTTAAATATTTCCAGTTGAAGGGCATAACTCAAGAGTGACAAGAGCAATCTGACTGGCTATCAAACTTGTCTAAGATATTATGTACATACATGTTCTTACTAAGTTTGATGAAGATTGTCATTTTAATTAAGAAAGCATCCATTACTTCAAAAAAGGCAATGAAACATCAATGAATCCAACGCCATTGCTGCAATCTAGAATATCTTGTTTAGATATTAGCAGACATAATATGCCCACAGCATTCTGACAAACTGGGGCCTTGGGCAGTCCTAATTTGGTTAAAACAGCCATTAGAGGACACTATCTATCAAAGCTATCTGCAAGTTACTGAACTGGATATGTTTACCTTTAACATTCTAAGCAAGTTTGTTGAAGATTGTCGAGTTAAAATGTGGAGGAGTTAACCCGTCAGATTGCTTCAGTCACTATAGAGTTATAGCCGTTTAATTACTTATTTGGTCAAAATTAGTAATTAAAGGGCAATAACTCAAGTCTGACTGAAGTAATCTGACGGGTTATTAAATATCTTAGTGTCGTAATCACTTAAACCAAGTTTGGCAAATACCTTGAATAAGTATTATTGCCATAAGAGAGTCGATAACATTTTGTGAACGTTTCCTGCCACCGATGAGTCTGTAATACGTCCTGTTTGTCAAACTGGCTTGTAATAAATGGCTTGCTCTTAAGTATGAAATTAAATGTATATAATCTGACCTGGATGGTTATTGGTGTTTAACAAGCTTTTTCAGAGAATTTGTGCTATAATTCCTTTCTCTAAGTTAAAAAATCACTAAAAATATCACTTTCTAGCAAAAGAAAATGGGACATAAGTGATTTACATTATCTTTCAATAAAATAAAGGGGAATAACTCTTGTTTTTCACACATTATATACATAAGTTGTTCACCTTGGACTTTAAATTGCATCTTGCAACTTATTTGACAAAGTTTTAATGAAGACAGAAAAAAGTCTTTATAAATATATGTCATATCATTGAGTTTATCAGTTTTTTGTTGATTTTTTGTATGATTTGGCATGAGTTATCTCCCCTTATTTTCCGACGATTCGCAATAAAATTTTCTTTGCAGGCCAGTCCAGATTGTTTGGCCATATAATAGGCTTTAATTTGGTACCAAAATAAAAAGTATATCTTGTCGGCCCTACCTCAACTCATTTTTGAGCCCTTTTGGACTCTCAGAATCTAGTCTAATCTTCCTAAGATATTTTTTTTGATGTACAGCTAATAGATATTCTTTCCGATTTATGAAGTATCAATTCCAAAAGTAGCCACTTTTAAAAGGAAGTCAATTTCTTGATCAGTGTGGTCATACCACGTCGTTTGTGACGTCATTATTTTGGCATTAGGACAAGAAAACCCCATCGAATCAAATCTTCAAAGCCTTGCAAATATTTTATTAGTTCACCATTTGCGACGATATTTAGCGCATTCTATGGGGAGTTAAATACTACCCACGAATGTCAATACATTTGTCGCCTTTTGTCTAGATTTGTCTTTGATTCGGGGAAAATACTGATGAAATTTTGATAATTCAACTTCAGTATTTGCCCCTATTCACAGACAAACCAAGTGGTATGGCCACACTGTTGATGCATTTATAAGATGTGTAACTCTTTCAGGGGCACGGATATAATGATTATGTATAGAAAATGCGCGTGGGAGGCAATTAAAGTTGTAGCTTAAACAAACGGTTTTACATTTAAGTTCAAATTGAGCTGAACTCATAATTAATGCTTATAAGTTATAAACCTAAGAAAAAATCTTACTGTTTTCACCGCAACCTCTGTTATTGCAATAGTTTCCGGAGCAACACTCCATACACACAACGTCGGACTTCGTTTGATTTTCATGTAGACATTGCTAATGGTGGAACATTATAAATCAGAAAGCAAAATATTTAAAGTCCAACAAAAATTTAAAACGTCTTAATTCAACAGTATAAAGGCAATACAGTTTTATACAAGACAATGAAAATATAAAAACGTGTTAAAAATAAGAACCATTATAGTAGTTTAGAAAGATTAAAAAGATGTTATTTTGAGTTTCGATTTGTTTCTAAGAAACAGAAACACGTGTAACTTATTTGATGTATGCCAACAACAGTCTCCAACTTAAGCTTTAATCTTGTAATAATTGACCTTGGAACAGTTTGGCGAGAGTTATCCTTAATTTTGCTAAAATGCATTTCTTGCATAAAAAGGTCAAGCAAACAGAAATTTGCTCTAAATTTCTTGTTTTATTTTAATAGTACCCCTCATTAGTAGGAAAAACAGAGAACATGATTAATCAACAGCACATTTGTTTAAATAAACCCCTTTCAAAGTATCCAATTTTAAAATTACCTCCCTTTCAATTAAAGACTGTTCTTATTTTGACCCTACGGTGTAAGTAAATGGTATTGGATTCATTTGAGAAAACAATCAATAAAGATTAAAAAGACATTAAATAATTGATTTCAAGACAAAACAGTACTTTCCAGAACCTATCTTGACGTAGGGAAGAAACGAAATTAGCATACATTGTTAACATATACAATTAATGACCAATTAGAACATTGGTTGAGTGTATATCTCAACAAGAAAAGTATAACACACACGTGTTATATGTGGACGACATTTATGCAAATGATGTAATGTCCCTGAGCCAAGTTGTGGTTGGATCTATTTGATTGTAGATATGAAGTGAATAGTTATTTGACCTATGATCAAGCCACCACACACCATCGGTCTACCAGTCCACATGTCCAATAATGATTCCTAAATCTGCCGCACTTTTACAAACTGGGTAATCTTGGCTATTCCAAACCACACCTACAAAAACAGTAACAGTTATTTTCCTGTACAAATACACATGATGTTATGCTTATCTGCTTGTCAATAGGTTTGGGATCAGCCATGCAACACATATGTAATTGGTCAAAAACATAAACACCAGAAGCACACAACAAAAAATAAAGAAATACATGAAAATCGACCAAGAGCTTAATAATTGCCAGGGAATGGCTTAGAGGGAGACTTGGCAGAAATAGTCTCCCGTATTGTCTTCTCCCTCTACTGAGCAAACTTAGAAGTTAGATATGTCATGGGCTGTCACTAGACCAGCATGATCAAAATATCACTACAGCGTGTGTATTACATGTATTATGAGAATGTGTATTCTGATCGTGATTTTCCGTTACTCTACGGCACATACCGAACTCCGAAATAGTTTTGGAAAATCCTATCGCTGTTATTTTTATAACCATTACGATATTCTTACGCCACAGCATGAAACTAATGTTGCTTTTTTTTTTAGTAAACCATGATGTCGACTTTTTTCCAGCGTATTCAAATTTATTATGAGCGAGAAGGGTATATAAAAACAGAATTCTAGAACTACATTCCTGATAAAAAGTAACATTGTTGCGTACGTAAGCTGCATCACGCTTGATCCAACTGACGAGGTATATGTTAGCACGTGTCCGCTATTTATAGAATGCTATCGAACTTTGAGATAACATATTTTGACCTAGTTATGTACTGAACATCGATATAAAACAATAAATAAATATCTCTGGCACTTACCTCATACAATCCACTATGCATTCACAGTAAAAATAACGGATTTATTTCTACAGCATTCACATGTCGCACGCCATCTTGAAAATCCAGAGGGGTCTGCTCAAAGATATCACGAACAATGATGTATTACGCCGAATCCTCACGAGATATACATTCGCACATCCGAATAAAATTTCCCCGCAAATAAAAATAAAGTTTTATCAGAGAACACCTGAAACATATTTTACAAAAATAAAAAAACCACACAATTTACCAAATGCAAACAAATTACTTTGAAAATTTCCCTTATCAAACATAACTTTCGTTATTGAAAGGGATGTTCAAAAAGCTCTTCTACCCCGTCAAAATCACTCAACAATTTCACTAACAAAAACTAAGGTTTCTACCCATAAAAACGTTCATAACAATACATTTTATTTCTAAAACAATAATTTTGAATGCTTAAGTATCAAAAATCACGTATTTACCAAAACAAAATCTTTTCTGAACTTTTTTAGTAACCCTCTTATCTCTCTTGGGTCAAACTAGATGTACATATTAAACATCATCTATTAATAGTTAAATAATAAATATAGTACATGACCCATAATTCGTCCAGAAAATCAATGATGAAGAGAACAAAACAATACTCATACAGTGTTGCTCATGCATCCGGATTTGAAACGTATTCCCGAATGTGCTGCATACTTTTCCACATAACATATCTAGAAAAAAGTAAGATTTGAAAATAATCAACATTTGCCAGTTCAATCATCGTCGGATACCAACGGTTGATTCTGTTACGTAACTCCCCATTCATAAATCGACCCACGGTTGATTCTGTTACGTTAGCGGCGTGGGGGGTAAAAGGTATTTCTATTATTTGCCGTGTTCGGTGGGTTTCAAAGGTCCATTTGCTTCCATTGTATATCGATTTAGACGACTGGTTTAATAGTTTAATATGTATATTCATGATGTATCCTCTTTATGTTACAATAATTTACCACGTATTTCTGTCGGAGTAAATGCCACTGACGTGATCGCACAACGGCGCGATCTTTTCGGGCTCCGGTATTGTCATACAATATGGCGGACTGTTTACCATCTAAATGGTATGTGTTAAGATCTTACTTCACTGATATGCATTCATCACATCGTCGCCTTAGTGCAAAAAGGTATATCTCCTTCATATTTTAATGGTACTTATACCGTTTTTGCACTAAGCTGACGATATATGATTTCTTAAATGATGCTGTTAAATGACATCATACTAGGAAATGGTTTGTGATCTATTCAGTAAAGTAAAATTTTAGCACATACCTTTCAGATTGTTAACAGTCCGCCATATTGTAGCCCGAAAAGTCCGTGCCAATGCGAGATCACGACAGTGAATACCTTTCAATCTAATACAGTGCTGCATAAATATGAGTAAAGCCTGTCTCACACAGAACACACGGCTTATACGGTTGGCCACCCGTGTAAACCGTACATACAACCGAACCAACCTTGGCCTTATCCAAGTTATACTCGGGCCATTCGAGTATATCCGTGAAAGCCGTGTATGACTTTTTAAACTTTAAAAATCTGGCACGGGTGCCATGTCCCTGTATGATCGTATTAGCGATCGTACAAGACCGTGAGAGACCGTATGAGACCGTACGAGACCGTTTATACAACCGCACATGAAGTCCACTCCACGAGTGAGCTCAACCGTGTCAATATCGTATATAAATCGTATGGAATATAATTCGAGCAAAAGTCGGTGGGACCTTATGCAAACCCTGCAAATGTCCAGTTAATCGAGTAAAAGTCGGGTTTAATCGTACTAAGCCGTAACAGACCGTACTAGACCGTACTTGAAACCGTACAACAATCGTATGAAAATCGTGTGCAAATCGTGTTCAAACCGTGACAAACCTTGCTTGATCGAATATATCCGTGCTTTGTTCGTACATAAGGTCCCACCGAATATTGAGAAACGGCAAAGTTAAGTTTTCGTGACGGACCGACCGACGGACAAAGCGACTATGTATCTCCCTTTCTTCGAAAAGGCGACACAATAAACTAATTGTACCTTGTTTTACCGTACCGACCTCATTTTCCTGGCAACGTTGTATGATATCACACAGTTCAACATGACTCATATCGTCACAGGAATAGCATGTGCTGCCTACAAATAGTAATTTAAATCGGTAAATCCGTGAACAATGAAGTTCACGTTCAATTTTTAAAGTGGCTCACAGTACATGTAATAAGAGATCCAGACAGAGAATTAAACTAACTTTATGCGAATATATTTATAAAAGCAACAGATACATGGTCAAATAATATTGCCCCTAGTGTGGAGAGAACCCGTACCGTACGACGACAGCACCAAGCCGTGCAGTCCCAATCACGCTACCGACTGAGCTAGCCGGGACAACCCCCAAAAAGGTTGATCGGTTTACCCTGATAAACGTAATTATCATTGCATGACATCGGTAACCGATTATTTCCTGATAACAGTACTGAATATATGTACGGGGAGACTACGGCCACCACATTGCACAAATAGCTCTTTTCTGCAAACTTTACATAAATGACAAATGGTAAAAGGGTTTAGAAGCGAATAGCGAATTTTTACCACGGAGTTGTGAAAACACGTTTATAAGATTATAAAACCTTTCATACATTTCATACATTATGTGTTTCATAATTTTGTTTATATTAACTATCAACCAGTATCAAAATAAATAATAATTATCTTTTTCTTTAAAGAAAATATATCAAGGGTTGAGAAGAAAAGTCTTTTTTGCTGTTGATATTAGAAAATTAAAAACAGGTGCTATAGTTAAACATAATTACGAATTCGCATTATTACCTATTAAGACATTTCAGTGCCGTCCATTTAGGGAAAAATTAAATTTGACAATACCTCTAAGAAAATTTCCGCCCATGTCGAAGTGTTTTACGGTCATGTATGGAAAAAACGCCAATTTTGTAGCAACCGCATTTTAAAAAGATTTTTATAGATAGATAGACTTGTGTTTAGCAACACGTTTGTGGGTGTACATGTAGTAGATTGGCTGGTGAACGTTTGCGTAGAAGGAAAACTTGGTGTCGTTTCTTGGGAACAGGCAATTGTTTGGAAAAAACAACAACATGAATATAGCATAATTGAAAACATAGGCATAACTAGAAAAAATAAGATCGAAAGCAAAAATGTCAAAAACATGAATATGTAAACACATAATGCTTAATAAAAACAATTATTATTATTACTATAATTATATAACCCATCTTCAAACTAACCTTTTAGTTCTCGTTTATGACCTCATGATAGATAAATCAATGTTTTTTTTAGATTGTGATATTAATAAGATATACCCATGAATGATTTTAGCATATACTGCAGCGTTAATCCGCAAGATTGATGCAACTCGTCAGATAAATATTTTTGTATTGGACAGTGCCGTTTTCCGATTCTGTATTGTTGCAGCTTCCGGTAGATTCTACGTTCCAAAATGGCCGATTTCAAACCGCGATATTTTCACAAATTTAAAATTATTGACTACATTATCGCTTTTTTGTTAAAAGAATCATTTATCCCAAAGACCTTTACAAATAAAAAATATGAAATCGTCAAACAATGTAAAAGAAAGTTAAATTAGCAGGATGTCATTGCGGACATAAACAGACTTAGGAGCGAAAAAGTGTACATACCGTTTATCCATCCCAATTAAAATATCAATAGTCAATATTTATCCGCATTTTCTCTTTAAAGCCTATCCCTATATAGATACATTTGACGTATACGAAGCTCAAAATGAAACACTTTAAAATCCTAGCCGTTACATAATTATCGAATACCACGGTAAACACTTCTAGCATCTTCTGATCGTCTGAATGTTGTTGTTATTGTTTTTTGTCCTTCAAGTCATTAAAGATTTGAAACTTAAATATTCATTTCCCTGACAGATTCGATAATTGCGCTTGAAAATGTTAACGTTTCTTCGATTACGTGACAACTTATACGAGTAAGTAAATATGACGTAGAACTTGATGCTTTATTGTGACGTAAATGCTTACATCAAAATTCATTTTATTATTGATTTAGTTAGCTCATTTAATTGCGAGTGAAATTAGGGTATATAAGAAAAGGAACATTATACCAGTATGCTGTCTGTAGGTTTGTGCTATTTCTCGTAGCGTATGTAACCTTCGGTCTCGCGTGATATCGTTTACATACCCAACTCAAAACTACAAACCTTGTTTTAACACCTGCTGATAAGGCTTCTAATAATGTAATTATAGTGTGACGGATACACTATATTAATATTCAAACTGAAGAACTGAACAGCACTAATGCTTATATACTGACTTCTTCATCTGAGAGTGATATTGTTACTGCACACACTCTACAAATTACAAAATTTAGAATCAGTATTGAGCCGAAACAAGACAAAGTACCTACTATGTATTGGTTGCCTAAAATGCATAAAACACCGTACAAAGCAAGATTTATTGCTAACTCTAGTTCTTGCACTACTACTAAATTATCCGTGCTGTTAACATCTTGTCTTACAGCTATAAAAGAACATGTAATTAGGTATTGTGATAAGGTTTTTGAAACTTCTGACAAAGTTTATTTTGGTCGATTAAAAATTCAAATTACGTTTTAAAAAAGCTTAAATCAAATAATTTTCAGGCGTTCTGTTTGTCTACTTATGATTTCTCAACTTTATACACTTCGCTCCCTCATAATTTAATAAGAGACAAGCTAAACAGTCTCATTGAAAAAAACGTTTGCTAGAGAAAATAAAACCTTCATCGCTTGTAATGAACATATGGCATTTTTTACAGATGGTTCTTATGATAATTATACTTTATGGACTTGTCAAGACCTAATAGAGTCGTTAACTTTCTTACTGGATATTATTTATGTTAGATTCGGTACCTCTATTTATAAGCAAGTAATGGGCATCCCAATGGGTACTTATTGTGCACCGCTTGTTGCTGATCTGTTTTTATACTGTTATGAAAGAGACTTTATGTTATCTCTTTCTACTGAACATCAAGATGATAAAATTACAGCTTTAAACAACACCTCGAGGTACCTTGATGATTTATTAAATATAGATAATAATCATTTTCCATTACTGGTTAATAAGATTTATCATAAAGAACTACTAGTCTCAATAATTCGACTGCAAGCACAGACACATTATCATACGGACGTTTTCGTTGTCTGTACTTTGCGAAGGGCAAATATCGCATATATAGAAAAGCCCTTGTCGCGTACAAATAGTTGTGCTAAAAGAACTACAACTTAATAAAGCGAACACTTCAGAAAAGCAAGCAAACTTTCTCGATCTTAATCTGTCCATTGAAAATGGTTACGTCACTACTAAAATTTATGATAAAAGAGATGATTTTAATTTTAGCATAGTAAATTTTCCGATTTTAGACGGCGATGTTCCCCGTGCAACATCTTATGGGTTTTATATCTCACAGCTTGTTCGCTTTTCAAGAGCTTGCAACGATGTTAATGATTTCAATGAACGTAATCTTTGCATTACAGAAAAACTTTTAAAGCAAGGATATCGGTATCACAAATTAAGGAAAACCTTTTGCAAGTTTTATCGCCGATACCCAGATTTAATTCATAAATACAGGTGCAGTTTAAAATCACTTTTGCCACAAGGTGTTTCACAACCAGTTTTTTTTGGAGATTTAATTTATAAACTCAAGAAGATTAAAGGGAATGTTAATTTCTCCCGGTTGTTCGTAAAAAAAACATCTGTAAATTTAAAAAGAAAGGTTACCAACATGATATTTTACAGCGCTTTGCAGGCCTGGTGATTAACCCTTCTACAGTTAATCATTATGCTTACCTCTTTGGTTGCACGACGGTGGCAGGGGTTTAAGAGTTTATGAAGGTTTATGGGAAATCTTTTCTTAAAAGAACCTAGAAGCTCGATTTGTTTCTTTTATCCCTGTCATCGTGTTCTTGCTGATTTTACTCCATTAGCTCTGGTCTCGGTAAGATCATCGAGTACCCGCCTATGGCTTTGCAATGCTATTAGCTTCTTGTTTTATATGTTTGTGTGCTTTTGCATGCAACATTGTTGAGCCGATAAGTGGGTTGGAGTTTTTTCCACCAAGACAACTTGTACTTGTTTTGTGTTATGAGAACCTGTTGTGGCAAGTGTGAGGTTGGTGCACCCTAGAACCTGGTTTAAACCCCAGGTGGCAATTTGATTTGCCACTGACCGTTCCAAGGCGGTAACCCCTCGGGTTCTCATTTTTGTTTATTGTTAGTGGTGTCCTTTTTTAAAAAACTGATCATTGTATTAACCATGCTCTCTCCCTCTCTCTTCTTCTTGACTGTGTGGGGAGGCTGTTTTTTCTGAATGTGGCGATCCCTGATATGCGTATTTCACCTTTCTAAAGATTACACACTGGTATAATAAAGGTGTTTTTTTTTTAATTTAAGCCTAACGAAATAGCAAACTTACCATTTCTATATGCAAAGCCGACAGGGAATCCATATCCAGTTTGATAGCCCAATCCATAGACTACGGCACCAAATGTGACATGTTTGTTTTCGTGGAATAATTCGTGGTATCCCGCGGTGATTATTACCTTCAGAATGGTATAATTTGAAAAGGGACTCGGAACAGTTTGTCTTTCGTATGTTGAATTTATTGGAAAGCCGTCGAAAAGCAGACCCGTTTCCCAAACCGCTGGAATAATTATACTTAAGTAAATAGTTCCGATGTAATCAGTTGCTGGTACAGCAAAATAGTATCCGTTGAGGTAGTTGTTTATTCCCGGGATATTCATCATAAATGGACGGCTGTCAATGTTATCAAACTCGAGTCCGACTATACTCTCTTCATTTTCTAGATCTCCGAGTGATTTACATGGCATTTCCTGTTGTATTTGTAAAGCAGACATTCTCGCTATTATTAGCTAATGAATACATTCTGAGAACAAACCCCCTTTTAGGCGTTAGTGATGGTACAATGTAATGATTCGTCCACATCTGAGACGGAACCATCTGTTCTATCATTAAATTGCAATAAAGTTAGGCATGTGGGACAATCGCACACGAACTTCCAGAAATTACCGAAAGTTTCTCACTTCCTGAAACAACTGTGTACGACAGATCTTTTTTCGTGACAGAAACTGCATTTATTTCAAGTTCGTTTAAACGTAATATGTTTAATATATTTACTTCATTTGATATATTTATTTCAGTATAGTTTTGCGTACTTATTAAACTACATTCTGACATACTTCTATTTTCGTGATCTAAAGAAGTATAAGTTGCGATTTTGTAGCTTTTCCCCAATGATGAATATGGTAAGGCAAGATAGGTATCACGGACACCTTGAGTGTCAATTCCTGTAACAAATACAGACGCATTTATATCAGTTGTTAGCCTTATACCACGTGCTGCTGTATAGTTTCCATTCTGAAGGATAGAACCGTCGACATGAACAGTTGTTACACCCCTTTTCAGCTTCAGTGTTTCATGTCTTTGGAAGAACGGGATATATACGGTAATAGAACCTTCATGTTGAGACGCGACATCTATTTGGATATCACAGATTCCATTCACAGACTGAATCATTCCAATGTAAAATTCGTTCCCGTAATGGCCTGGAGCACATGAAATATAAACAAGAAAATATATACATATTATATTCATAACTTTGGCAACAAATAATTTATAAAGCAAAACATGGTTTTCAAACTAGATTAATTTTGGAAAAAAAGATACGAGAAAAAATTCGAAAAGAGGAACGATATTGATATTTTTTCCAGTTAAGTTTATTCCATTGTAGCTATTGATAAAGTATATTTTTATTATAAGTAAGTAAGTCATCGCAAAATGTTGTGTTTTTGAAGATTAATCACAAAAATAATCTTAACTGCACGGTTTAATTTTGCAATGTTTTATATAACACAAATATAAATACTTTTTTCCACGTTTACATAGTTTATGTACTATGCATATTGCAATTAATTTTGTAAAGGTAATGTATGAGTTTATAGTCTGTAATTACTGTATTCAACCGACTGTCACATTTACCCCCCCCCCCCCCCCCCCCCGATCACTGGATATAGGTCGTCCGTTAACAGTTAATCAAAAGATATTCATATCCAACTTTGCTCATCATCGGTTAGCAAAAATCGATAACAAATTTCTCAATAGATTATGAAGGAACAATTCAGTTTTTTCTTTACAACATTTTCATTTCTTAAACAGTCGAAAAAACCCATAGTACATATTAAAGATAAATTTCTGCCGATTAAGATGGTTATTTTTATTTTAATTTATCTTAACGATAATTAGGTCCTTTTTGACTTCGAATATAGCCACCCTATTTTCCCTTTTATTTACATAGAAACTGTAGAGAAAGTGGGATTTTTTCGCTTATCCTTACGTATTCTACTGTTAATATCTTTGATCCAAATTATAAGTTTTAAAAAACCCAGGTTACATATTTTGTAAAAAATATTAAGCTATTGTTTGAACTAATTTTTATTAAATTAAATTTAAAACATTTTGGTCCTTTTTAGCTTTTTCTAACACGACTATCGAATATTTTAAGTAAAAATTTAAGTCTCCGTAAATTTGCGAACATTCCCGATATTTTACGATCATTGACGGAAGATTGTTTAATTCGGCAGTCAAGTGCAGAAAACAATATAGAGCCTGTCTAGGTTGATTTGTAGAAGTTGGAGTATTGTTTTGAAATTTTGTGATATTACTTTGAACTAAGTAGAAACACTAAATTTTGGCGAATCCGTCAATATTTTACAAATTTCATAGGCGGAAACAAATACGTACTAAATTATTCATGGTATTTAGAAATAAGTATATGTCTTTTCGATATAGTTGTGAACAGGAATGTTGAATCTAGATTCCTGGTGTGAATTATAATCCGATTAATATAATGAACCCAGACGAAAGTCTAAAAAGGTGATAATTGTAACAAATTACAATGAACCCCAGGTAAATCAACCGGTAAGAAATATGTGACATTTTGTGTATTAACAATATGTCACATTGAGTCACAAAAATTGTCAATCATAAGAAAATGCATAAAGAATTAAAATCGTCATTATAAAGTCTCTTCTATATACACGCCTACGTAATCAAAAACCACAGATATATTACGATAACTTAAATAAATGTTACTTAATTATTTGTAAAAGTTAAATGCTTTCTATTTACAATTAAGAAGTTAAAATGTAAATTTTATCCAAAAATTTATATCGTAAAATGCACTCGGAAAATTGAAATTTTTAAGTTAAGGGCATATTTCTAAACACATTTGAAACATAAGCACGTAATGATGTACCCAATTTTAATTAAAGTAAACACAAATAAAAACTATCGTAATCTCTTCAACATGTATCAAGATTACATTGTAAGATTTTTTTCAGTAAAATTTTATAATTCAATAAACTACTATTCTTTAATTATTTTGACAAACAAGAGCGCAACGGTAATAGAACGCATTCGGGATTTTATTAACTGATCGAAACAATACATCATTAATTTTATTGTACCCCCTCCCAATAAATGACGCGTTGTAAAAACAAAGTTATGACAGATCAATAATTAATATGTTTTATAACTTATTTCCTTTACCGTGTATAACAAGGTAAATGGTTTATATAAACAATGAACCTAGCAAAAGCGTAGATTCAAAGAATTTAAAAGTGTACCGATTTGTTTTTCGGTGTACATAGAAATTTAGAAAAGGCTACACAATTCTGTCGCTTTATATTATGACTGAATTTTTAAATTCTTTAATGTATTAAGTTTAAAAACCGTTCCACCAATTTTACACATAATAAAAATTGCTTTCCTACAAAATAAATTTCTTAATAAGTGCAATAATAAGGATGATCAGAAATGGAACAGGCAGAAGTTATATACTATAAACTCTCAGATATATATATACATTATCAAGATTATTTATTGCTTATTTATTTCTTCGTGTTACCTGCGTGCTTTTTTCTCAAATCTTAAACTTTAACATTTTTGATAAATTTTGTAATTTTGAAAATATTGCTTTTACTTTCTGATTTCATTAATCTATTAAATTTATCAATTGTTGGCTAAAAATGTCTTTCTTTATACTATTTTATAATATTCGTGTAATAGGGGCATTTGAACAAAAAGTGGTATTCGTTTTCTATCATCTTATAATACAGCATTAACAGATTCTGTTTTCCCTTGTAACACCCGTGTACCTTCCAGTTTCAATATTTAAAATACAACTTTTATGAAACGAACTGAATGCTTAAGTGGGCAGGGTAGAGTTTCGCACTTTGGTTCCGGTCAATTTTTCAAATATTTGGGGTACCCTTGAATTTAATGCATTAAAATCATTATTTAAATTTAAAATGTGAGATTCTTTTTGAATTATGTATAGTTTGTGCAATTAGAAATCTGATCATGGCGGCTAAAATGCATGGATGGTAGCTTTGTATGTTCTGAGTTGAATAGTAACCGGATGAAAACACAGTCTGTTCGGCTGAATCTGAGAATAATTTGACGGTGAGGTATTTCAATGACAAATGCTGAAAAATCAAGCTGGGTGGGGGACACTTTCCATCTGCTTGGGGAATTGGGCACAGATAAAATATTAACAGGAAAGGGGTTTTATTTCAAAAGTTCCTGCAGGAAATATTTTGCAGGCTTTCAGATATGCAGGATTTTAGCCAAATTTGCACTGGAAAAACAGGGGTAGGGGTAAGCTTATTTGTCTTATTAAATCCTGAAGGATAATTACTGTAGACCAGTTGCTTGTTGTTTGCATGAAGCCACCCCCTCCAACACAGAAAATACAACCCCTCCAACACAGAAAATACAACAACACATTTTTCACTGTATATAAACCGATTGTATCATCTACCGGATATAGCGCACTGATTGTCACAAAAACATAGTAAACAGTTCACAAATGAGGAGATTTTGTATGTATTGTTATGAGAAATTCAATCGACAAATACATGTTCAACAGGTGATTCTCGTAGCACTTGTTTTGAAAGACGTTATTACCTTTTTATGCAATATACTTTTTAAAAATTGCTTATATCACTAACACAAAGCACCGTTTGCACTGTGTACTGTTATAAAATCAGCGTAAATGTTAATGTTTAAACAGGTTTTCAGAGGTATTCTCATGTTAGCGATGATGAAACATATCATTTTTATTCTTACAATAATAATAATAATAATAATAATACCATAGCTGATCAATTAAACATCAAAACATTAGACTAAACATGCATGTAGCTTCGACCCAGACTGTATCATTTATTGAACATGTTAACTCAATCATCTGTATGTTTCTAGTAAACTATGTGTATCATTTATGGCGATTTTTTAAAGATGATTTTAGTATATTTTTCGGATTTAAGAACAACGGCTTGATGTAAAAACATGTATTAAAAGTGCTTCGTACAGAGATATGTGATACGTTATGAAATATAAGGGACTCGGTGCCTTTATGTACTGCGGCGACACGAAAGAATTGGATCTACCTGACTTTATTAGTTAACACACAGGACGCTCTGAGAACTACAAATTACAAAAAGCGATAATGAATATCGTCCCAATTTTTTTTGGATTTGATAAACATAGTCTGAGGTTTTTTAAATGTAATAGTTTAGAAACTGAAGGTTCATGATTATAAATACATACGCAGGTAGGCGTGACATACAAATTCTGAGGCAAAGCAATTTATTTAAATACTGATATTTTAAGCTGATGATAAACCCTTTACACAATGTACGACCAATGTAGATGATCGTCAGCTGGAACCTCCATGTCATTTGATCGGAATATACAATGGTCGCTTGATTTCAGAAATATTCAAATAAATGTAATAGCAAACAGTGTACAGCAAAAACATCGTACTACATATCCCATGGAGTAAAGGGTCAAATGGAACTATAGCAAAGGAATCAATGTCTTGTTTTCCGCCCAAGGATTGACTATCACAAAGGTCTTTCCTTGAGAGTCAGGTATGTTCCCATGCTGATTTCAGTTAAAGAAATTAACGAATTCGCCTTCTAACATATTCTCATAATACTTTTATACTAGCCATTAAAATACTGTTTTGACAACTGATTTGTGTAAACTATGTGTATGTCAATCTATCAGTTACAAAACAGTTTATAGTTTATTTCGAGGTTTGTATGAAAAATTAAACGGTCGCCCAGCTGCGTTGGGCCTGACAGTTAATTTTTATACAAGCCTCCAAACTAACAACAACCTATAGTCACTATTGTTTTATTATTCTGTTTTATTATTTTAAAGTTCTTCTCTTCGTGTTTTTGTACGCCATGATATATTATTTCTCCAAATATACCCAATTTGTATAAAAAATATATGTAGACGAACTCCTCCATCTTACCTAAAAGCATACAATTGATAAAATCAGCAAATGCGCATCGCCATAAGTGATACAGATTATTGGAAAATCAATCAACGAAGATCGCACTACATGATACAACATAAATATGTGTGTTTGCTATAAATGATAGTATGATAATGCTATAGATGATACAGTCATTACGAAACACATCCCTCAAACATTTTAATAATTTACACTATCTATACATTTAAAGCAATATTTTAATGTAATAATCTTTATATTAATGTCATAGAGTCATATAACTAGTATGTATTCGTGCATCAGAGAGTTTATTTGTAGGGAATAACAGTATTTTGATACAATCATGTGGGTAATTTGCCAGACCTTCTTGTGATTAAATGCAATTTTGCAAGTTTTTATCCCTATATATGCGCAAAACAAATGATATTACAACCAATAAGGACTATACAAAATATAACGTACTTGTTTTTGTTGAAGGTACTTAAAATGATCCTAATAATTCCGTTTTCAATGTGTTATTTACGAATTGTTTATATCGTAGCCATGCAATCACCTTACTATATCCGGAATATGATACAATCGGTTTATATACAGTGATTTTAGCAATACAAAATTTGTATTTTCAGGAAAAAAAGAGTTTTCGCGCAGTCCAAGACCCCGAAAGCCGCCTAGGATGTACCCTGCGCCCTTACTGATGAAACCATTTTGTGCTATTTTATTGGTTTTCCCCTCCGGCGCAAATGACATATTTTATTGACTCTAGTCTTCATTAATCTCCGATAATCTGACGACTAATAAGAAGGGCAGATGATTGACAATATCACATAGTCAACGCCGTACACTCTCCCTTTTTGAGATGATGAGCAAAGTGCCATATGACTAAATTTGCCTGTTCCGCAAAGTTTTCACACTTGCGAAACATGAAATTGAAGTACAGAGAATAAAATTAATATAACAGTCAATTAGATATATGCGATGGTCCGACAAAAATAACAGTAACATGCTTATCAAACGATTTTGAAATGCCTGCTTATTCCATATGATAATACCATAACATATTGTAATGATTTAATTACAGTAATATTGTGTTGCTGTTGATTTTTTCCCAATTATGAGGTTACATCAGTTTAAAATTAATTTCAATTTTAATTGAATGAACACAAAGGCATGGTAAATGCAAATTAACACTCACAAAATTCCGATGCCTTTAACGATAATTTATTGTTGAAGCATTTAATTGTTATTTAAAAGACATTTACCTTTTTCACCTTTCAGTGTTAGAATGTCATGCATTTAAATGACGAAGTAATTTTTCTTATATATGAATAATAAGTTTGTTTTTGCCAAAACTATTTTCAAGTTAATTTACTACACATGGACTCACCGAACTGTGTAAGTGTAATTTATTCTGCAAATACATGTAAATAAATTGTTTAGCTATTTAGATCTACTATGGCAATAAAATGTAAATAAAGTTTAGGTTCGGGTTTCCATCAAATAGGGCTGAAGGTTATAAAAGTGAGCATGGAAACCAGTCTCAAATCTCAAGCATCTGATTGGCTGAAATTGCGACCAGTCGCCATTTCAACAAATCAGATGCTTGAGATTTGAGACTGGTTTCCAAACTCAGTTTCATAACCTTCAGGCTAGGTCTCAGAATGTACCATTACAAATAAATCGTTAGAATACTCACTTGTGGAAAGTGCATGTGCTACGTACATCTGCAAAAGAATTATACTGAATATATTCTTATGCCATGCAAACATTAACTATTGTGTTTCTATTGTTATTACTACTATTATATTAACCACGTTGTTGACTGAAATTTGTTTAGTGTGTTAAAAAATTTTTTGAGCTAAAAAGGCATGAACTAAAATGAAAATAATGACAGTATGCAGTCTGAAGATTCGTATCATTTCTCGTTGCGTATGTAAACTACATCCCGCCCGACCTTCGGTCTCACTTGTATTGTTCGGTCTCGCGTGATATTGATTACCCTCTGAACTTGAATGATACGAAACCACCGACTACATACCTTTATAATATTCCTTTAATATATAATGCTTGCTAAACTGTTTATCAAAGAGAAGCTGGACATTCTATACAATTTCAAACTTCAAACGTTGTCCACGACATTTATATTTTTTGTGTAAATATTGAGTTGCGTTCAAACCGGGGCAAGGCGGCGTGAACAGTTATATGCCCTTCCATTACTGGTCATGAACAGGCTTTATCAAACCGAGCATGTAATATTTTGACATTTGTCGTGTTCAGTTTTTATACATTTTTAGAAGCAAATGTATAAATAAAAATGATATATAAGACGCACCTACATCGGTTGCCGACACAGATAAGAACAGCTTACAAGCTATATTTATTTTGGGCTTTTTTTTTAAACGATTATTTCCAGTGAAATGATTATAGACTGGCACAAAACCCACTACAGCGATTTTCGCTAGAGACATTTCCTCAACATTTAATAATAAACTACTCAAATTTTGATAAGGGCCACTTTTTTTGTCTTTAAATTTCCCGCTTAGATAATTTTATACTTATGTTTCATTTCAACAATTCAACTCAGATGACCAATTTTGAGGTAGGGACATATTTCGTAGAAATATCTCTTTTCCATATAAAGGTGAAAAATTGTAGGAAATTTATTTGAAATCCCTTCAGGAGTGACTGACTTGTTCTTATGAAACATATATTTTTTCCAAGTCCCTAAGTAAAAAGGGTACATAACTTTTGACAAAATGCAGCCAAGAGTTATGAAACCTTGCCCTGATGTTTTGCTTATTTATGATGACAAAAACAATCATTTCAAGTTTAAAAGGTAGTAAGAAAGGTGGAATTATACAAAAATATACCAGAAATTCTAAGTGAAAAGGGGGTAAAACTATGACAAAATACAATCAAGTTATAAAACTTGTCCTGATAGTTGCAATTTTGATGACAGACAACTACACTAAGTCTTGCTTCACATTTCAAAGTTATGTTGATCTATATAATAAGGTTTCAGAAATAACCGACTTAAAACAAAAAAAACACATTTTAAACAAAAATCGAAGTAAAAAAGTGCATAACTATGACAGAATACATTCAAGAGTTATTACACTTGTCCAGTTATTTGCTTTTGTGATGTCAAACAACTGTTTCAAGTTTTAAAGATCTTGAATGGTTACTAAAATAATGGACTTCAAATAAAAATTTAACCAATCGTTGACACCCGTCAGCAGCGAAAAATCCCGATCTTATAACCGAAAATTGTAAGCAGTTTCCGTTCACAGCAGTCAATTTTGGTTCGAATTGAGCTTGGTCTCGAAACGGGAAGCTTTGAGTCTGGTTTCCAATCTCAGTTTGACAGCCTTAGGGAGAGTTCACAGTATACAACCACTTATTAAGTAACGTTTTACTGTAATATAAATTGTTAAGTTCAAGTTCTAAAACTCAAAGCATATCCGAATGTCAGTTTTAATTCTCTTTCCGAATATCGCCGCGCCGGCTTTTTTTAAAAATAAACCATGCATTTTTAAGTAAAATACATCTTACCGAAACCATCAGGAGTAGTCGAAGCTCCATAGTTATAGTTAATTTTTAACTGAATGCATTCAACACATATTTTCCGATTGCAACTTTACTAGACTTAGCTCTTTCTGTATGTTAAAATGCATGTTATCTATCCTCACGTTAGAGATGAAAGAATTGGGACACAAATAATATCCACCCTGCCAAATTATTACCTTGCAAAGTCTTTACGGCAAGTATTTTGTTGATTTTTGTGAGATGTATCTTTCATTATATTATACTTAGAGAATGATTTCATATATTGTACTTACCAACATTTTAGAGAATTTTTTCATATATTATACTTACCAATATTTAATCGAATTTTTCATACATATACCTACCAATATTTTTAGAGAATTTTTGCATTAAATTATACTTACAAATATTTTTAGAGTTTTTTCATTAAATTATACTTACCAATATTTTAGAGAATTTTTTTTATATATAATACCTACCAATACTTTGAGAGAAAGCAGCACAATAGCGAAGAGGCCTTCTAGAATTGCATATTGCTCACTGGTCGTTTTCTCAGTCATTTTTTATCATCATTAGTTTTTTGTCTTTGAAGATATTTCATTTACAATTATAGGAGAAATGAAGAAAAGGCATTCTCCAGTTGATTGAAATTATAATTTTACATTCCATATAAACAAAGTGTCGTGGGTAATATAAGCATCTGGCCACAGAATTGACAGGTGGGCTTTAAATGCAATATTAAATTTGTGAAAAGCTCTTCCTTTGCAAATTGTATCTATTTTTTTTAACAAAATGCCTTTTTTCCCAATGCAACATTGTCCTCGCTTAAATTTGGAATGTTAATAGCAACGCCAACCATCACTTTAAAAGGCAGATAAATGATTAATTTTCAAAGTTATCTCCTAATTTGTACACCATACTTTGCATTTTAGTGGGGAGAGGGTAGGGAAGACAAGTTCTACTTTATAAACTTTTAGTTATATGGAACGTAAGAGTATAATTATTATAATTTCAATCACTTGGAGAATTCCTTTTTACATTTACATTATTGTTAAATGAAATATCTTCAAAGACAAAATTATGAATTGAAAATCAAAATGTGTGAGAATTCGACCAGTAAGCACGCTACTATTCCTAGTAGATCATCATGCGGGCTATCTGCTTTATCTGGAAATATTTGTAAGTATATGAAAACAATATTTTTCTCACAAAAAATCAACAAAATAATTACCGGAAATGCTTTGCTGTTTTTGCAAAGTAACTATTGGTCAGGATGGAAATTAATTGTGCCCCAATTCTTTCAACACTACCGCCAGAATAGATAACTTTCATTTTACATGTAACACGCAAAAATAGCACATTCATAGTTTATTTGCAATCGGGATGTGATGAATGTATTTAGTTAAAAATTAACTATAACTATGGAGCTGCGACAATTCCTTATGGTTGCGGTTAGATGTATTTTACTTAAAAATACAGGTTTTATAATTATCAAAATAAACTCTGACATTTATAATGAACATCAAAATTGACATTTGAATATGCTTTTAGTTTTAGATCTTTAACTTCTAACATTTATGTTACAGTAAAAAGTTACTTAATAAATGGCTGTGCACTGTGACCTCTCTTAAAAATTGAAACCAGTCTTAAATTTCAATCTTACTATCGAGCCGTTTTGGAACCAATTTCACTTCGAACCAAAGCGGACTGTTGTGATCAGGGACTAATCTCCATTTTCAGTTATTAGAATGGGTATGTGGTTGCGGATTGGATAAGTTTTTTGTTTATGTCTACTTCTTTTTTTTCTGTTATCATTCAAAGTAGAGTTGTCTGACATCACAGTAGCAATCATCTTGACATAATTTATAAATCTTAAATTTATTTTGTCATAGTTATGCTCCTTTGCTTCAATGTATTGGATATGGAGTATTTTGAAGGACGTGAATTGAGGATAATAAACAATTACTTTGTAACATGTCATTACAAAAATGACACAATTATTCTGTTATTCTGTTGCAAATATACGTCACACATATTTTTTTCCACAAGTGAGTATTCGAACGCTTTAACTCTTTCTGTCGGTTGTATGCAACAGTAAACTGTAAGACACCTGGTGGAAAACCGAACTTAAAATGTTTTTCGGATTATTGTCATAGTAAAAAGCTAGTTTCAAGATTTTATTTATAGATCTGCTCTTCATATTATCTTGCAAAATATAGCTACTACGTAAACAATCACAAACTAGCTGTACGAACAACTTGCATACATACATTATACAGACATTTCAGCATTATAACATGGTGCATAACACTTCGAATAGATGAAAAGTAGACTTTGAAGGCCACCGAACATGACAAAATATGACAAGAGCCATGTTAATCCCCCCACGCCTGAAAAAAGTTACCTAAAGGTTGTACTTTCGTATAATTTACCTGGAGAGGAAATCCTTTTAAGTTTTGGAGATAAGCTACGGACAAAATATATCAATTAAATCTGATAAAGGGGAATAACTCTAAAAAATAGGCAAGGAAGAGGATAGACTGCACTACCTACCAATGTGCTCTGTCAGTATATGAAATTTGAATAAAATCCCCTCAAGTAGATTTGGAGTTATGCACCGGACAAAATAAATCAAGTAAATATGATAAAGAGGAAATAACTCTAAAAATAGGCAAGGTAGAGTAATTGTTCTTGCGCATTGCACTACCTACCAATGTGCTCTGTCAGTGTATGAAGTTTGAATAAAATCCCTCAAGAAGTTTTGGAGTTATGCTCCGGACAAAATTTATCAAGTAATTCTGATAAAAGAGAATAACTCTAAAAATAGGCATGGTAGAGTTATTGTTCTTGTACACTGCACTACCTACCAATCTGCTCTGTCAGTGTATGAAATTTGAATAAAATCCCTCAAGTAGATTTGGAGTTATGCTCCGGACAAAATTTATCAAGTAAATATGATAAAGAGGAATAACTCTAAAAATAAGCAAGGTAGAGCTATTGGACTTGCACACTGCACTACCTACCTATGTGCTCTGTCAGTGTAAGAAGTTTGAATAAAATCCCTCAAGTAGTTTTGGAGTTATGCTCCGGACAAAATGTATCAAGTAAATATGATAAAGAGGAATAACTCTAAAAATAGGCAAGGTAGAGTTATTGTTCTTGCACACTGCACTACCTACTTATGTGCTCTGTCAGTGTATGAAGTTTGAATAAAATCCCTCAAGTAGTTTTGGAGTTATGCTCCGGACAAAATTAATCAAGTAATTCTGATAAAGGGGAATAACTCTAAAAATAGGCATGGTAGAGTTATAGCTCTTGTACAATGCACTACCTACCAATCTGCTCTGTCAGTGTATGAAATTTGAATAAAATCCCTCAAGTAGTTTTGGAGTTATGCTCCGGACAAAATTTATCAAGTAAATATGATAAAGAGGAATAACTCTAAAAAAGGGAAGGTAGAGTTATTGTTCTTGCACTCTGCACTACCTACTCATGTGCTCTGTCAGTGTATGAAGTTTGAATAAAATCCCTCAAGTAGCTTTGGAGTTATGCTCCGGACAAAATTTATCAAGTAAATATGATAAAGGGGAATAACTCTAAAAATAGGCAGGGTAGAGTTATTGTTCTTGCACACTGCATTACCTACCAATGTGCTCTGTCAGTGAATGAAGTTTGAATAAAATCCCTTCAGTAGTTTTGGAATTATGCTCCGTACAAAATTTATCAAGTAAATATGATAAAGGGAAATAACTCTAAAATAGGCAAGGTAGAGTTATTGTTCTTGCACACTGCACTTCCTACCAATGTGCTTCGTCAGTGTATGAAGTTTGAATAAAATCCCTCCAGTAGTTTTGGACTTATGCCCTGGACAAAATTTATTAAGTAAATATGATAAAGGGGAATAACTCTATAAATAGGCAAGGTAGAGTTAATGTTCTTGCACACTGCAATACCTACCAATGTACTCTGTCAGTGTGTGAAGTCTGAATAAAATCCCTCAAGTAGTTTTGGACTTATGCTTCGAACAAAATTTATTAAGTAAATATGATTAAGGGGAATAATTCTAAAAATAGGCAAGGTAGAGTTATTGTTCTTGCACACTGCACTACCTACAAATGTTCTCTGTCTGTGTATGAAGTTTGAATAAAATCCCTCCAGTAGTTTTGGAGTTATGCTCCGGACAAAATTGTTTCGGACGGACGCAAGGACGGACAGGCGCACAGACGCACGGACGAAGGGCATTACTAATATCCCCCTCGCCTTTGGCGGGGGGATAAAAAATATTGCAAGCTCGGGTTGATTAAGCCTGTTCAAGGACAGTAATGAAAATGCATATTACTGCCCACGCCGCCTATCCCCAGGCTGAGCGCAACTCAATATTTACACAAATAAACGGTACAATTTCGATCCATCTCAAAAGATGGTATGCATATGGCGGCGAAAATAGAACCTTCAGTGCGGTATTTCAGATTAATACCATTCTATGTTCAGTGGCGTATGGTACCCAGATAAAAGAATGGGTTTTCTCTAAACAGAAAACAATAGGGCCAAAATCAAAACATAGAATTTTGACAAGGGATCAGAGAATATAAATCCTGCTTACACAGACAACGACAAAGGCAAAATTTAAAAACAGTAAGTAAATAGTTCCTTCTTCTGATCGAACAATATCCAGATCTATATTGGCTGGGATATTAAAACCACCCATTTATAAACTGGCCTAAATATTAAAACAAAAGTTATTTTACAAGTACTACATGTATTAACATAGTACATCAAAGACATAACCGATAACAGCACTGATTGTACGGAGAGACTTTTTAAAGCGACGTACAAACTAAGATGCTGTGATATTAACATAGATGAAAATGGAACTTTAAACATAATTGATAAACCATTTCGTTTCTGGTGGTTCCAATATGCCTGCTAGTTTCGATTACAAGGGTATGTGAACATAATCTAAAACATGCCATCAATTTACATAACCTTTCGGTTTGAACTATACTAAGAGTATCTCCAAACCCGAAAACAGTCTTATACATTCTATAATGTTCTACTTTTAAAAAGAAAGGTTACCAACATGATATTCTACAGCGCTCTGCAGGCCTGGTGATTAACCCATCTACAGTTGATCATTATGCTTACCTCTTTGGTTGCACGACGGTGGCGAGGTTTTAAGAGTTTATGAAGGTTTATAGGGAAATCTTCTCCTAAAAGAACCTAGAAGCTCCATTTGTTTCTTTTGTCAATGTCATCGTGTTCTTGCTGATTTTACTCCAGGAGCTCTGGTCTCGGTAAGATCATTGAGTACCCGCCCTTTGGTATTGCAATGCTATTAACTTCTTATGTTTTATATGTTTGTGCATGTAACATTGTTGAGCCGATGGTAGGGTTGGAGTTATTTTACCACGACAACTTGTACTTGTTTTATGATACGAGAACCTTTTGAGGCAAGTGTGAGATTAGTGCAACCTAGAACATGGTTTAAACCCCCAGTGGTAATTTGTTTTGCCACTGACCGTTCCAAGACGGTATCCCCAAAGGTTCTCTTTTTCGTTAATTGTTGGTGGCGTCCTATTTGAATTGACATACGTATAACAAACATGCTCTCTCTCTTCCTCTCTTTTTTTCGCTGCGTGCGAAGGCTGTGTTTTGTGAGTGTGTCGATTCTTGATATGTATATATTACTTATTTATATAGAGTTTATACCTTTGTGCCAGTTTTGTATAAACTGATCTCTGATACGCTGTTTTAGAATGGGATAATAGTTAGCTTGAACGTTATATTCATTATGTAAAATGGGAATCTTACAAAGTTCAGCATATCATTATTCTTTTACTTTAGTTAGTTTAATTCGAGTTTACTTGAGCTATGTATATATAAATATTAATAGAGAAGTTAATGGTCTTTTTTTAGTCAAAACATGATTTCCCTTTCTTTTTCTCCCAAATCAATTGGAAATCTTTACAGTTCACTATAGACAGCATAGTTTGGAGTTTAAGTGTTTACACTAAGCAAAAACTAAATATGTCTGTAACCCGGATTTTTCAGCACCCTTGTAAAAAGTGGGACCCAACGTTGGGTCGTGACAACATTGCTTGTATGTTCGGCAATATGTCACGGTACGAATCTAGTCACTACCTGTTGAAAGGATGTGGGGACTATGATACCTATCAGTTCGACCACCAGCCTGTTATAGGAAATAAAATATATGTAACTTTCTGGAATTCGAGTACGAATTTCCAAATTTGAGGAGGTGTATATCACGGTACGAATCAAGTCACTGAAGAGATGATGTGAAAGCGTCCCGGATAGCTCGGTCGGGAGAGCACTCGCCCTTTAAGCGAGTTCGAGTCCTGTGATATTTGGCGTCCAACGGGAACTACCAGTAATGTTTAAATACCTTGAGATCACTTCAATGTGATACTCTATACCCATTGGAACTTGAAGACGAATTGCAATGTGTAGGGGGTGTGTGTAACCCGGCGATGGTTGAGTTAGCACCGCACTTGAAACTAATTCGCCGTAGAGCTAGCTTTTATGGCGACGTGTTTGAGCGTCGGAGGACTAGCATGCGAGGGGTCCCGGGTTCAATCCTTGGTCCAGGCTTGGATTTAAAGAACATGTTTTTTTCAATGTCTTTGAAATTATACACTCCCTAAACTTCTGATCCGTATAGCAAGATTTGTGCAACCATGCAATGAAAAGTATACAGGGATATCTTGTTTGTTTAATGTCAAACAACTTTTGAAAGAGGGATAATACTGTTTTAAGCTTTCAATGCCTGGTCAGATAGGGCTTTTGTAAGCTTTTGTAGCGTGAATCATTTTTTCCAGGCAAGTAACAAATTTGCAATTCTAAATAGCGTGTCCATTTTTTTTTAATTTCCACAAGTTATGTCTATTTTGCAAAAATTTTAGGAAGATTACTGTTAAGTCCCCATTTCTGGGAATACTGTAAATTTATATGCTTGTAGACTCACACTGGTTGTAAAAAGAATAATATCATCTGAGAAAAGAAAGTATCGTGATATTAATGTCAGATAATTTATGAAAGTTAATATGTTAAACGATGTCATTGATAAATGAAATAGGAAGCAACGGTGATCATGTCTCCCCTTGTTTCACACCAAGGGTAACGTCGAAAAATTCTGATATATTAAAATTTGAGCTTATTTTACACATGCTTTTACATTTTTATATAACGATTTTATTATAATTAACATTTTGTTGCTAAAATACCAGTTGGACCAATTTAACCCATATTGCATCATGAATCACGGTATCGAAAGCACGTTCATAGTCGATAAAATACATTATTAATTAATATTATATGCAAAAAACCTTATGTTTGTTTTATGACTTGATTATTTCAAACGTTATGAATATATTTCTTGTATTTTCATGTGCTCCAGGCCATTACGGGAATGAATTTTACATTGGACTGATTCAACATTATTTTGGAATCCAGGATATCCAAATAGATGTCGCGTCTCAACATGAAGGTTCTATTACCGTAGATATCCCGTTGTTCCAGAGGCATGAAACAAAAAGATGAAAAAAGGTGTAACAACTGTTCATGTCAATGGTTCTATTTTTCAGAATGGACACTATACAGCTGCCTGTGGTATACGGCTAACAACTGGAAATGTTTCAGTATTTGTAACAGGAAATGATCTTTCCAGTTACGTCCGGGATACGTATCTTGCCATACCATATTCAGCACTGGGAAAAAACTACAAAATCGCATCCTATACTCCTATAAAAAACGATTTTCTAACTACATCAGAATACAGCTCGATAGGTACTATTACTACTACCACTACCACTACCACTACCACTACTACGACTACTACTACTACTACTACTACTACTACTACTACTACTACTACTAGTAGTAGTAGTAGTAGTAGTAGTAGTAGTAGTAGTAATAAATTATAATGTTTTTTTTTTATTTTTTCTTTAACTGTGTCGAATGTAAGTAATTTGCGTGATCTCTCGGTATTTTCCTCTCTTTTATTCGAGTTTTGTCTTAGAAAACGCTAAATGCATATATTCTCTTTCCTAACAATAGCATTTACACAAGAAACAACACCAAGTTTGCCATCTACTGCAACGGTCACCAGCAAAACCACCACATTCACTAACGTGTTACTAAACACATCATGTAAGTCTATCTTAAAAAATAATCTATAGAAATGAGATTATGACAATATTGGCTTTAAAAAATGAAATATGCATAGCAGATTGGCCACATCCAGAAGACATAGCCTCGCCACACAACAACAAAGTTAAGAGGTAGAAGAGAGCATGGTTATACAATTATCAATTTCAAAATAGACACCACAAACAATTAACGAAAATGAGAACCTGGGGGGTTATCGCCTTGGAACGGTCAGTGGCAAACCAATTTGCCACTGAGGATTTAATTCAGGTTCAACCTCACCCTTGCCTCAATAAGTTCTCATATGAACAAACAAGTACACGTTGTCTTAGTAAATTAGCTCTAACTGTCCCATCAACTCGACAATGTTGCATGGAAAAGCACACAAACATATAAAACATACGAATCTAAAAGCATGGTCTAGCAAAAAGGTGGGTAAAAGTTGAAGGGAAAGGTACAGCCTATTTAATTTATACTGTATGATCATACACACTTTCCATGCTTTCCATGTACAACTGTTCTTAGAATATTTAGCATAATACACTATGGATATCTTCACGATGCCCATCTAATCGTTAAACCACATTCGTGTATAAAAGCAGTAAAATTATATTTTCATAATCTATTTACGAATTATGAACTAACCATAAAGCTCAGGTCTATTGCTGTTTAAATGACCAGGCTCGTGTTAGAAAAGGTCGTCAGACAAGTTTATAAGTTAGTAATTGTCCTGTTCAATATAATATTACAGAATTAGCAGGCGTGCCTCAATTCAATACTTCAGCGAAATTAGTAACAGCTGTTTTACAGTTACTCGTCTTTCTTTACTCATGCCAAAAAACTCATATTCCATAGACCGTCTACAAAAATTACATATTTCTTTGAAGTTAACTATAACGCTAGTTTTCAATTTTCTAATAGAAACATCAAATAAATAGACTAATTTCTCAACCCTTGTTATATTTTCTGACAAAGATGAGAAGGAAACTTTGAAAGCCAACAAACACGACAAATATGAAAATATTACAGGCTCGGTTTGATCGAGCCAGTTCATGGGCAGTAATGGAAATGCATACTACTGCCCACGCCGCCTAGCGCCGGGTTGAACGCAACTGAATATTTACACCAATAAACAGTACAATTTTGATCCATCCTAAACGATGACATGCGTATGGCGGTGAACATGGAACCTTCGGTGCGGTATTTTGAGATTAATACCATTTCTTGTTCAGCGGCTTATGGTCCCCAGTTTAAAGAATGGGTTTGTCCTACACGAGAAAAAATGGTCGGAACGAAACAAAATAGAATTTTGACAGGTGATCTGGGAATATGAATCCTGCATATCATAGAGAACGCCAAATGTAAAATTTGAAAAAGCAGGAAGTATATCCTTGGGGTGATTGATATCCGAATCTATATTGGCCGGGATATTGAAACCACCCATCTATAAACAGGCCGAAATATTTACACAAAAGTAATTTTAGAAGTACTATTGACATAGTACATAAGCATCGTGCTCAACGACCTTCAAAAGGACGTAACTGATAACTGATCTGATTGAATGTACGGGAAATTTTTTAAGCACAAACAACGCTACTGGTCATATAGATTAAATAGATTAAAATAAATAGATTAAATGGAAATTTGAAAGCCAAGACAAGAAAAAATATTCGATTTCGATTAATTATGATGAAATATAATAGTGGTTGACACTTAAGATTAACACAGTTATGCATTATGTAATGTTTTATCAAGAAAGGTTGTGTAACCTTACGTGTTTAAACAACTCCGTGGTAAAATTTCGTTATTCTCCAGCAAAACTCCTCTAGTCTTTGTACTGCAATTTCTGTAAAGTTTGCAGAATTTGATCATTTATCTGTTGTTGTTAACGGTATATTCGCCTAAAAAGTGAAATATGTATATCAGGAATCGCCATACTCAGACAATAAAGCCTCGCCACGCAGTGAAAATAAGGAGAGGAAAAGAGAGCATGTGTTTGTAAGAATATAAATTTCAAACAAGACACCACAAACAATTAACGAAAAAGAGAAATAAAGTTAAATTTTGTCTGTGTATGACTCATTAATTACATGTACGGGGAGGCTCTGTAAAAATTGAACGTGAACTTCATTGTTTACGGGTTTACGAATTTAAATAAATATTTGTAGGCAGCACATGCTATTCCTGTGACGATATGAGTCATGCTGAACTGTGTGATGTCATACAACGTTGCCAGAATAATGAGGTCGGTAAAACAACGTACAATTAGTTTACTTTACTTATAAGAACGTTCAAATGATACACAGAATGAATGGATGGATATTGCGTTACAAAGTGTTCAAATGGTATATTACTCTAAAGATTTTTTTCGGCGTTAGCTTTCTAAGCTCACTTTTGACCTAGTTTTTCGACCAATGAAATGTTGTGAATAATACTCGTATTCTATTATTATGCAGCGGAAAATGAAATAAACTATTTCGATTGGTAGCTTATTTACACCAGTGAGGCATCTAGAAGGGTGGAGAGGTATCTAGTGGGATTTTTATTATTATGCAGCGGAAAAATCAAATAGATTATTTCGATTGGTTGTTAGTGGGTGTTGTTTACGATTACCGTAACGCTTTTTATATTTTGTGTAAATATTTACCAGTCACTTACATGTTCGAGCATTTTCGTTTTTAAAAGCGATAATTGTATTGGGGAAAAAACATTTTTACGATTTAAATAACCAGTCAAGTCAATATTGATGGCTTAAATACAATTTTATATTCTTGGGTGTCAGGTACACTTGCGTACAATACACAGTGTAAACCGAAAGAGAAGTGCATATATTTCTAATTCCTCCTGTTTCCTTTCTAGTTCCTTTGATACCGATTGTTAATTTAAAGTATAAAACTAAAGTTTTCTGTAGTGTAGTGGCTAACTCTCTCGCCTCGCAAGCGGAGGCCCCGGGTTCAATACTCGGGATGGACACTTTTTTAAAGTTAATTTATGTAAAAGTTGGTAAATTTCGCTCGTGTAACAAGCTGCTATTATTTATATTTATTAAATTTCAAGGACATTTATTCATCTTGAGTTCTAACTATACAAGAGGTATTATATTGAAACTGAATAAATGTAGATCAAGACTTAATGTAAGACATTGCTTCTTTCATCGACTTATTATCACCGTATGAAATTGTTGCAACAGCTTCCACATTTTTTGAAAGACACTTTCCATGTATTTATGAGTTGTCATGATTCGGTCGCTTAATCTCTAGGTCATACTAAGAAGGCAGGGAGCCTGGTTCGTCAACAGCTATAACAAGTAAAATAAAATAACTAAACTGTGTCTGCTTCGCCTCTCTATATTTCTTTCTTTCTTAAATACATGTATACGTAAAACTTTTCCATCAACGCCGTTTATCTTTTTTAAAGATATTTCTTGTTTCAATTGTTTTCTATTATACGTTTCACAGTTTAAATACTTACCAGGATTAGTACTCCTAGTAAAACTTGTTATTATATGCTGTGGAGTGAATTCATAAATCAAGTGAAACAATACGATTAATGCTTACATTTAAAATATAACAAATCAGTCCTGATTTCATGTGCAGGCAAATAGATCAAAATGCATAAATCAATATTTTCTGAACTAATGATTAAATGGTTGATAGAATAATTAACATTTACGCAGCATACTATTTATGCATCTGTACGGTATATACGGGGACAGAAATAAATGATTGTAACATATAGAGGTTAGAAAAGTAGATGAAATGGGAACTTTGAAAGCCATCGAACACAGCAAATAATAGAAATGCCCAATACTGTCCACGCCGCTATAGTAATAACATCATCTGTAGGTACATTCATGGATGTAGAGTTACGTGATATAATCAGCCCTTGGTATCCGACTATGATTTATCTGACAAATGTGTTGATTAATTGTCAAATGTTTCTTTTTTTAAAGATATTATATGTGGAAAAGTATGCAACACATTCGGGAATACGTTTTAAATCCGGATGCATGAGTAGAACTGTATGACTATTGCTTTTGTTTTCTTTATCGTTGATTTTAGAGATAATAATATTTAAATAATAATTTATAACTGTTTACTGTGGACACCTGAGTACTGAGTGAATTCTTTTTAATATTTTTAGATTTTGAGCGTCGTTGTTTCCTGATGTTTCTTCTAGTTATACATCAAATTAGATAAATATGTGTGTGTTTTTTAGAAAAGAACTTAAACTCAGAATAACAGCCTATTAATTTCTCAAAACTACTGTAATGAGCGTTTGTTCTTCTCATACATGTAAGGCCTAAATATTGTTGCATTTAGATTTTTCAAGTTTTGATCGATCGATTTTAATATTTTGCTTTCTGATTTATTATATTCCACCATAAGCAATGCCTACATGAAAATCAAGCCAAGTCCGACGTTGTTTGTATGGAGTGTTGCTCCGGGAACTATTGCAATAACAGAGGTTGCGGTGAAAACAGTAAGACTTTTTTCTTATGTCATATAACTATAAGTACAGTAGTATGTGAATTTAATGTAAAGCCGTTTGTTTGTAAATTAATGCTGCAACTTAAGTTGCGTTCCACGCGCATATTCTATAGTAAAAGAAAAACATGTTTCCAGGAACTGGAAAGAGACTAACGCTTCTTATAGATGTATCAAGAAATTGACTTTCTTTTAGAAGTGGCTAGTTTTAGGAAGTGGTACATTGTACTTCTTAAATAGGAACGAATATCTATTAATTGTAAATAAACAAGAAATATCTAAAGAAGATGGAACAGATTTTCTGATGAATGAAAGCAAAGAAAAAATATAGCCCTTTGAAACAGACGACAATCATTAGTATAAGAAAGATTACGTCTAAAAATAGAAACACATTGGCTTGTTTGCAGGAGCAAAATTTACCAACTTTTAATAGTATGTTAAGTATAATTTGACAAGTGTATATTTTTATATTTTCGTTGTCCTTATCAGGATTTCCTGACCGACACAGCAGAAGATCGATGTGTTATGACTGTCAGCGCGTCCTTAGTCCAGAGCTTTGTAACCGGGTCGCTCTGTGCTTGCCGGAGGAGGTATATATTTATACCTTAAACTTATAAATGTTCCTCTATCCTCTATCATTCTAACTAAAGATTAAAATTAAACATTTACGATTATTGTTTATTTTATAATTGAAAAACTGACAGTATGATTTTATGTTTTATGAGCCATGTTCGACACAAAGCTTTGAAAAAACATACCATGAAAAACATCACCCTCGAAAACACACAGCCAAACAAAAAAGAAAGAGAGAAACAATTCTGAGGGAGAGAGAGAGAGAGAGAGGTTTGGTTCTACCGTAAATACGGGGACTTTTGCAAGGTTTTTAACCTACATTGTGGGGTCTCGAAAATATTGTGGGAACATTTACCGGTCCCCGAAACTACGGTGGTATAATTTTACAATAAATAGTGCAAAATGAAAAAAAATCATTTGCAGCAATGTCCCCACAGTGTTTTGAAAATCTCTCAAAAGTCTCATTTTGCACCATAAATGCTCAATAGAGTTCTTGTACTCACAAAAAAGAGAGAGTTCTTGTCCTCACAAAAAATCTCACTACTTCTTACTTGATACCAGGGTTAAAATTGGTGGAGGGACTACTTGTTCACTCAATGGCTATTGAGAAAAAAAATCCAACACCACATGGCCTAAAGCAGTGGTACTCGGGCGAGTGATTGTCCTTGGCCACCTTCTTTAATTTCGGTGTCTTTTGTCACAGTATGCACAATGCAGCTTTATCAGTACTAGTTCAATATGTTCTTATGCACATTAGCAAGAGCAGAAATAAAATATTGGAAGTTTATTTGTTTATTTGTTTTTTCTCTGTATATGTCTGATTGAAAATGGCTCTTTAACCACCTGGAAGCATTATATTTTTAAAACTTGGAAATGCAAACAGCATTAAAAAAAGATTGACCAAGAAGGAATGGCCAATGAAAACAAACGTTGAATAATGAAATCAAAGGATGAAACCACTTGAATATTACATTTATACAAGTATAACTATTCTAATTTGAGCATGTCATAATTACTCTTAGTTCGTCATTATCAAGCCATTACCCTTTCCCTGCTGGAATCATTTTTTTCTGCTTTGCTACCAATGCAGACCAGTAGCATGCTCATCCGTGCAGATCCCCTACCCCTATTAACAAATAATTATACCTTCCAAAATGAAAACCGGACAAATTAGCAGGAAATGGCTATTGAATGGGATGCATATGCATTGGCAAAGGGACAAGGCCACGTAACGATTTAAGTAATTACACACTACATTCACCGAGCGTGTATCTGTGATTTGGTACTGATCTTTTTCCATAGATTCTGATTTTGAATATACTTTTATTAAATTGGTATAACATACATGTATGAACCTCCAAAATCTCGATGTAAGTGAAGTTTGGGAGGGGAAAAATTCTCCTTATAAGACCTATGTGGTACCCGCTAAAGAGTAAGGGCCGACTGCAGCCTATGACTGTCAAATCTGTCGTTTATTATTGCATGTCATTTATTTACGAATAAACGACAGATCCTCGTGTATGTCCGTTAGTAATAAATTATAATGCTTCCTCCGGACTGATATAATATCACTGATAGTGGAGTTACAGTGGCTAGAAAATACTTTCTTATTATCTATCCAGATGAAAAAGTCTGGTTATGATAGATATTTTTTCACTACAATGACAAATTATAGCAGCCATCCTTGGATTATCAACTTTTGAGACAGTTGTCACTCCACAGGCTTTGTCCTCTTTAATACTGTGGACTTGAGAGAGTTCTTGTCCTCAAAAAAAGAGAGAGTCCTTGTCCTCACAAAAAATCTCTCTACTTCTTACCCAGTTGTCATACTGTAAATTTTAAAGTAAGATATTGTAAAAAGCACAGTTTGTGATTCATCTGACCTTGATTAGTAACGATAACACCCCAGGAACTGGTAGTCCCCACAAGTGGGTCCTCGTTGTTACGGTAGGACCAGACAGCTCTCTCTCTCTCTCTCTCTCTCTCTCTCTCTCTCGACAGACGTCAAAGGAGCAGATCAAACACAAATCTCAGTTTCTAGATGAATGCATTTTTATTTTAATGATTGTATTATTTATTTACTTTGTGATACTGAACTTGTGCTTATTATTTTGTATACATAGTTGTGGGTTGTTAAGGATAGGTGATAAAAAATGTATTACAACATTATACCTGGTTCTTTTTTCAATCTGTACATTTGCAGTGGGAGCATGGACATGAAAAAATCTATATTAAGAAACAGTGTCACTAACCGTTTTACTGTATATGGGTTTGAATGCAATGAGCCAACTATTTGCAATCTTTGTTCATGCCTAGTTTAGGCTGACAAAGTTGGTTTGAGAATACTTTCTCTCGGGGTTTTAGCAGTACAATTCGTCAGCAAGATTGAAATTTAATCACTAAAATAGTGAAACATACATATCAGGAATAGCCAAAATCTGAAAAACACAGCCTCTCCACACGACCAACAAAACATAGAGAAAAACGAGAGCATGGGTCTATTTAATGATCAATTTCAAATGAGGCACCGCAAACAATAAACGAAAAGAAAACCTGATGGGAAACCGCTTTGGAACGGTCAGTAGCAAAACAATTTGCCAGTATGGGTTTAAAACAAGAACTAGGGTTCACTAACCTCAGACTTGCCCCAACAGGTTCTTTTATTAACAAACAAGTATAAGTTATCTCAGTGAATTAGCTCCGACCCAATCAATGCTGTAACACACTAACATATAAAACATAAGAAGCTTATTCAAGCATAAACGTGGATACTTGATATACGTTGCTGAGAACAGCGCCCCCTGGAGGCAATATATTTTTTTCCTGAACATTTTCAAGTAACTTATTGAAATTGTGTTTAAACAAGACGTTTTACACTAGCTTTTTAAGACCTAAATCAGTCAAGTAAGCAGAGTACCCTCAGAATTTAAAAATTATCATCTTGAAAGAGCATAAAATGTTTCTAGATATAACGTTCAGATCATAATCACAACAAATTGATAGTAAACTATCGCACATATGACGAGAACTCAACGCAGGAATAGGCTGTCTTACATGTATAAAGGATTAGCTTCATCATCATCAGTTATTTCCTGTATTTGCTCCGTCATTTACTTGATTATTGTCTGTTGAATCTGAAATAAAGAAAATGAATGTGGGTGAAATTTATGAAAATTAATACCACGGTAGATAGCCTAGAGTTTTACCGGAGGGACCCAAAAGGGGTTTAATTGTGTCGCTGTAACTTCCTTTTGAGGGCATCAATATTTAATTTTCATGGAGATTTTGTCACAGGAAGTTGGAAATTATCAAGTAACTACGCTAACAATACCACAAACGAACCCCATTTCTGAAAATCATGTATCTGCACCTGTTTTAGATCCTCGCATTGTGAACTACTTTATTGATTACTACTTTTCTATCATGCTACTTATGATAATAAGGAGATAGTTCAATCAACAACAATGGTACTACTGTTGAAGCACCAAACTGTTTTATGGTTGCTCGTGTCCGAACTTCATTATGCTGGTTCCGCGTTCGACTATTTAAAAATAACGGTCTCTTATCATTATTTTGACGAATTGGCACTAAACTTTGTAGACCAGCATATGCTTATTTCAGGTATGGATTGCTTTGGTATATTGTTCAACTCCTTAACTATAATTTCAATTTAAAGTTGGCATTTAAACGGTATTTTAGACGAAAACAGACGTATCAAGAAATTAACACCACGGCTACTATACAATTTCGTTACTTAAACACGATTCAACTGAAAAAAAGGATAATTTATTAATCCTTTACTCCTCATATACGAGTTTTATCGCATTTGCGACCAGAACCTATTCAGATCAGTCGGCATGTCCGTGACATCTGATTTGAATTTATTTTGTTCTTACCCAGAAATAACCTGACAGACAGATAGCGACAGACAGACCGACCGACAGACAGACGAAAAAAAGTAAACTTACTTGTCGTTATATTAAAAGATCCTGCTTCTGATGTTGGTGCTACTGTTGTTGTTGGTGTTGTTGTTGTAGTTGTCGCTGTTGTTGTTGGTGTTGTTGCTGTCGTAGTTGTCGCTGTTGTTGTGGGTGTTGCTACTGCTGTCGTAGTTGTCGCTATTATAGGTGTTGGAGCTGCTGTTGTTGTAGTTGTCGCTGTTGTTGTTGGTGTTGTTGTTGTTTTTGTCGTAGTTGTCGCTGTTGTTGTAGGTGTTGGAGCTGCTGCTGTTGTTGTAGCTGTCGCAGTAGTTGTAGGTGCTTGTTCTGTTGTAGTTGTTGTTGTCACTGTTGTTGTAGGAGGTGGTGCCGCTGAAGCTGTTGTCGAGGGTAGCGGTGATGCTGTTGATGTTGCTGTTGTTGTGGGTGGCGGTGATGCTGTTGTAGTTATTCCTTCCGCTTCACATTTCGGCGTCGGATCCCATTCCCCTGTGCTGTTACACACAACTTGTTTTATACCTTGAAGTTCCACGTAACCCTCGGCACAGGAAACTCGCAGTTTTGCTCCGATGTAATATTGGTTTCCATAAACTACGCCATATGCCAAGTTAAGCTGCCCGCATTCTGAAGGATTGCAACCAGTAAATATTTGTTATTTACAGCGAAATATTGGTTGAAATATCATAAATTAGTATCCAAAATTGATTGTGAAACGCCGATAGGAGACAGAAGACGAGACTAGATTTTTTATAAATCAGCATAATTCTAAGGTGGTCCGTTTTGGCAATTGTTCCCTTCGCCCTTAATCGATGACGCAACGATGCGAACAGATGAAATCTTAGACAAGAAGGAACGATGATGACGGAACGGAGGCAACATTTCGAACGGGAGATTTAACGATTGCAAAGAAGTGTTATCGCTCTTTTGCAATTGTTCTGCTGCTGGCTCCAAGGTTATAAAGCTGAGATTGGAAACCAGTCTCAAATCTCAAGCATCTGATTGGCTGAAATGGCGACTGGTCGCCATTTCAGCCAATCAGATGCTTGAGATTTGAGACTGGTTTCCATGCTCAGTTTTATAACCTTGGGCACTGATTTCCATTGACACCATCTATTCACATCTTTGCCATCATTCTTTTGCTCATATGCGATCATATGCGATCATGTGAAAGGACGATAATAAAAGCTCGAAATTATTATAGCTCTTTCTCCATTGTTTCTTAAGTCTGTTTGCCATCGTCTGTTTGCTTCTTCGCGTTTTGTCATAGTCTTTTCGAGCTTGTTCGAAGACAAAACGGCGAAGACGCGAATGAACAGTGGCAAAACCGCGAAGCGATGATGGGAAAAGAGCGAAGGAAAGATGTCCGAGTTGCCAGATAAGAATAACTGGTCACTGTATATTGATAAGATCTACTAATACGGTATCTAGAAAGGTGGGGCTCTTTCGAGACGTTTTCAAACCATATTGGCCGAATTCGATTGCAGACAACAACCCGTTATTCCCTTTATCATGAATTCTAACAAAACCGCCAAAATTCCCCGTAGGCAAGGTATGTAAGGGGCTACGCCTTTCGTGGTATATCCTTCCGCATCTGAACTCCGCTGCGTGATAAATCCTGCGATTTATTACCGGAAGATATTTATTACCTTAAAAGTAAATTTCAAATTAAATTATTATCAAAATCTGTCCACAATTGCTCCGATATGCCTCGTGACGTCAGGAACTTGTACACAAAATTATTTAGGCCAAAGGCATGATCGCTAAGATATAGAAACATTACGTTTGCATTTAAGACGATTGCGGTAGTTTCAAATTTCACGTATTATGAATATTATATGAGCACCGTTTGCATTTTACATCCTTTTAGGGTTGTTTTGTTTCAAGGTAATGTAAATTGTGTAGTCAATGGGCAAGGAAAAGAATTTAATTCTTATATAATACTTGTTAATCAACTCTATTTAAAACTGAGTGCCCATTTCGATTGTTTCATACAAACTGTGAACACGAAAAATTCATAACCTTGTGAAAATTGAAAATACCGCAATCGCCTTTTAAATTAGTCGGGTTAGGATCGAGTGTGACATAAAATACCATTGCTGTGTACAACGAAGATATCAAATCAAGGTTTTACCTACCTTCTATATCGCACTGACCATCCTCTAGGTTACAGACATGTCCGACATGAGAGCAAGTGCATTTGTCAGCCTAAAAGTAACAATAAAATATATTATTTTTAAACTTGCCTATTTGAATAGTAAAGAATTAAACTCCGCCACAGTGTAATGCCCGGTGATCACTCTCCAAAACACTAAACAAGCACTTAAATCAAATCTTGGTCCATTTTTAGCAACCCCCAAATTTTGTTCACTATTTTTGGCTGAACACATTACTCTGGTAGGCCGCTGTTTGTTGTTCTCGCAATCTAAAGAAAGGATTACTTATGATGAAAATTCGCTGGTAATCTCATCACCGAAAACTGAGAAAGAGAACAGAATAGAACATATAGTTTATAAGAATACAGGATACAGACTCATCGTCATAGTGTACTTTATCAATTACATTACCAATGAGAAAACTTATTGTACAAAGTGTGACGGTCTTTATTAAGAAGTGACAAAATAGTGCAAAACTTTATATTTATCGGATTCTTTAACATCCAACAACTGTTTAAATATAGGACTAAGGTTGTGTTAACAAGAACAACTATCCAACAAATAAGGAATACTTGCTTCGGGTGTGTTCATATCAATCCTTTCAATAAAGATGCAGGCTTCTTCGTCCTCTTCCAGCACAAATACATCCTCCTTATGAAGCTCGCAGAAGTTCATACGTCGTCTATATCCCACGGATTTGCACGTCTGTCTCCTGACACAGGCTTCTACACATTCCTCTAACGAGACGTCCAACAACTTGACAAAACTGTTCATTGACTCAACACAGTTATAAGATGATATGTTAAGTATAACATAACTTATGTTAGCTTTCAGTAAGTGTAAACACAGCAAAAACACTGCTAATTTTCCAAATATTTTGCTCATTGTGTCTTTCTGTGATATACATTTATCAGTTCATTTTAACAGTCTATACAATCATAAATATAATGTGTAGTTGCAATTATACTTATTCTTACTGAAAAACATTCATATAAAATGATTTTAACATCATTTGAAATTAGTGAGAAACTCGCAAGGTTGGCGCTTCCACTAAGATGTTGAAACCTTAATTATATTTGAAATTATGAGAAATGTGCATGGCACGGCGAACGATCAGTCGTTATTATATGCAATGAAAATATAAAACAATCAGTCTTTAAGAAAAAACAAAGGTAAAAACTTAAAGAAGAAAAAAGGTAAAATCCTGTGTTATATTTGAAAAGCAGATAAAAGAAGACTATGCTATAATGTATCCCGTATATCCGTGTATTTTAATTCAATAAAGCGTATTAAAATTTATTTTTAAAATAAAAGTTAAAACCTTAACACCTTTTTCTTCGATGCCTTGCTTTAAAATGGCAGTATACAAAATCGAAATACAAGTGTTTTGAAAAAAACTTAGCTCGCCTGAACGAATAAGCGTTTGCATTTTGGTGTATATATTAAAACCTGCAATGGAGTGTCGAATTAAAGTCATCTACTTTATAAAAATATGGTGGCTGGCTAATTTCATATTGCGGTTTCTTTATTCATCGCGAAGGATAAGCTAGCGAAAAAGACAAAACGAAATAAATTTAAAATAAAACACCAGGTGAGCAGGAAACAAAACTACGTAAAGCCATGTAACATAAAAAGATAACGAATTGTGTAGAAATAAAATATTTACACTTTCACTTCGTCCTCGTTCATCTAACGAATCATTATTTGTGATGGTAAACAGCGTGACGTAATAATTTGAAAGGCATGACTATAGTAGAACCATTCACAATATATTCGACGTTGCACAATGTTTTGACGTGTGATGTCGCCCAGCAAGTACGTTTTCACGATGGACATAGCTTTCGCGCTAACGACGCGTCTATCGCGCCTACGACGAATTTCTATTGCGCAAACAACACATTTTGATGGCGGATTTCGTGGCAAAAGAGCGTCACCGCAGTAAGTTTACACTTTGTACTTCTTTAGATGATGATACCATGGCAAGGGTCTGATCGCAAAGTATCACTAGAAAATGCACAAACTTTGCTGTTTTTTTGGAGAATCGCCCACAGTTTTGCGAGGTAGGTGCAAAATGTTGTGATTTCAAAGAAAAATTATTTTGCACAGTACTACCAGGCATATGCCTATTCCTACCAGAATAAAAATATCAGGGGATGTTTTCATTTGACAAATATTACATTTCTTGTAAAATATATGTATCTTCTGCTTATTTATCAGAGAAGAAGTCTAGAACGCTTTTGTCTGAACGCATCTATGACGCTACCCTTTTTGTTCCATGTAAATTGTTAGGTTTGGCAGAGGAGCATGTTGCTTCCAACATGCTTCGTTTTAACCGACATAAAATTAAGTATCTGAGAATATCTCTTCTTTTATTAGTTTGACAGCTACACGTCTTGTCAAGCTATGGCAGATTCGTCCTGATGCAAACTTTTCTTAAATGTTCTCAAATGGTTTCAATGACAAAAGAGCTAAAATTATATCGAATAACATAATAATACTGCATGTAAAACAAACTAAGTCTTGGATATTCGGTGTGTAGTAGCACTTAGTGATTCTATCTTAAACGCTTTTTAATTGGCTCAGATTTCAAAATTTGCCACGAAGGTTCTATGAAAAAGATTTTTTCAAACAGTATTTCTTCCGACACCACAGGTCTAAAAACTGCTCTGCGCGCATGCGCATCAGTCAAGTGAACACAAAACTTATATGGCTTTCTTTCTCACAACACACAATAATGCTACTGCTTTTTATCAACTTGCCAAAGTCAACCAAAGTCAAATAACACCGATATAAGTTGAACCGACGTTCATTGAAAAAGTTAAAGTGAAAACAAAATCTACTCAAAAAAGGTGAAATATGCATATCAGGAATTGCCACATTAAAAAAAACAGCCTCCCCACACAGTCAAGAAGAAGAGAGAGGGAGAGAGAGCATGGTTAATACAATGATCAATTTCAAAGACACCACAAACAATTAACAAAAATGAGAACCCGAGGGGTTAACGCCTTGAAACGGTCAGTGGCAAAGCAAATTGCCAAGGGTGGTTTAAACATGGTTCTAGGGTGCACCAACCTCACACTTGCCCCAACAGGTTCTGATATAGAACAAGTTGTCTTGGTGAAATAACTCCAACCCACCTATCAGCTCAACAGTGTTGCATGCAAAAGCGCACAAACATATAAAACATAAGAAGCTAATAGCATTGCAAAGCCAAAAGGCGGGTACTCAATGATCTTACCGATACCAGAGCTCCTGGAGTAAAATCAGCAAGAACACGATGACAGGGATAAAAGAAACAAATCGAGCTTCTAGGTTCTTTTCAAGTTGGAAATTCTTCGTTTTTGGCGTCAGAATTTAGAATTATGTTCGGGTTTTCAATATCGCTTTCTTTCTCTTATAAAATTAGATATAAGTTTTCCTTTTAGAAGATTTCATATTTACTTCTTTTATAAATCAAATTATGTCACCAGAGAAAAAATGTTTGTTGGGAATAGTTCATGTCTTAAGTTCTCATACATGTAAGTTGTATGTCTCTTCACATAAGCTATTCATTCACGTTAGTACATAGTAATTTTTATGCTAGTAGTTTTTACCGTAGTCTGGAAAGTCTGGAAATGCTATGGTTCGGGAGTGTTTCATTCATATACTGCTGCTTCATTAACTTCAAATAGGTATAACAATTTACGGACGAATCTGATTTCCGAAAAAGTGCTTTTAAAGGAATATTTAACTGTATGTACAATAAGCTTTTAAGAAGTACAAAGCTTTTGTTTAAATAGTGGTTTCAAGGTGGTCTATAGTCTTTATTTTTTAACAGTTTTAGAGAGTTCCAAGGAGATTAACTGTAAAATCCCTCTGTGTAAATCGGGTTCCTAGCTCTTTAATCGTTTCTCAAACGTTTTATTCCGTTAAACATGTAATCGATATCGCTCCCACACGTGAAATAAGAGAAAAACTGGCATGTGAATAATACACATGATATATTTTGACAAACACGTGTTCTTTTCTTAGGTAAGCAACATCTCACACGCACCAAATCTACTAGGCAGATGAACTACAAAAGGCTTGCGTCGTAGATGCGTTCAGACGAAAGCGTTCTAGACGCGTTCAGTTCACTTCTTCTCCGATAAATCAGCAGAAGATGCATATATTTTACAAGAAATGTAATATTTGTCAAATGAAAACTTCCCCCGATATTTCTATTCTGGTAGGAATAAGCATATGCCTGGTTGTACTGTACAATTTTTTTTTTTTGAAATCACAACATTTTGCAAATACCGCGCAAAACTGTGGGCGATTCTCCAAAAAATCAGCAAGGTTTGTGCATTTTCTAGTGATACTAACAAAAACTAGAACAGTGAGGGGGTACTTTGCGATCAGTCCCTTGCCATGGTATCATCATCTAAAGAAGTACAAAGTGTAAACTTACTACAGTGACGCTCTTTTGCCACGAAATTTCACCATCAAAATGCGTTGTTTACGCGATAGAAATTCGTCGTTGGCGCGATAGACACGTCGTTAGCGCGGCGCGAAAGCTATGTCCAGTGTGGTTTTGTCACGAGTTGCTGCGAAAAAGCGTGCCGTCATTCACTTTGTCGTCAATGATGTTGTTCCGACAGCCATTCGAAAAAAGTCGGTGTAAACAAACGAATTACAATTCCAGTTTATTAAAACAAATCAAAAACGAAGTTTGTGTCAAGTGTATACCCTATAGTTTCGATACTTATTATAGATGGGTCATCTCTTAAAATATTTGGAGAAAACAGGGTCCGTCTCAAAGCACAACTGTCATGTGAAATCGACGGGTTATAAACGGTCAAGATTAGGACAAGGGGTCAAAAATAATAACTGCACAAACTTGATGTTGTTGATTTCAACGGTAGGATTTGTATTTATTAAATTTTTCAGTATAGATGGTCAGGTGAACGATTTATGATTTATTTGCCCCTTTATTTTTTTTTCTCTCATTAAAAGCATGATCACAATAACGTTCAAATGCTTATTTTATTAAGGTTAGAACGCAGCAGTGTAACACTACTTCAAACATTCAAGTTCATGTTAAATTCATGAGTGGTATTAATTATATTAATAGAGAATAATAAAAAAGTAAACAAGTTTATAATTAATCGAATATGTAAACATTTGATCGCTGAATAATTTATTTGAGACACAAGCATTTCTTGTGTTCTATACGGAAAATGAGTGAATGTTTTATTATACCCAGTCATCTGTCAATCATAATGATTGACCAATCTCCTTCGCAGAGTTGTCGTTCCTTACACTCACTTTACATCTCTGCGAAAGGCTCAATGTCTTGATTTTTTACCAAACTCGACAGCCTTTTTTTGTATACAGTCATAAATTATGAATTTGAAAGCTTGAGGTAAAACAAATGACTGAAATCTTTACTATCTTTCATTAAAACCGAAGAAACCCAAGCTATTGTAAATGTAATTTGTGAACTATTTATTTGAGTTATAGTAAAAGTAGTTGAAAGTAGTCACAGCCTATAACAGAGGTTAATGTAATGAGCCAATAGTGTAAGACAGTGATGATTGACTTCTTCGTCTATTTCCAAAGCTTGTCGACGATTGCCGAAAATGTTTTTACGGAAATTGACACAATGAAGTTTTATATCATTCCGTCATCTGTCAATCATTATGATTGACGTCAACGTCTTTCCCGAAGCTTGTCGGAGATTGCCGAGTATGAAAATGTCCGATAATGCCTTACTTGCAGTCATACCTTTCGCTGTGATATTTATCTTTAAAATTTGAAAGTAAAATTAAGATGTAATCATTACATCATGACATCAAAGATACCATCTCATACCGATCATTTTCGCATAAGATCTTTTTCATTTTGGAAACTACGTTAAGTCAATATGATTAATACATGCATATTCGATTATATTGATTATACTCAAGGAATTTAAGGCACGAAATGTAATGACAGCGTTCCATTATACTTTAGAAAGGATGTGCATCGCTGGATATCTTTATTACCCAAAAGATAACTTCTGTTGCAAAACAATAACACAATAACACCTATTTATGACTGATTATGAATAAGGTTACAGTCACGTGATACTATGTTTATATAACCAAGAATGATCTTGTGGTAGATAGGGTGGATTTAATATTTTGACAGTAATAAATACTCATCAAGAGAACTTGGCGATAACAATTATATACCACATTTAAATGTACATTTCTGTCACGTGATTGTCCAGTTAGCGTTAATTTACTATATATCGACAATAGACACAATATCAAATGGAACCTTGGAGCCGTATGTTTTTGTATAACAAAGTATTGCCTTTTAAAATATGATTGTCCATGTTCCCCTCGTTCAATTTTTCCGATAGCAAGTTCTGGCTGTGTAATGTAATAGGGAAATAATATTAATAATTTACCGTTTCATATTATAGAGTATTTATGTATTCTAAATTTTAAAGTTTTATTCTTAATTTTCTTAAAAGATTTTAGGGTTTAATTTTTATTAGGTTTCTTTAAAAAGTTTAAGTAATATTCATATAGTGTTATAAAATATACATGTAGGTTAAAACATAGTACAAGTAACTTATCAAACTGTCAGGAAGCTTTTAGTCACAGGTTATTTTCCTGTATTCGTGTGTTAACTAATTACTGTTATGTCAATTGTTATTATTGATAAAAATAATTGGACGCATATATTTCGAATAAGCGACGGAAGTACACATTAAAAACTGTCATTATGTCAAAAAGATTCATTCGGGTAATGTACGACCGTCTCGGGTATTTCTAATAAAAAACCGTGCTACGGACCGGAAAACGACAATTCGAATTCACATTCGGACTCTTTTGGCAAAGGGAATGCTAAATTACTAAATTATTTAAGGGGAAATTATGTCAGTCGAAATATATGTTGATAGAAATTATACTTAAGATATTTACTTATGAAAAACTGTTAGAAACTTTGATATAATTATTTGATCTATAAACTTTGGAAGTCGGAAAGTTAATCAATTTAGAAACTTTATCAAGTGTTCGTTTCAATACAGTTGGTTGGGGTTATTTCATTACTACGCTACAAGAGCGATTTTGGTGCCAAATGCCAAGGACTCTTACTTCTAGAGGTCGTCGCGGAACACCGAGGAGGAAAACTACTATACGTCACGCCGAAAAGCCATGTTAGTAAACTGGCTATTGTTCTTTTTGCTCGTTACATTAAATGTTTTATATATAATGGCTGAAGCTAATATAGAGCGAGTTTTTCAAGATTTGGCTACTCAATTAAGAAATGTTTCCACCACAGTAGGAATTCAAGGCGTAGGGCAAGTTGTACCAAATTTTGATGGAAATTCTACAGATTTTAAATATTGGATAAAATCAATTGAAAAAATGCAGTTTTAACAGGCTTAGATGATGAAAGAAAGAAAATGGTTTGTTATCAGACCGCAGTAGGACCCGTATCAGATTTTATCTTCAGATTCCTTAATGACAACGCAGGTTGTACATGGGTAGCATTAAAGAATGCATTATCTACTAGTTTCTCAGAAGTTCAAGATGCGCAACATGCGGCCTATTTACTAAGAAATGTCAAGCAAAAACCTGGCGAAAATGTAACTTCATATGTAGAACGGTTATTATCTTTAGTCGACTATGCTTATGTAGCACCAAGACAAGATCAAAATCGGCAAGGAAATTTAGATATTATGGAAAATCAAATTATAGACATTTTCATTGATGGATTAGTTAACAATTCTTTAAAAATTAAAGTAATGCGTGATAATCCAACTACTTTAGACGCCGCTGTAAATTCAGCCAAAAATAAACTAAATTTGCGAGCAAGATTCAAATTAAGATTTGGCACGTCAAGTGATTCACAAAATAATCCTGCTCCCGAGCCTATGGAAGTCGATCATGTTAGGCCTCAAAAATGTCAATTTTGTCAAAAGATAGGACATAACATTAAAGATTGTAGAAAACGTTTGAAAAGTATTCAAGCAGTTTCGGCCGAAACAACTCAACCAGTGTATTGGCAAAAATCTCAAGAAAATAAACAATCTACTTCAAATAATTGGAAAGTAAAATGGACTGCTGGAATTGTGGTAAATTAGGACACTTATGGCGAGAGTGCAGAAGCGCACCACGAAATAGATCAAACAAAGCTCAACCTTTTAACTTATTAATTCCTGTCAAAAAGAAGTCGATTGTAGGAAAAACGGTTTCTCAACATATAGTATAGCGTTAGCAGGTAATCCAAATTCATGTAACATTAGAGTAGGAAAATATAAAATTAGAAAACTTGTAGATTCTGGAGCGGAAGTTTCATTAATAAACCGCCGCACTCTTAACTCATTTAAAAAGAAATACCAATTAAAAAGAAATCACAATATACCCTTGCAGTCGGTTGGGGAAATGCATTAAATGTAGAAGGGTTTGTAGAAATTCCTTTCAAAATTGGAGGTAATGTACTGAAGCATAAATTTTATGTAGTATCAAATATGAATCGAAGGGCAATTTTAGGAAGAGATTGGCTTATAGATAACGAGGTAAGATTGTATTTTGACCTCGGATGCCTGAGGGTTCATGATAAGTATGTCTCTTTAGAAGAGGATATTCATATAAATTCAGTTGTTAGACTTCAGAAAAGCACAGTTATAAAACCTTAAAGTGTACATACTGTAAATGGGCAGTTAAACGAAAATAGCAAATTTGAAAAATCAAACATTTACGAATTAAAGAGTGTCGAAGATGGTTATTTGAGTACCGAACCGGGCTTAATGGTAGCAAATTCAGTATTCAAATTCAAGGGACATAGACAATTTCCCGTCATGATATTAAATAGTACAAAAACGACAATGCGTTTAAGACAAGGGTGCCCCATAGCAACAATAGAACAAATTGACGAGGAAAACATAGCATCTGTCACAAGTTCGACCAATGATTTTTCAGAAAGGCATTAAATAAGGAATCAAAAATTGATCCGAGCGAGAATAAAACACCCACGGAGCACTATGATTATGTCAAAGGATTGGTCTCAGGTATTCAGGATATTTTTGCAAATAATGACTCAGAGCTCACTCAAACTGATACAGTTAAAATGAAAATACCCACAGTTGATCACGAACCGATAAAACAACGTCCTTACAGAGTAACACTAAATGACAGAAAAATAATGAGTGACGCAATTGATGAAATGTTACAGGCTATGGTAATAAGACCCTCGCGCAGCACGTATGCTAGTCCGATGGTTCCGTACAAAAGAAAAATGATAATAGCAAAAGATTTTGTGTAGATTTTAGGAAATTAAATTAGGTCACTAAAACCTGTTCCTATCCTTTGCCAGTTATTGATGACATTTTGGCCACTTGAGGAGAAGCAAAAATTTTTACGTCACTAGACTTACAAAGTTCATACTGGCAGGTGCCTATTGAAGAATCAGACAAAGAAAAAACCGCCTTTGCTACTTTTAGAGGTCTCTACGAATTTAATGTAATGGCCTTCGGCCTGATCTTGGCGCCTGGGGTCTTCCAGGAACTCATGGCACAAGTCTTAGAGGGATTAGATTTTGCTGTCTTATATTAAGACGATATTTTAATCCATAGTTCCACGCTTGAAGAACACAAGCGCCATATAGATATCGTTTTCCAAAGGCTACGGGAACACAATTTAAAGCTTAAGTTAAAGAAGTGCCAATTTCTGCAGTCTGAGACTGAGTACCTAGGATTTATCATTGACAGGGATGGCATCAGACCCAACCCTGATAAGGTCAAAGCAATTAGGTCACTCCCTATTCTTAAAAATGTTAGAGACGTTCGTAGGGTCATAGGTGCAGCTAGCTTTTATAGACGGTTTATACCATCGCATTCAGTATACACTATGCTTTGCACCCTAGAACCTGGTTTAAACCCCCAGTGGCAATTTGTTTTGCCACTGACCGTTCCAAGGCGGTAACCCCTCTGGTTCTCACTTTCGATATTTGTTTGTGGCGTCCATTTTGAAACTGATTATTGTAATACCAGGCTCTCTTTTCCTCTCTACTTTTTGGCTGTGTGGGGAGGCTGTATAAGCTGGATGTGGCCATTCCTGATATGCATATTTCATTTTTTTTTACAAAAACTTGATCATTACTTGCATAATGCAGAATTCAAAATAATGACTGATCACAAGCCGCTGCAACATTTATTAGATTCTCCAATGCAATATAAGAAAATTCAGTTATGGGCATTGTCTATAAGTGGTTACAACTCTAAGATTGAGTATCTTCCAGGTAAAACGAATGTAATCGCTGACTTCTTCTCCAGGCCGCCCGAGTCTGAAAAGATACAAGCAGAGTCTGATTTTGACATTGAACCGGGAATATATGATAACACTTATAAGATTTCTGGAACAAACACAAAATCTGTAAAGACAATTGAATCTATCAAAAAGATTGAAGCTATAAATTCGAATAGCATTGATCCAAAACAATCAGCTATTAAAGATTTTGAAAAACAGGATTCTTTTGTGGAACCTGTGGCTGAAATTGAAGGGTTAAATTTACAATTTGAACAACAAAAAGATACTTCAATTGTCCAAATCAAAAATCAGCTTAAACAGGGTGATCCTAGTAAGTCAAAGTGCAGAAAATACTTAGAAGTTGATCAAGTATTATATTACTTTTCAAATCCTGACGAAGAACCCATTATGAGACTTTATGTCCCCGCTCACTTAAAAGGCTTGGTCATCAAACAATATCATGATAACAATGGACATCCGGGCACTCATCGTATGTTTTCCACAGCAAAAAACTAAATACTTTTGGCAAAATATGTTCAAAGATTTTCAAGCATATGTATCGACTTGTTTCGACTGTCAAACTAGAAATCTTACAAGGGTTAAGGCTCCACTAAGGGAAACAAACATTGCGCCTTTTCCATTTGCAATAGTTTCTATAGACGTATGCGGGCCTTATGAACAAACACAATTTTAACAATAGGTACATAATCTGTTTCATAGATATATTCAGTGGTTACCCAGAGGCATTTGCTGCCCCTGATAAAAGTACAAACACTATAATAGACTTACTTCTGAACGAGATTTATCCCAGATATGGCTGTCCGTTGCAAATCATCCATGACCGAGGGTCAGAGTTCACTAGTTCAACATTCAAAGAGGTCCTGAAAGAATTAAACATTGATAATGTTTCATGCACAGCTTACCATCCAGAAAGTAATGCTCAACAAGAAAGAATGCATAGGGTGTTACATGACATTTTGGCAAAAAGAGTTCAGGGTAACACTAGGGAACGGGTCATTCATCTCAATATGTCGTTAGCAGGAATCAGACACAATGTCTCTTCAAGTTCAAAATTCTCCCCCTTTTATTTGGTATACAACAGAGATCCTATTCTACCGATTGACAACCTACTTCGCCCTAGAGCTAAATATCATGGTGAAGAGTACCATAAAATTGCTTTGGAAGAACAGCATAAATCATTTCTTTTGGCTTACAGACATTTAAAACATTTAAAAAGAAAGCACAAACAGCAATTTGACAAAAAAGCTAAGGATATCAAGTTCGAAATTAATGACCCTGTCTATTACAAAAATTTTCAAAGAAAGAACAAACTCGAAGACCGCTGGAAATCCCATTACAGAATTATGGAACAAAAAGGTCCTGTTACTTACTTGATCAAGAATCAGCTAGACAATTCTGTACATGCCGATCAAATTAGGCTTGCTAATATCACTGAATGGCCAGAACGTAGACCCGTTACAGGTTACAATAAACGAAAGGCAAACTATGTCGTTGCGCCTGATGACAGTTCTAGTAGCTATGATGTATCAGATGCTTCTGATGCTGAAACATCAAACAACAAAAATACAGGTATATTCCAGCAAAGTACAAATAGAATTAGACAAGTAAGGGAAGACTCCTCATCAGAAGATTATATGCCATTAGCTCAATTACGTAAACATTTGAGGGAAAAAATCAGGAACAAAATAACATAAATGACTCAGAAAATTCACAGTCAGGAAATTCTTCAGATGATAATTCCGACTATGAAACATCACAGGAGATGAATTCGTCTGACGAAGATTCTAGTAATGAAAATTCTATCATGGATGTAAAATATGATCATTCTGCTTACCTGGGTGAGAAATTTCAGGAAAGCTCTGACGAGTCGCAGTCGGCAGACTCTATAGATACTGACGGTATGGAGGTTGACTCCTTGCCAGGCACACCTGCAACTGTTAATCAAGATAGTTTAGAAATAGGTGTTATTAAAAAATCAGTAACCCCAACAAACATTAATTCAGCAGATTCATGTCCCATGAATAGTACAAATTCTCAGCTTACAGAAGAGAATAAATCAGTCCCCGATAAGTTCACTGATAAACAAGAAAATGACAAACATAAGTGTCTACAATTACTGTTAAGTCATATGGAACGCAGTAACTCCGAGTTATTGCAAAACCTACAAAATTTCTTTTAATGAAAAAAAAAACAACAAAAAATACATAAAACTGACAAGAAAATAATTTTAAAAAATGAACTGTTCTGTTGAGATATAAATTAATGAATTTGGATAGTTCATAGAGTTAAGAAAGACGCTATACGTTGTTGTTGACAAACCTTAAAATGACTTCACATGGAATAGGGGTGAGCTCCATTCCATTCTACATAGCCTCGGTTGTTAATGTTAATTTTCCATAACTTTTTTGACCATTTATATGATTTCGTGTAGAATCATATGACGTAAATTGCTATGATTACGAGTTAAATCATATGACGTAAATTGATACCATTTCGAGTAGATTCATATGACGTTAACCAGTTTATGTTGTCGTTTTTAAAAGAAACTTGTAAATATCTATTAAGAGTGTTGCATCATCACGCATTGCGATTCGCAAGGTAATTTTCAGTAATTACAATATGGCTTATATTGTCTATTTTCAAAGACATATAACCATAATGCTAACTTTGTTTTTGTTTTAAAACAAAAATATTATTGAGTTATATAGTTGTAAATTTTAAATGTAAATCCTACATTTAATGCATTGTTTTCTCTGCCCAGTCAACGCTAGTTATATTTCATACATAAAGACACACGTTTGCAAACCATTTTCTTTATATTTGTGTTCTTAAATTATTATTTCTGAAACTGTCATCATCTTAAAGAAATTAACAATGTTTCAGTTTAAAGTATAGGTAAACTAATTACCTCATTTGAAGCAGTACTATGATGACAACAATAGCTGTCCGGTCCGATTCTATGCCTTCTTGTTCTAGTAGCCTTGACCTTTCTTGCCTTGGTGGTATTTTATATCAAAATTCCAAAAACACTCGATGAGCCACGGTTAACGAGTAAACAATCAATAACAATGCGCTAACAGGTACCCTGATCGTGCGCATGAGTGACCTTGATGAAAAACGAGGCAACATTGTCGATCGTCGAACACGCTTCAACCAATCATAATGCAGATGACGTTTAAAACCCCTGCAGCTCCTTCATCAGCCGGAAATATCTAGCCTTTGTAGTAACAGATAACAATCGCTTACAATCTAACATAGACAAAACCAGTCAATCAAATCCCCGTCAAGAATCTGCCTCCAGCCTTTGATAACAAAATCATCGACAAAAGCAATTCCCTCCAGCCTTTGATAAGCAAAACTGCATCCTTTTCTGTCACAATAGTGAAAGCAGTTCATCAAAAAGATTCATCAGCGAGATTAATCAGTATGACATTTCATAACACACTTACCTACAAAGTGTAGTAAAATCAAGAAAATATTCAACGTGTAATACCAAAATTATATCCTTCGACCATTAGTAACAATTTTCACCCAACGTTGTACATGTATCCAAATAGAGACAATAACGAATCAGGCATTCATGCATCCGTCAATTCACAACAATGGAAACAAATACACGACGAACTGAAAACGTTTTCAAACAAAGCAAGTTTCAAGACACACCTGCACCCGGCGAGATGGAGTCCGACAGCATCAAAGAAGACACGTTTTCTACGGCCGCGATGTCTAGTTTGGTTCACCTGAATATGCCATTGTCCGGAGATTACCTAGACGAACTACACATGGCGCGGTGCAGTGTGGAAACAGTATTTTATGTCGTATATTCGGAAATATTGATAACCAGTCTCGGGAGGTAACTCGTTGGCGAACTCCTTAGTCGTAAAAGAAACTGAAATTATCGGAATTTCATCAAAATCAATTTAATTAAAACATCTTCTTCGCTCGTCAAGACAGTAATTAATTCAGTTTCATTTATCAGTTTTGCAAATTAATTAATTCAGTTCTATTTAGCAGTTTTGCAAATTACAATGTTTTGCTTTTCGTGAAATATGAAGGAAATCGGAAAAATCAATTTTTCCTAAAAAATAAAAAAAATATACATATAACAATCTAAAATGTAATTGTACGTACATATTACAATCTAAACTGTAAATGTATGATTACTTTGTTATGTCATATACAAATACTTTACATCTACTTTCTATTTTATCTATTTTCAGAAATTTATTAATTACAAAGAACTAAACTAATGAAGCACAGGGACACGGAGCGCATCACGGCAAGATCTACAACCAGAAACAATTAATGTAAAGAATGTTTACATGTATATGTCTGGTATTTTGAAATTGTGACTTTCATATATTGCCGTGGGATAAGTGACTCTCCGTGATAAATAATTGTTTGTGTTTTAAAACGGATTCCCTGTGCGCTCATAAATTGTTATAATAGTTTTGAATAATTTAAATGCATTCGTGTTGTCAGGTTTAAACATTATATGCTGTTGATTTATCATGTAACTTTTTCTTTCAGGAACATAATTACATGATGTAACATGATCTGTTGTAAATAACTGTTATAAATATTTCTTGCAGTCAGTAGCATCTAAGTAACGGATATAGAAATTTAAAATTCAAATTCTAAAACCAGAGTTTATTAATTAATCTTGGAAGAAATTTAACACACAAAACAAACATCAACAACTAAAACTGCACATACTTAATCTAGTGTTTTCCTTACTGGTGAATTCCTCTTCCAAGAATGCGTACTGCTGACTAACCTTGTTGTTAATTTATACAGGAAACATTAAGCTAATTAGAATTATGCTTTCCGGTAATTTTAATGAGCAAGTCTTATCATTATTAGATAATCAAAATTCTCATTGTTAATTTCTCAGAGTAACGTACGTGCTCTTAGTGTCAAAAGTTTATTGCATTTAGTGTCAACAATTAAGTACTTACTATTGGAAACATCTAATTATCGTTTTATTCTCACCTTCCTGACACAAAATATCTTTTTTTTGGTTTTTGTAAAAGAAAGGAAGGGATTTGTAATGTAATAGGGAAATTATATTAATAATTTACCGTTTCATATTATAGAGTATTTATGAATAATAATTCTAAATTTTAAAGTTTTATTCTTAATTTTCTTAAAAGATTTTAGGGTTTAATTTTTATTAGGTTTCTTTAAAAAGTTTAAGTATTAATCAAATAGTGTTATAAAATGTACATGTATGTTAAAACATAGTACAAGTAACTTATCAAACTGTCAGGAAGCTTTTAGTCACAGGTCATTTTCGTGTATTCGTGTATTAACTAATTCTAATTACAGTTATGTCAATTGTTGTTATTGATAAAAATAACTGGACGCATATATTTCGAATAAGCGACGGAAGTACACATTAAAAACTGTCATGATGTCAAAAAGATTCATTCGGGTAATGTACGACCGTCTCGGGGATTTCTAATAAAAACTGTGCTACGGACCGGAAAACGACAATTCACATTCGGACTCTTTCGGCAAAGGGAATGCTAAATTACTAAATTATTTAAGGGGAAATTATGTCAGACGAAATATATGTTGATAGAAATTATACTTAAGATATTTACTTATGAAGAAATGTTAGAAACTTTGATATAATTATTTGATATATAAACTTTGGAAGTCGGAAAGTAAATCAATTTAGAAACTTTATCAAGTGTTCGTTTCAATACAGTTGGGGTTATTTCATTACTACGCTACAGCTGGAGGATAATTGACAAAATTATCGGATTTGGTTCTGCTTAACTGCTAGGTCCGGTACATACCGCATACCGTCCCGTACTCCGTTCTGTAGCGCTCGGATCACGCTTCGGTGATTTCTACGAAGCTTGCTGGAGATCACCGAGTATGTACGATTGCCAATGTAACTACTCGATAGACTCTGTCTAGACATGGTGGTTTACTTCAATAATAACAGGATATCATTAATCGGAACTGTTATTCAAAGTAATAATGCCTCTTTTAGAAAGCAAGACCATGAAACAATCATGGAAAAAATAGGAAAAATAGGAAACGACACTCAGTTCTATAGCATCACTCTCTTACACTTGCGGCTCATATACATTCACCTCTGTTATAGGCTGGGACTATTTTTAACTACTTTTACTTTAACTCAAAACATAGTTCATCTACTACACTTAATATAGCTTGGGTTTCCTCGGTTTTAATGAAAGATAGTGAAGATTTCTGTCATTTTTTATACCAAATTCATAAATATGACTGAATACAACGAAGCTGCTTAGATTGGTAAAAAATCTTGACATTGAGCCTTTTGCAGATATGTTAAATGAGTGTAAGGAACGACAACTCTGCGAAGGAGATTGCTGTAGCACTCGGATCACGCTTCGGTGATTTTTACGAAGCTTGCCGGAGATCGACAAGCATGTACGATTGCCAATTTAGCAACTCGAAAGACTGACTAGATAACTGCCAGACAGGCTGGTTTACTTCAATACTAACAAAAAATTAAAATTTATTGAAACAGAAAAAAACGTGTTAGCCAACCTTGAATACATTTAAGGAATGTTTTATGGGGCACGTCACGGGAAAAGGTGCCTTTGTAATATTTTTTTGAAAATTAATTGTAAACTATATTTGAAACAAGTTCAAAATTATCTTTTTTTTTCACAACTAATAGGGGTTTCATTTTCCCGCGACGCGTCCTATTATGAACTTAATCTCGAAAAAGACATCAACAAATGAAAACGGTTAGGCAAATAGAAAAGTCTATCATAAAACAAGTTCTAAAACTTAAAAAAACAGCATTCTATTCTTCTTTTTCTTGAAATTGTTTGCACCGCTGACAAATTACCACGCAAACGAAAGCATTATGATTTTTGTATTATCCGTCCATATTCCTAATATTTAACTTCATGCCATAATAGAACAAAAGAGTCGGGTTATATTAAACAGTCTGCAGTTTAAATGTAAATAAATGCATTGACACTGAAGAGATGATGATTTGTCAAAACCATGACAAATCAAAATTACATAGTGCATGCTAAAATTATTAAACAAAACGAGGTCTTTGAAAACTGTCAATTTACGTAAGTTTTGTCCATAAAATTTCATGGGTTCCGTAAGGCACTATATTCGTGGATTCTTAAATCGTGGGTCTCCATTTTCTTAAAGGCATTTAAGTAAAAAGACTCCCCGTACATATAGTCAGTACTGTTATCAGTAAAATAACCCGTTACCGATGGCGTGCAGTGATGATGACGTATATCAGAGCTATCCGATCAACCTTTGGGGGATTGTCCCGGTTAGCTTATTTGGTTATCTCGTCGGAATTGAAGGGCTAGGCGCTGTCGCCATGACGGTGCGAGTTCGCTCCTAGATAGAGGCAATATAATTTTAAGTTCATTTTAAGTTTATTTCAATTTTTCGTGTTGGGTTTTAATTCGTTGATCGTTCTGCTAAAGACCGATAAACGAAAATTAATACCCCGCGAATATGAATGGTTTTACAGTATTTCCAGACAGATAGGGTTTTCTTTAAGATTTTCGTGTTAATACTCATGACTTATTTGAGACAAGAGGAAGTCTTGTATAATTTATAACAACGTCAACGTCAACGTCACAAATAAATATGTGACAATTAACACTTATAATTTTTGATATGTACATTCATATTGTGAAAGTTTATGCGTATTGGATGTATAAAAATAAAATTAAAATATTACATTTTATGTCTTGTACAATTTAATTCAAAAAGAAATGTGTGGCATTTTTGACTTTTGATATACACACTCATATTGTGGAAGTTTATACGGATTTGATTTATAAACAAAATTTTTAAAAAAATATTAGATTTTGTCTTGTAGATTTTAAACAAAGTAAATACGTGACATTTTAGACTTAATTTTTGATATGAGTGTCATATTGTGGACGTTTATTTGTATTGGTTTTATAAACAAAATTTAAAATAATACATTTTGTCTTGTAGATTTTAAACAAACTATACACGTAACATTTTAGACTTATAATTTTTTATTTATACACTCATATTGTGGAAGCTTATGTTATTCGATTTTATGAAGAAAAAATAGAAATAATATAATGTATTGCATTTGAATGTACTTTTCACTTTTTATCGTTCTTTAATTATAAAAAGAGATATATAATATTATATAATAAATAGTTGCCGATTACATGTGTATAGTATTACAATCAATTAAACTATTTTAATGATTTCATGTAAACTTAATGGAAACGATCTCGGAAAAAATAATTAATTTTGTAAGTCAATTTTCATCCAAGAAAGTGATATACATATTCCCAGTTCTCTGCGTTAAAGTTTCTTCTGTTGTAAGAAATCGAAATTGACGAAAAAGAACAGTAAAGACACTAGTTTCTTTAGACTTTCATATTTGTATTACCTGAGTGTGACATTTATTCCGAAATAAAGCGTGCACTTTGTTTTCGGTGATTTTTCATTAACTGCTTTTCCTAGATCATAGGTAGATTTTCTATAGGATTTAAATGATCTAATCTCAATTTGGATACCAAATATGTTCGGCATGAAGAAAATCAGTTCACCGAAAACTGAGTGCACACTTTCTTTTTGGAATTTAGTATACATAATTCGTAATATGAAATTATACAGCTAAATACGTTGAAACGCCGGATTTGTGAAAGCGTTAAAGTTACGTACGGGGAGACTTTTTACAACCGCCACAATTCGACCGAAAACATTACAATACATGTAATCGTTTCTTTTACCTTCTGAAATTGTCTGGTTCTTTATTAGGACGGATAGGCATATGGATTGATAACAGGCTGGACAGGTTTTTTGAACATTTTGTAATGTTAGTGTTGTTTTATCATTTCTGGTGATTATTTCTGCCGGTAAGGTCGTCACATGAGCTTTAAGCTAATCAATCTGAAAGTCCTTTGCTAAGTCTCTATGTTATATCAATGATTACTTTCGCCGGTTAGGTCGTCGGAGGGGCATTAAGCTAATCAATCGAGAAGTCTCAATCTTATACCAATCTTATGCCTCCACCGGAAAGGTCGTCAGAAGGACAATTAGTTAATTAATGTAGAAGTCCTTCGCTAATTCTCAATCTTATACCAATGATTACTTCCGCCGGTAAGGTCTTCAGAAGGACTTTTAGATAATTAATGTAGAAGTCCTTCGCTAATTCTCAATCTTATTCCAATGATTACCTCCGCCGGTAAGGTCCTTAGAAGGACTTTAAGTTGATAAAATTTAATGTAGAAGTGTTTCGCTAATTCTCAATCTTATACCAATGATTACCTCCGCCGGTACGGTCCCTAGAAGGACTTTATGTTAATTAATGTAGAAGTCCTTCTCTAATTCTCAATCTTATACCAATGATTACCTCCACCGGTAAGGTCGTCAGAAGGACTTTTAGTTAGTTAATGGTGAAGTCCTTCTCTAATTCTCAATCTTATACCAATGATTACCTCCACCGGTAAGGTCGTCGTCAGGACTTTTAGTTAGTTAATGGTGAAGTCCTTCTCTAATTCTCAATCTTATACCAATGATTACCTCCACCGGTAAGGTCGTCAGAAGGACTTTTAGTTAGTTAATGGTGAAGTCCTTCTCTAATTCTCAATCTTATACCAATGATTACCTCCACCGGTAAGGTCGTCGTCAGGACTTTTAGTTAGTTAATGGTGAAGTCCTTCTCTAATTCTCAATCTTATACCAATGATTACCTCCACCGGTAAGGTCGTCAGAAGGACTTTATGTTAATTAATGTAGAAGTCCTTCTCTAATTCTCAATCTTATACCAATGATTACCTCCGCCGGTACGGTCCCTAGAAGGACTTTATGTTAATTAATGTAGAAGTCCTTCTCTAATTCTCAATCTAATACCAATGATTACCTCCACCGGTAAGGTCGTCAGAAGGACTTTTAGTTAGTTAATGGTGAAGTCCTTCTCTAATTCTCAATCTTATACCAATGATTACCTCCACCGGTAAGGTCGTCAGAAGGACTTTATGTTAATTAATGTAGAAGTCCTTCTCTAATTCTCAATCTTATACCAATGATTACCTCCGCCGGTACGGTCCCTAGAAGGACTTTATGTTAATTAATGTAGAAGTCCTTCTCTAATTCTCAATCTTATACCAATGATTACCTCCACCGGTAAGGTCGTCAGAAGGACTTTTAGTTAGTTAATGGTGAAGTCCTTCTCTAATTCTCAATCTTATACCAATGATTACCTCCACCGGTAAGGTCGTCAGAAGGACTTTTAGTTAGTTAATGGTGAAGTCCTTCTCTAATTCTCTATCTTATACCAATGATTACCTCCGCTGGTAAGGTCGTCAGAAGGACTTTTAGTTAGTTAATGGTGAAGTCCTTCTCTAATTCTCTATCTTATACCAATGATTACCTCCGCTGGTAAGGTCGTCCGAAGGACTTTTAACTTACCAATCTAGAAGTCTTTAGCTAGGTCCTTTTTAAAGAACTTTCGATTATGAAGAGAGAAATCAACGTTTGTCGCCCATTTAAGCGACCAGGAAGCGATCAGGACATTCAGTGCCAAATAGTTACACATATATATATATATATATATATATGTATTTCATTTTGTGTGCAATATGTAAGCAAAAAGGACACACCATGTTGTTGCCAGTATCATATTACCCATTTGGGCATTTAAGATGATGTTTTGTGTATCTTGCCGTTAGAGTGATTTAATTTATTTTCTTCTTTTTTTAACATGCAATGATGACTGTAGACGGTCCTTAAAGCGACATTACGACCAAGACCACCACACTCTATAACTCTATTAACTAAACATTCTGGTAAATATTTAACGTTTTCATACTAATCCACTGTCAAGAGACTTATTAAATCAAGAAAATGTGTTTGCCAAATCAAAGATGTTTGTGGTAGTTTTCGATTTCACAACGTTATGAATTTCGGTGGGATTTATTATGAAAATTGATGATAAAGGAAGTATGAATCACCTAGAATCGCATCAGCTCTTCTTCTTTTCTCGGCTCTTTACTTCTCTTCTCTGTTGTTCTCTTCTCTTTTCTGCTGTTGCTTTAAACTCAACAGTACCTTTCAAAATTGTCCAAATTGTAATTTTTGGTACTTTCATGATGAAAATCTATGCTAACCATCTATATTCAGACACAGCATCTTGATCCCGTAAACAAGGGGACGGGGGTGGGGGTTGAGTCACACTGCAATACCATCTCAAACCAAATTATTCTGAACAACAGAAAAAGACCTACAAAAATGGTAATACAATCATTATTTACTTTATAGACACAAACTCACATTCTCCTTGTAAAACAGAAACCAACTAGAACCGTCAATTTCAACATCAGAAACATTTGTAAACAAACAACCATCATATATAGGTCACATTCATGCGCCAAAATCAAGTCACGTGATCGCAAATATTTGTAAACAAAACACAAACTTCAATATCTGCCAAGAATAACTATCTGAACAATGTCTTACTACAATCATGTACACTCTTTCTATAACTGCTTACAACAATAAACTTTCAATTTCGCATATATTTTGATTAAAAGAAAACACCAACTCGTCGATCTATGATATAATCTATATACATCTATACTCTCTATATAGATCTATTTATTTATATATTCATTTATATATAACTTCAGCTGGTACTTAAAGTTCGCTAACAACCTATATATGAAGCCGGGCCACATGGTACTCAACATTCACTGTAAACGTCTATTTGAAGCCGGGCCTATTATTCTTTTTGGACGGAATAGATGTACGTTGTAAAGGCCATCAAGTAACATTTAAATAGTACTTATAAGTTACATGTATGACCTATAATTCGTCCAGGAAATACTGTTATTATATTGTAATAAACAGATGAATGTTGATAATAACAGGAGACAATTGTTAAAATAAATTGTGAGAAAAGTAATAAAATGTCGCTCCTGCTTATATTGTGGGTATTTTATCCGTAAACGAAAATTCTTTTCTTCTTCTAATGTGGATTCTTAAGTGATTTTGGAACGATTCTGAGCTGTTTTAATTTTGCTTGCTTAGCTGTTACACAGAAGATGTGTAGCATTTTACCTGATTTCGGCATAAACTCTTTACTTTTTGTTCTACCCCCATCCGTTTACATGAAATTTGTTTAAGAGATTTTTATGGCAATTTAATAAAAAGAAGTTAACATAATATCTCATAATATTTCAATTTTGAAATGTACTACAAGTCAAGAATGAGAAGTTAAAATTGTATGACAGGTGTTGTAAGAACATTGGTCAAGTGAATGATTAATAAAAGATACGCCAAAAGAGACAGATCAGCCAAAGTTACGCCGCTTGTTTCATTTTTCGTCAAGTCGTCCACAACGGGTACGCCATCTAGCGACGAGTTGGCGGATACTAGTTTGCCATCACTAGTTGAATTAGTTCTCGGAGCATGACCTGGATTTGGTTTATCAGAAACAAGAACACTGCTCGTTGTTGATGTTGAACTCAACAGAAAAGCCGGCCAAGACCAGTTAATATATGGATAATGGGTAGTTGACCAATCGTAAAAGGGTAGTGAGGAGTATGTTGGTTGAGACGTCTGTGGTAACGATGGATCTGTCAATTTTGAGTCGGTCGGAATCGTACTCTCTCTCTGCAATGAAGAAAAATAAAATTAGAATTCGAAAAAACTTGTGTAAACAAGAAAATTCAAAACGAAAAAAAATAAATTTACTACCTGTCTCTATAAAGTGATAAACCGCGCTGACATTTTCTTAAATGGAGTTTGTATAGACAGTCAATAACAATACATGATGCCTTTACAGAAACAACTGATATCACGATAAAATGCAAAGTTCGTTGCTTTAAAATATTTTACGGGATTTTTTTTTCTAGACAATGCAAGGAGAATGTTTGACGGACAAATTTAGGTCTTGATTTACAGATTTACATGCACAATAAGTACCTGATTGGGACATAGTTCAAGATTGCAGTACTCCCACCTCGTGTTAGGGTCCAACGTGTAGCACCAAACCATACCTGAAATAAGGAGACAAAATGAATAAGTAAATAAATAAATAAATAAATAAATAAATAAATGGATGGATGGATGGATGGATGGATGGATGGATGGATGGATGGATGGATGGATGGATGGATGGATGGATGGATGGATGGATGGATGGATGGATGGATGGGTGGGTGGGTGGGTGGGTGGGTGGGTGGGTGGGTGGGTGGGTGGGTGGGTGGGTGGTGGGTGGCCGGCCGGCCGGATGGACGGACGGACGGACGGCTGGACGGCTGGCCGGCCGGCCGGATGAATGTATGGATGGATGGATGGATGGATGGATGGATGGATGGATGGATGGATGGATGGATGGATGGATGGATGGATGGATGGATGGATGGATGGATGGATGGATGGATGGATGGATGGATGGATGGATGGATGGATGGATGGATGGATGGATGGATGTGGATGTGGACGGACGGACGGACGGATGGAGGTGTGGATGTGGATGGATGGATGGATGAATGAATGAATGAATGAATGAATGAATGAATGAATGAAATGAAATGAAATGAAATGAAATGAAATGAAATGAAATGAAATGGATTGGATTGGAGTGAAAGGAAAGGAAAGGGAAATAAATGAATGGAAAGGAAAGGGAAGAAAAGGAAAGGAACAAACGAACAAACTAATCCATTACTTAAGAATACATATTTAAGTAAGGAGAAACGAATGTTTCGTTTACGGATAAAATACCCTCTATTAACGATTTCTTGACTTTCGTTTTACCCCTACTTTTGTTTATTTGCTTCGGCAGTTGTTATTGTACTGTCATTGATAAAAAAGAACGAATGCAAGAACGAACGGAAGGACGAACGAATGCGCGACCGAATGACATTAAGTTATTACTACGTTGTCATGTCTCCTGTATCATTTACTACTTAAACTTCTCAGAGATAATAATGAGTATTGCTAAAGTCCGTACAAATCACATGATAATAAGATTTGCTTGCTTACATGTATTTGTCAACCTCTACATCAGGAAGCTATACCACGTGACTTTTTGGATGTCGTGCACACACAAAATCACTGGCTTGATGTAGGTTTTTGCTTATTTTTCAGTAATTTCTGGACCGATTTCGATCAGATAAAGAGCACCGTACTCCTGCTAAAACGCCTTTTATCGACATTTAACCTCCATTATGAAACGACTGCCTTTTTCTCAAACATTCAAAGACACATTTTGTTTGAAAATGTGAATTTGTCTTTCAATGTTTGAGAAAACGGCAGCCGATTGATAATTGAGGATACACGGCAATAAAAACGCTTTTTAACAGGAGTACGGTGCTCTTTATCTGATCGAAAGCACCCAAACATATAAGACATAAGAAGCTAATACAATTGTAAAGCAAAAGGGTGGGTACTCGATGACATTGCCGAGACCAAAGCCCTTGAATCCAAATCAGCAAGAACACGATAACAGGGGTAAAAGAAACATATCAAGCAGCTTTTAGGTTCTTTTACCATCATAAACCTTCATAAACTCTAAAATCTCTGCCACCATTGTGCAACCAAAGAGGTAAGCCTAACGATCAATTGAAGATGGGTTAATCACCAGGCATGCTCTTTTACGAATAACGTGTATCAATAAATATTGCTTATGTATTTTCTTAAGTTTATAAATTAAATCTCCATAAAAACAGTTTTTCCGTTATGCAAATACTTCGTTCATTGCAATCCTTAAAATCAAAAGCCTCTTTTTATATCGACTCGTTTAATAGTTTCAGTCTAAAATGATCACTCATGTATCCTCTATATATACTTAATAGTTTTTGCTGGGCTTTAAAATATCGCACTTTCAAATGCGCGAAATACGCGAAAATGAACCCCCGTATAAGTTATAATTTCACAAATAGTTACCTTCATTTTCCGTATCTCTGCAGTAGTTTTTGGCATCTTCCACTGAAGCATCCGCGGGAAATAAGTCGGGGTAGTTCCGTTTGTGGGTATGGGGCGTCTGACTGCTCCATGCCTGACAGCCAAGCCCACTTTCTGTTACATTTAATGTGCCATTGTACATTCGTGTTGTTCCTTTGAAGCAAGTATGACTTTCATCTGGAATGAAAAAGGAAATTTTATTAAAAGTCTTTATACTCAAATCATGTACAGTCACATCAGGTCCTGAGTTAAAGACCACCTATAAACGATTCCACGTGTCGATAAAGGCCATTTTGGTATTTGACCCTTTAACTGATGAAAGTTTATAAATTAAATCTCTTTAATTTAACTTCCACGACGGTGTCACTGAAACATTCAGAAGAAGCCTTTGAAAAATATTCAAGACCATGACATAAACTGCGACAAATCATTAAAAAACAAAGAGAATAAAATAGGTGATAGATTTTAACCTTGACGCACACCATTTAAACTGGTAAACAGATAACACAATTAATTGTCAACTTTGACACAAGATTTGGCTTTGGAGTACAATTATTTAAAAATTTGTAAGAATTTACAGTCAATGTTTTGCATGAGATCAATGAACCGAATCGAAATCTTTGCTAATCGACAAAAGCACAGTGCATTTTTTTTCTTAAAAACAAGTAATGGTCAATTGAAAGTTTCTCAATAGTACGAAATCCAGCGTGCTCTTCATTTAATAGGTATTCAAGACAGAAGTACTTAAGACCGCAAACAACTGAAAATAGTAATGCTATGATAGCTGTTATGGTCAAAAACGTTGCCCTTATACGTATTTGTATAGTGTAAAGTAAAAATAAAAAAATTAATCCATACACCAGGAAAAATATCCGAGACTTAGAATCAATGCTATCGCACATTGTTTAATCGAGAAAACTGATAAAATAACATAAAGAATTTATTTTGGTTGCCATTTACTTTATTTTAGCATCTGCAATAACTGTCCTTTGAGAGGTTTGTTGATTTCCATCTAAAAAAGTTTGAGAGAAATAACAACAACAAGAACAACAACAACAACAACAACAACAACAACCGATTACTTACTTTGTTGGCTTATTACACTGTTAATTGACAATACAAATACTAAGTGACAAATACGATTCATATTTGCAAATGACAAAAATATCACTATTCCGAAAATATATGACATGTGCTTTTATAAAGAAATATTCGAAGAAAGCACAAGTTGTTAAAAACCTTGATTTATAAGTAACTTAGTGTGTCGCCAGAGGGCGGTTAGAGTTCACTAATGAGAAACAATTACACGACAGTGTTAAGGACACCTCTGAGTGCACATAATGAGAAAAAACAACAGAAATGTGAATATGTTTTAATAAAATGTAATATAATTCTTCCCGATATTGCTTAATGTTTGTTTTTCCTTTAATTAAGGAGATCTGAGACGGTTGATGATTCTAACGGTAATGTGGTAATCATTCGGCACTTCCTGTGAACTTTCAACTTTTATTCTATACTCTTAGGTCATATGACATCATGAGGTGTTTTAAACAATAATACAAAGTAAAAGATGCGGGCTCTATAAACCGAGTAAAGCAGGTTAAATATTTTGTATCAACGGGCTAATACAATCATTTTGAAAAATGTGCGAGGGATCATAAAAAAAAATCTAGAGACCTGTCGCCATATCAGCCAATGTGACGCTTGAGGTTTGAGACTGGTCTCCAATCTCTGTTTTATAATCTTGGGTCCTGTTGATCTCCTTGAAAATTAGAAACTTATTAAGTCTTAAATATATGATGAAACATAGTGTAAAATCTAGATCAGGATGACTGTAATATCTAGATCAGGATGACTGTAATATCTAGATCAGGATGACTGTAATATATAGATCAGGATGACTGTAATATCAAGATCAGGATGACTGTAATATCTAGATCAGGATGACTGTTATATCTAGATCAGGATGATTGTAATATCTAGATCAGGATGACTGTTATATCTAGATCAGGACGACTGTAATATCTAGAGTAGGATGACTGTAATATCTAGATCAGGACGACTGTAATATCTAGATCAGGATGACTGTAATATCTAGATCAGGATGACTGTAATATCAAGATTAGGATGACTGTAATATCTAGATCAGGATGACTGTAATATCTAGATCAGGATGACAGTAATATCTAGATCAGGATGAGTGTAATATCTAGATCAGGATGACTGTAATATCTAGATCAGGATGACTGTAATATCTAGATCAGGATGACTGTTATATCTAGATCAGGATGACTGTAATATCTAGATCAGGATGACTGTAATATCTAGATCAGGATGACTGTAATATCTAGATCAGGATGACTGTAACATCTAGATCAGGATGACTGTAATATCTAGATCAGGATGACTGTAATTTCTAGATCAGGATGACTGTTATATCTAGATCAGGATGACTGTAATATCTAGATCAGGATGACTGTAATATCTAGATCAGGATGACTGTAATATCTGGATCAGGATGACTGTAATATCTAGATCAGGATGACTGTAATATCTAGATCAGGATGACTGTAATATCTAGATCAGGATGACTGTAATATCTAGATCAGGATGACTGTAATATCTAGATCAGGATCATAAAGATCTTTATAAACTGGCAAATAACTAAAAAAATCAAAACTGCGATTAAATAGTGTTAATGGGTAAAGGGAAAAGAAGTTTTAAGGGAAATGGACAGCTTATTTTCAATTTATAATTTATAATGATACACGTTTTCCATGTATATCTGTACTTATAACAATGCACCTGGCTGTCATTCAGTAGGTCTGATTTTAACCCTTTCCTTGATATATACGCATTTTTACTCATGTGCGACCAGTGTAGATCCAGATCAGCCGGCACATCCGTGCCGTCTGATCAGAATCTGCACTGGTCGCATTTTGGTAAGAAATAACCTAAGGAATCAAAAAGCGAACAGTTTAGATCCTGATCAGACGGAACGGATGTGCCGGCTGATCTGGATCTAAACTGTTCGCCCTAGCAATAAAGGTGTATCTATACAGGAAAGGGTTCAAAGGCCAATCTGTTTATTAAACCGCAAAGGCATATAAATGATGTTAAATTATACACTTAACAACTTTTCTAAGTATACACCTTCGCACTGGGCCATTACTGGCTTGATAACTGTGTGATTGCTCTAAAACTTTCAATAAAAATGCAATAAATACAAACTGACTTATTAGAAAAATTGGTCGAATTTAACAGGCATATTGGAAAACTAAAAGATAGGCGGCTACATTTTATGCATTCAAACTGATTTGCCCCAAAAGTGGGTTGGACTATAAACAGTTATAAAACATTAAGATTAGAATGAAATCAATTTAATTTAATAGAAATAGACGAATAGCATATTTCTAGGTTCCAAATGTTCATTTATATGTACGCGTAATTCGTTTGTTAAGTTGAACACCCGCTTTATTAACTGATTTTGTGAATTGTATTCTGTGGGTGTCAGTATTCTAAATGATTTTGAGCAGTCAGTTGTCTGTCATTTTGAATGAAGTTTTACTAATAAGTCAGTTAGTATTCTTTGCATGGTTTATAAAAAGTTCTAGGGCAATAGCCCAAAAATAAAGCCAGTAATGCCCCAGTAAGAAGGTGTATACTTAGAAAAGTTGTTAGGTGTATTATGAATATCACTGTGCAGCAAGTATCATCTAATCTTAAAGCTCTTTTTCATTGCTAATAACGTGTCCTCGTTCCAGTTTTAAAAAAGGTCGCCAGACCTGGTTTTTAGCTCACCTGTCACATAGTGACAGGGTTAGCTTCTGTGATCGCCCGTCCGTCCGTCCGTTCACAATTGTTGTTCGCACTCTAGCAGTCTCAATTTTTATCAGATCTTCTTCAGACTTGTTCAGAATGTTTATCTCAATAATATCTAGATCAAGTTCGAAACTGGGTCATCAACCAGATTTTGACACAAACTTTATACCATCTTAAAATTCAATCTTTCCTTAACAATTTATTCACTGGTTGTTCAGTGATAAAATATGAAACAAAAATTTTAGTAGCAGAATGAAAATTTCAAGAAAATTTGAAGATTTTATAGGGTAAATTTTGTCATTTTCTCTGGACATTGACCAAATAAACTTTCTTACTTTATAGCACTTTGAAAATGAGGCTTTTCTGACAATTTTATTCACTGTTTGTAAGTAAAACAACAACAACAACAAATTTGTAGCACATTCTCAAAATATTAAGACTAAATTTAAGAGAGCTCTCAGCTGTATACAGTGCATGTACACAAACTGGCAAGTTAATTGGAGGTCTCAGAATTCAAACATTTGATTTTTTCTGAGACTAGTATCAGTTTTCGGCAGTCAGATGTTTGAGAATTGAGTATAGTCTGTAGTCTAGATTTTATTGTCTTAGGCCCTGATCTTGACCAGACCACTCTTTAACCCTTTCCTCCATATATACACATTTTTGGCTCATCTGTCACATAGTAGCAGGGTGAGCTTTTGTGATTGCCATTCGTCCGGCCTCCGCCTGTCCGGCGTCCGTCCGTTGTCCGTTCACTAGCGGTCTCAATTTTTGTCCGATCTTCTTCAAACTTGGTCAGAATGTTTATCTAAATAATATTTGGATCAAGTTCCTAACTGGGTCATGTGACCTTCAAATCTAGATTACAAGGTCGAATTAAAGAAAAAACTTGTCCACACTCTAGTCGCTTAATTTTTGTGCAATCTTCTTAAAACTTGGTCAGATTATTTATCACAATGATATCTAGGACAGTTTCGTAACTGGGTCATGTGACCCTTAAAACTAGGTCACTTTGTCAAATTAAAGAAAAAGCTTGTCCGCTGTCTAGCAGTCTTAATTTTGGTGGGATTTTCTTCAAACTTAGTCAGATTGTTTATCTCAATGATATCTAAGCAAAGTTTAAAACTAGGTCATGTGACCTTGAAATCTAGGTCACAAGGTCAAATTATAAAAAAAACTTGTCCGCACTATATCGGTCTTAATTTTGGTCCGATCTTTGTTAAACTTGGTCAGAATGTTTATCTCAATGATATCTAGATCATGTTCGTAACTGGGTCATGTGACCCTTAAAACAAGGTCATTAGGTCAAATTTAAGAAAAAGCTTGTCTGCACTCAAGAGGTCTTAATTTTGGTGGGATCTTCTTCAAACTTGGTCAGAATGTTTATCTCAATAATATCTAGGTCAAGTTCAAAACAAGGTCATGTGACCTTAAAATCTAGGTCAATAGGTCAAATTATATAAAAAAGTTGTCGACACTCTAGCGGCCTTAATTTGGTCCGATCTTCGTCAAACTTGGTCAAAATGTTTATCTCAATGCTATCTAGGTCAAGTTTGAAAGTGGTTCCTGTGACCTTGAAATCTAGGTCAATAGGTCAAATTATATGAAAAGCTTGTCTGCACTCTAGCTGCCTTAATTTTGTTCCGATCTTCTTCAAACTTGGTCAAAATGTTTATCTCAATGATATCCAGGTCAAGATTGGAAGTGGTTCCTGTGACCTTGAAAACTAGATCACAAGGTCAAATAATAGAAAAAGCTTGTCCGCACTCTAACAGTCTTAATTTTAGTCCGATCTTCTTCAAACTTAGTCAGAATGTTTATCTCAATGATATCTAGGTCATATTCGTAACTGGTCATGTGACCTTGAAAACTTGGTCACTAGGTCGAATTATAGAAAAAGCTTGTCTGCACTCTAGCGGTCTTAGTTTTGGGCCGATCTTCTTCAAGCTTGGTCAGAATGTTTATCTCAATGATATCTAGGTCAAGTTTGAAACTGGGTCATGTGACCTTGAAAACTAGGTCACTGAGGTCAAGTTTTAATAAAAGCTTGTCTGCACACTAGTTGTCTTAACTTTGGTCTGATCTTCACTTTCATTACCATAAGATCTTGTTTTGTTTCTAGAAATTGCCATATCGCATTATGGGTTCCAGAGTTATGGCCCCTGAAAGTGCAAAAATAACTTTTTAGACCTTGTCTGCACAATAGCAGCTTCATTTTTGATTTGAATTTAATAAGACTTGTACAATACTTGAGTAACTATAAGATCTCGGTTCCTTTCTTGAATCAGCTAGACTCTATTATGGATTCCAGAGTTATGGCCCTTGAAAGAGCTAAAGTAAGCTATTTTGACTGTAATATCTAGACAATAGCAGCTTTATGTTTTGACTTGATGTTACTAAACTTGCACACAACTATTGCAACTATTGAGCAGTTGTTGACAGGTGAGCGACCCAGGGTCCTATGAACCCTCTTGTTAAATAAGTAACATATTGGCCTGTTCCATATATTATTTCATATTAAGGTATTGCGCCTTTCGAAATTGCTTTGCCATAGACAACATTTTTTTTATAAAACTCTCTCAAACAGCACAATGAAATTCCATCAAACTTTGCACAAATAAATGCTATAAGTATATGATTATTTTGCATACCTTTAGAAATGTAAATAGTAGAGCAAAATAGTAAGACCTAACAAATCCCTAAAATACTATATGCAATTTATCACAAAAAGGAAGCAACACAAAAAACAACAACACAAATGTCAACATACGTGAAATGATACTGACAACAATATCTAAGATCCTTGAAAAGAACTTTCAATTGTGAAGAGAGAAATCAACATTTTTATTTTTATGTCATCCATTTTCGCGACCAGGAAAATGCTGTATCTTTCCCTTTAAAGACATCGGTATTTTTGGTTGACGGTTGAGGAATGTTGGGGATTAGGCATGAGGAAGACAAATAACTGTAAATCACCAGATGCTGTATTCACTTACAGTCGTGTCCGGTAATCTTGCGCGTCCGGTCATCTTGCGCAGTTGTCTACTGACATCCCCGGAGGTGTTTTTACTGTCACGTTGTGAACATATCTCAACAAACGAATATTTTTGGACCTATGTTTAGAACATCTAAAAGGTAAACATGTTGAAAATGAATACCTGTCCAAGATATCGACATCATCGTAATAAATTATTCATGACTACGCCCACTGACATATTTTCCGATATTTTTAGCAAATAATTCTTATTCCATCATCTAGTCCAGAAATGTGTGTCCCGTGAAAGACATAAACAATAAAACACATTTTGAAACAAATTTATACAATTTTAAACGCACAATTCCATTTTATTTGCAAACGTTAGCGAATTCAGACCACATTTCCGTCAGTTCCCGCCATTCTGTCAACAAAGTCCAAGGGCTTATTTCGCGCATGATTTTTTTTCCTGCAGAAGCGTAAAGTGCCTTTTTTCTCGTATCAAATAAATAGAAAATTAAATATAAAACAACAGGAAATTTTATGGTTCGTCAGAGACACTTTATCTTTTAAAATATCTTACTGCTGTGATGTCATTTCTCTCAGGTGCGCAAGATGACCGGAGATTTAAATGCTTGGGTAAAACATGGTGGTAAGGGTTAACATTAATAAATTCCCAATAGTTAAGGAGTCATGACCAAAACATTTTTGTCATTACATGCGTGAAAGGTTTTTGAAAACAGACAAACGGTAATGACACATTTGTCCATTATTGATCGGTAAAAATATAGCCCGGATAATGCTTAGGTGCGCAAGAAGACCGGCAATATCGTAAGTGTAGCAATTGAAGCTCAACTGCTTAATCTGTACGTGTTATGGATTATGAGTTTACAAGTGAATATTTATTTAGAACAATGAAAAACTATTGTCACATTTATTTAGAAACAATTAAACAGCAACGGAAATGAGCGTTATTGTTGAAAATATAATTTTAACTGCGTTTATACACAAATTCGGTTTACAAATCAGATGGGCCTCATAAAAAAATTTATTCCAATTCTTTATTTACCGGCACAAAACGAACTCCAAAATAGAAAATTTCCGTCTCAGTTTTACAACCGTTACGATTTTTTACGCCATTCATAAATTTTCTACGACATTCATAAATGTTCTATCGCGTGTAATAATTTTCATTTCTACTATTATGTAATCCACGTTCTTGACTAAAATTTTATAGTTTAGTTTATTTAAATTTGTTTTGAACGAGAAGGGTATATAATGAAAGGAACATTATAACAGTATGCAGTCTGTAGGTTCGTATTATTTCTCGTTGCGTATGTAAACCACATCACGCTCGACCTTCGGTCTCGCGTGATATTGTTTACATACACAGCTCGATTAATATCGTCCAACAACATTGACCTGGCACTCTTGAATTTGACCCTGTAGTCGGTATATTTCGTAAACTTTACGATCTAAATTTAAATCGATATGTTATGTATAACCAATTTAATAAGCTACAAAATGTAAGAAGCCCGCGTAGCGCAGTCGGTAAAAGTGTTTAAATTCGAGAATAACGACGTAAACTCGTGGGTTCGAATTAATGTTTTAGCCACTTTTGTTTGTTTTATTTTAATTTTAAAATTTCCATTCTTTTAAAACTCGTATAGACTGTTAGTTTTCTGTGTAAACTACCGGTGTAATGTGAAGTATTTTATAACTGAATATTTTGCGTGTATGGGCTAAAGTAAAATGCATTTATAGCCTATACGGTTGCATAATGTCACAAATAAAATTGTAGAAAAACACTATTCAAAGGGCATTCTAAAACCAGATGTACGAGCAGTAAAACGATTTCAAATGATTTTTTACAAGTTAAAAAAATTGTATTTTTATAAAACAATGTTTGTAAGGATTCGAACCAGAGACCATCAGATCCGTAGTCCGGCATGTATACCAATACACCACAACTCACTGACGTTCGGAGTGAACAATTATATCAATTTTTTCTCTGGTTACATGTATGTACCAGTGTTTTTCCTATGATCTTTAAGAAATTTAATGAGGTGCCAGGTCAATATTGTTGGACAATAAGAACCTTCAGAATGCATACTGTTATTATATTCCAGATATATCTAGCATATTGATAGCTTGATGTATTGTTAGAAAAACAGCTGTACATGAAAATCGTGTATAATTATTATACAGTATAAATTGGATACCTTTCCCTATAGGAAATAATATTGCACTAATATTGAAATACGAGTATCGCTCGGCGCTAACTAAAGATGGCAGGTTTAAGATATTGGATGATTGTCGGATGATTGTCACTTCTGGCGAGAACCAACAATTACACTGCTTAATTAATTCCACTCCCTTACACTATCGGCTCATATACAATCACCTTTGTTATAGGCTGGGACTACTTTCAACCTCGTTTACTTCAACTCAAAAACATATTTCATCAATTACATTTAAAATAACTTAAGTTTCTTCGGTTTTTATGAAAAATGGTAAAGTTTTCTGCCATTTATTTCACCACAAGATTTCAAATTCATAAAAATGACTGCATACAATGAAGCTACTTAGTTTGGTCAAAATTCTAGACGTTGAGCCGTTCGCAGAGATGTAAAGTGAGTGTAAGGAACGACAACTCTACGGTCTCTTTCAATATAGGCTAGTCGAATCATATTTCAAAAAGCTGTTACGCAAAATCTTATTAAAAGTAGTTATAAGTGTAGACTCTGAAAAACTGGGTGTGATTCGTCCCCAAATACGATGAAAATAATGAGTTGGATTTTAAAATTAAATCTGATATGTTGGGTGAAATTCGTCCCCAAATACGACTGAAATAATGAGTTGGATTTTAAAATTAAATCTGATATGTTGGGTGAAATTCGTCCCCAAATACGACGGAAATAATGAGTTGGATTTTAAAATTAAATCTGATATGCTGGGTGAAATTCGTCCCCAAATACGACGGAAATAATAATTGGATTTTAAAATTAAATCTGATATGCTGGGTGAAATTCGTCCCCAAATACGACGGAAATAATGAATTGGATTTTAAAATTAAATCTGATATGCTGGGTAAAATTCGTCCCCAATTACGATGAAAATAATGAGTCGGATTTTAAAATTAAATCTGATATGCTGGGTAAAATTCGTCCCCAAAAACGATGAAAATAATGAGTTGGATTTTAAACTCAACTCTGATATGCTGGGTGAAATTCGTCCCCAAATACGATGAAAATAATGAGTTGGATTTTAAACTCAACTCTGATATGCTGGGTGAAATTCGTCCCCAAATACGATGAAAATAATAAGTTAGATTTTAAAATTAAATCTGATATGCTGGGTGAAATTCGTCCCCGAATACGACGAAAAACAATGAGATGGATTTAAAACTCAACTCTGATATACTGGTTGTAATTCTTTCCCAAATACGATGAAAAAAATGAGTTGGAACTGAAACCCAACTCAAACTAGTCAAAGTGACACTTTCTGAAAATAAACAGTTTACGAGCTCTTAATTAATATATACATATACAATTTTCGCCTTGTGTCTACTTTTGTGTGTGATAAGGGGTAAATACTGAAAGTAAAAATTGTATCAGTATTTGCCCCGAATCACAGACAAAAGAAGACACAATGCGACAATTGTATTGAAAACCGTGGGTAGTATTCAACTTTCCCCTTAGAATGCGCAAAATTTCGTCGAAATGGTGAACTAATTAAATACTTACAATGCTTCGAAGATTAAAATCGATTGTTTTTTTTCTTGCCGCACTACCAAAAATGACGTCACAAACCAAGTGGAATGGCGACAATGTCAAGAAGACGAATTATTATTCCTAACATTCAGAAGAGTGAAATTGAGATACTAAGTTCGTCAAAGTTTACTATGATTTCAAAGTCTTTTAGGTGATATGGTGACAAATATTACAAGAATATTGATACTTTCGTGTCACAGATTAACACAAGAACAGGTGATAAAATGTTAAAGCTCAAAATATTAAAAGTGTTATTTAGTGTTACTGGGATTTAAAAACAATTCTGAAAGTTATATTGAGCATCAAAAGAGGCATGACGATGCGTTGACTACAGAAAGAAGCACTCCATTCTTCAGTGATTTAGGCATTGAAATGTAATAGGTATGAAATGTAATGAGTGATTGAAATAAACTGACATGACATGGTTTAATAAGACCAACATGTGCACAACAGTCTAATGGTCACTTAATACAGACATCCCTGGGTTATATATTAGAGAAAATTAAGTGAAAGATACTCATTCATCGCCGGAATATCCAAAGGGCTCAAGGTCAATTCCTATTTTGAGTTTTCTATTATTATTATTCCCTCTTGTTGCTATTTTTATTGTTTGTATACTTCCACTTTTTTCAATTTTGTTGACGTATGTTTACCTACACAATATTTTCTACCTTTTAAGTTAAGTGAAGTTTCAACAAAAACTCATAGGAAACGGTGCGTAAATTAAACTGTACTTGTTAAGGTCTAATTTTCAAGCGTCGGTGATATAATACTGATATAGAGTGACGTCAAACATTTCAATGACGAAAGAATACACTACTATGACGTACATGTAAAACATCCAAGTAAGTTTTTTTAAAATTTCTTATACTCCTAATTAAATCTACTTCCTATCTAAATTCATCTAACGAATCATAAATAGGGGCCTACCGGTTTTATGTATGTTACCCATGTTGTTGTTACTTTTGACGTCGACAAGCACTCAATAGTTGCTGCGAAACAAAAATCTAGCCGCCATTCGCTTTGTTATCAACATCAGTGGCGTAGCTACTATCAGGCTCTGTAGGCCCGGGCCTATAAGTAGGACAAGAAACTTTCATTTTCAAAAGTCCTAAAATTACAAAACAGAAGGGTGGCGATTTGGGTGGGGATGGTAGCGGTCCCAAGCCTGAAATTGCCTGAAAAATTCCATGAGATGGCGCTAAAAATGTTTGTTTATGAAGTGACGTCATGACGTCATATACCCAAACTTGAGCCCGTTTCCTAAACGTTCCTATTTTGGAATATTATGTACGTTTGGGTACCAACGTGAAAAAAGCAGTGAAAATTAAAACGATATTCCACTGTTTGAAAACAGTGAAATACCATTTTTATTTCACCTGGAAAATTATATAATTTACTAAAAATCATAAAATAAAGGGGTTTTACTGCATAGTTCATGTAACCAAACGTTGAAACATTCACTTCATGACGTCGTAAAAGATAGTGGGCGTCAACAATTAACATAAGCGGCTTAAAGTAAAATGAACTATTGTTTTATCTGCTCATATTCAAAGAATAAGTAAAGACAACCTCATGGAATCGTTCTTCTGCATCGAATGATGACATTCTTTCGTGTTTGCCAGAAAAAAAATCTTTCAGAAAAACCTAAATTACATTTCACTAGCTCTTCCTAACTAAACAATGAAAGAAAATCGATCTCTCTGTATGAATATTAATATTAAACGGCTGCAGTTCGTACATGTATTTAATAACTTACAGTTTTCACTGCAAACCGTCTACAAAATCAACAATAAGTAAAATCAACAATCAGTTGCGACGCAGGTCGCTGGGAAAACTATCCATATTTAATCACAATATTTCGCGCGAGTTAAAATTTCGCGCATTTCTTGAAAACGTAAATTTTACGAAATCAAACCCTTTCTGAGATATTCCACTCTTTATCACGGTATGTATCCCAATAATCAGCACTCGGATGATTTTCTTCACTCAACTACCTAAATACAGATGGAAACTTATTTAATTTTGAGCGATGGGTCGCATTTTCCACCTTCTTCGGTGATTTTCACCACAATGTAGGAACTGTCTGGAAAAACCATTGCAGTTTTATACAGCTTATTTTGGCCTAAAACAATTGCAATCACTAACGTGATTTAAATCGGCATTAGTAAAATATAAAAGTAAAAATACTTACGCTTTTCTCACTCTCATCCGCAACTCGAGCCGCTCTTATCATCCGAGACAGACGTTGTCATCCGAGCGCTGATTATTGGGATACATACCTGTTTATTGCGTCATTAAAATACATTGAAAATGCGCTAATAAATCTCTCGGTGAAGTAGTCTTTGCGTCTTCTGCGCGAAAATCAGTCCAGAAAAAAATTAAATAAGACTGTTTGAAGACCTATATATTACATTTTATATAGGTCTTTGGACAGTTTAACAACATTGCTAGTTTAATTATATGCTGTGCCAACACTATATCGCGCAATTTAAAAAATTCGCGAATTTCGTGTTCGGTAAATTGCGCGAAATTAATCATGCTTTTAAATTATAAATAAATGCAAGTGCGCGAATTTATGCCGACGCGAAACTGTCATGTTCGTCTCCGCGCAAAATCATTTCCCCTCTAATTAAACGATACCGCACTAATTTCTTTAAAACTTGTATGTTGCAGATTTTACGATCATAATATGTATTTACAAACTTTAATTACTAGTCTGTGCTACCAATGCATGTATTTACATGTACCTCTCTTGTCATCTGTTTACAAATGATAGTGTTAGAAAGAATTTCGTTTAAGTACCTATTACATTGGGTCATTTTGGTGACATTTAATATCCCGTTCAAGTAGGCCAATAAAGCAAATAATCTCTATTGTGTATTTAAAGTAAACAAAGATAATAATAAATGTATACAAAATATCGTTACGGTATCGAATAAGCCTAAGTTTTCGCTTTTTTTCTATTATTTGTCGATGCTTAAACAAATCGCACTGACGGATACCAAGATGAAAACGGTAGTGTACTATATTTTTTAATTTTAATATATTTTCGTAATTATAATGACCTTTGCAGATCGTTATTAAATGTGTTTACGGAAAAAATAAATAGCAATTAAATTGCATAATGAATACAACACAGAAATTAAATGAAATGTTTAACAGTACTGGTTTTTGTTTAAATATCAAACTATACAAATACGAAGCAACTTTAAACAAATGCATACTCTATTCTTAAGAAAGTGTGCACTTTGTTATCAGTGATTTTACAGTAACTGCTTTTCTTAAAGCCTAAATATTTGAAATCGAAATTGAGATAAGATCATTTCAAGTCTATAGTAAAACTTTTTATGATCTAATCTCTATTTTGATACCAAATGTTTTGGCTTTAAGAAAAACAGTTAGTGTAATGAAACATCGCCGAAAACAAAGTGCACACTTGTTTTGGAATAGAATATATTTATCTTTCCGTTTAAAATTACTGTAATCATATATAATGCCATAATATTGAAAAAGGACATTTACTGGAATGAAATAGTAATCAATTCAAGTTCCACTTTTATTCTAACCGGTTTCGTATATCTAACTGAAAATCGAATTTTCGTTAATTACTTGTAAGCGTCTATTTTGAAATCGATCATTGTAAAAACATGTTCTCATTTCCTCTCTACTTTTCGGCAGTGTAGGGGGGTGGGGGGGGGGGGGGCGTTCCTCTGTATCTGGCCCTTCCTGATATGCATATTTCATTTTTTGAAAGGCATGGTCAATTAAGTTTTAGAAAGGCAAAACAGTTATAAATATCAATAAATATATGAAATATTACTGTTGTATCAATAAATTTCGCGGGGATCAAATTTCGCGCAAATTACATAAGTGACATTTTCGCGAGGGAAATTCGCGCACTTGTATTAATCTCATAAGAGTAGATATTCAATGTTTTGATTTCGCTAGAGTTTAATTTCGCGCACTTACCTTAGCGCGAAATACGCGAAAATTAAACCACCGCGAAATATAATGATACCACAGTATGACATACGACGAAAAACCTTAACTGTTGTATACCTTTTTAAAAAATGTAGTTCTATTTGTATAGTTAAGAATAAATATTACATATAACGGTTAAAAAAATGATGATTCTCATTTTGAGCATGAATGTCCGTCCCTCAGAGTAATTCACTTAAGGAAAAACAACTCCGGAGAGTTATCTACACATTTTAAACGCAGTGTTCTCCCTTTGTAAACGTTACTCACTTGGTGTAAGCCATTGTTAGTTCTTTATACTACAGGAATCGTATTCAATTGTTAATTAAATGTTGGCATGCTAGCGGTACTGAATTGCAATAAACATAGACAGTCACACTTTTTCTATATGATCCATTGTTAATAAAAGGAAATAATTCAATATTAAAAAAAGAAAATACAATAAAATATACTTTATTTAAAATTTGAAGTGAAATTTAAATAATACCATAGGTTACACTACAGTAATTCAGGTGGCTCGGGAACCAGTCAATTTTGTCTAGGGTTTGTGCGGACCATTAGATAAAGTAATTCTGTGATTGGTTGAAAATGCAAAAGCAGAATAAAATATATTAAATAGCTATGTAAAAATGAACAGTGTATAGAAGAAGTTGAAACAAAACATTTGCATTTTAATTTTGAGTGTATGAAAATTTTTATCTTTAAAAATGGGTATTATTTTGGACAAAGTGAAACTGAAAGTGGCGCAAAGCTGAGGGTGGTGGTATTCCAGTGCATGTCGCGAAAAAGTTTACTGGTTACGATATATTTTTGTTGTGTTTTTATGATGTCTCTATTTTAGTTTTATTTGCAAAAGTAAGATTTTAAGGCCTTGACCCAATAGCTAATTCAGAATAGGAGATGAAGCTATACTGGGAGTCTATGGGAAATGAATTACTGTAGTCTAACCTTAACATTTTCAGCAGCATTCAGGTCACAGTTTGTTTACTGCTAAATCATATACACATATTATCCACATTTTCTGCAAATTAACACCGCTAAGTTGTTACCTGTATTGTTATTATCTACCCGTGTGGTTCCCATGACAACCAATTCTGTAAACATGCTGCTGGCACAGTAAATACTGATTACCTGTATGCTTGCACTAATGTACGATTTTTCTTGGTAAACTATACAGTTCATATGTGTTTAGTACAAATACGATGTCTTACTAGGCAATCATAATTAAACGAATGGCGTTCTATTTCTTTTTCTTACTGCTTTTTATGTAAATGGAAAAAAATACGTTTCTTATGACCAAGTTCAAAGGATAAAGTGTGTGCGATTATTAGGCTAGCGATTATATTGATAACCAATTACTCTGCAGGTAAATTTAATATTCCTTAGTGTCGTTTTTTATTTAATAATTTGTTATGTTTTAAAGGAATAAAGAACAGCTTCATTAAAACATAAAGTTTTCTCTGTATCGGACATCATTCAAACAAAAGAGTTTTGCCTTCAAATTGAAAGCTTATTGCAACATGTAGATTCTAGATGATCGGAGCTCATATTTCTAAATGAAATCATGAACGTTTAAATATCCAATTAAGGACTGAATCGATATTTGATGATTTTCATTTGGGTATGCAAAACAGTTGGGTTGTTTAATGTGTGTGAAGCTCGAATTAAAGGGCTTCACACGTACTCTAAACAAACCAACTGTTTTTTCATACCCAAATGAAAACCATCAAATATCGATTCAATCCTTATATTAACATTCATAAATAATCTCATTAATACAGAAATTATCAGAAAAGTTCGTGTTATTACGGCTTTTTCGAATGGCTGTTGGAACAGCCACGTTGACGACAAATTGAATGACGGCACGCTTTTTCGCAGCAACTCTGGCAATGCATGCTCGGCGATGTCACATGTCAAAACATTGTGCAACCTCCAATAAATTTTGAACGGTTCTACTGTAGCCACGTCTTTTTAAGTAGGCTGATAGGTCACACTGTTTCCCATCAGAAATTATGATTCGTTAAATGAATAAGCTTCATCGTAGAGGACGAAGTTGAAGTGTAAATATATAGTTTTAAATAAAAAATAAATGTTGGCTTTTGTTATTTTCTCACAAAGTGTTCTTTTTTAACCGCAAGGTTTTCCAAGATTAAAGGTAACACAAAATTAAGGATCCCTTAAACGAGAATGAAAAATATTGAAGCAATAGAAGTTTTCTATAAACGTCTACCTTTTTATCTTTTAGTATCAAACACCTTTCTATTCAAATATGGACCAGTACAGTCACTACATGCTGAGCAACCTGTGCCAAATGTACAAAGAGAAGACACTCACTGACGTCACCTTGAAGGCTGATGACGTCAGAATTGATTGTCACAGAAACGTTCTTGCTGCTGCAAGCCCTTATTTCAGGTAAGATTCGTGTTATCTGAACTTTCTCTCTAGACATCTGCATTGTATCTTTCCTGGCAAGAAGATGCCGGCACTATTGAGATGCGAACCCGAAACACATCGCTTTCACAGCAAGTGCTCTGTCCACTTAGATAACTAACCCGCTTACACATCTCTACACCAATCTTTCTTTAACTGCGACAGGAAGATGTTTTCTACTACTAACTACATGTAATTACTACCACGACGACGATGACATAACTTATTTTCAATATAGATCTCACACAACCACCCACCGCATTCCTCCTTAACTCTGCGGAATTTATCTTTAAGAATTTATAATATTATAATGGTTTGAAAGCTAACAAATGTGCTCATATCAAATACACTATCACTTGTGGGTATATTTGTCGAGTTACTATGCTTTGTTAACTTATCTTTTCTTTTGCAGAGCGATGTTCGTTAATCCAGTAAAGGAACGGGATGAACAGGTTATAGAAATGCACAACATTGAACCAGACACATTGCAAGTTTTGATTGGTTACATCTACACTGGAAGTATCGAACTGACCAATGAAAATGTCCAAGACTTCTTGACCATGGCAACAATGTTAGAACTGAAGCACCTCATCGAAACATGTGCAGATTACATGATTAGGGAATTGTGTATAGAAAATTGCATAGAATTATTCATATTTTCGTCACATTTCGCTTGCGTTAAACTGAAGCAGCAAGCAAGAACATTTATACTGGAGCACTTTTCGGATATAGCCGAAGACGAAAAATTCTTAGATTTAGATATTGGAGATTTTGAAGATTTTATATCAAGTGATGATATATCTGTCGAAAAAGAGGAAGCCGTTTTTGAAATAATTGAAAAGTGGACAAATGCACTAATTTCATCCAGGGCTCAGTATTTTCCACGCTTATTTCGTCACGTGAGATTGTCATTACTTAACACAAATTTTATTGTTAATTGTGTTCAGAAAAATCCTTTGGTTACTGGCGATAAAGTTTGTCAAAGCATATTGTCCAAATGTGAATTATACAGAAACACCGCATCCGAAAGTGTTCACAGTCATTCCACGTCATATCTCAATGACGTCATTAACACAACGCCACGTCGAGGGATGTTCAACAGAAAATTGCTTGTGTTCTCTGGCGGTGCTGATGGGCAGTTTCAACGATCTCTTACAGCTTTCGATCCATCTTCAATGAAAAACTATTTAGGAATTAAGCCACATCCAACCTTTGACTTTAAATTCAAAATAGACTTATATCAGTTAGCATCAACCGCCGATAATAGCCTTTATTTTTTGGGAGGTATATTTTATGACGACCACCATATTGAGGAGTTAGGCCCTGCGTCGAAAGAAGTTTACAGATATGACATGAAAAATGTCACTTGGGAGAGAAAAAGCGACATGAAACGACAAAGATGTTGCTTTTCGGTTGCCGTAATTGAAAACATAATTTACGCCATTGGAGGAAAATCAGTCTATCCGAGAGGAAAACCCATAGACTCTGTTGAATTTTATGATCCGGAAAATGACGTTTGGAGTAGTTTATCTCCTATTCCAATTGGTATCTATAACCACGCGTCGTGTGCCATAATAGACGCCATCTTTATTTTTGGCGGGAAGGACGAAGACGACGATTATTTAGACACCGTTTTCAGATATGACATTCCAACCGATTCTTGGACGTTAGTAACGACTCAGATGCCGAAACCTCGCGCTCAGTTCTCAGCTTTTACTTACAAATCCTTAATTTATTTGGTAGGTGGCGCTACTCTTCATGAAAATGTTTTGTCAGTTGCAATTTATGATCCTAAACACAATAAATGGACGAACGGACAAGCATTTCCGGAAGAGAGAAAAATTACGTCTGCCTGTTTACACGACGGAACTATTTTCGTATGCGGAGGTGTCCGCCATCTTGGTTTGAGTGGCAGACGAAATCGAATGGTAGAGTCACGTGATTTATTTAAGTATATACTTGAAAAAGACTGTTGGGTGAAGGTAGTGAAACTCGTCCAATACGGAAACCTACACTCCGTAGCAAGTACAACACTCAATACGAAATATCTGCAAGAAAGCGACTTTGTCAGTTCATTGTAAAACAACATCATCTTTCACCACATGTTGAACGCACTTATAATTTGATAAGCTTTCGTGATATTACTTTTTTTCTGACTCCATGGATTGTTTTGACTCTTATGTAATCAAACTGAATTATTGTTAAATATATTAAATCATGCTCTACCATTATGGATTTTATTAAGACTTTTTTTCTTAAAACAGCATTATGATTCGCCTAGGAAAGAACTGTCTCAAATGTTGCAACAAATTTGGTTCGGCCATACTTAGTTTCTATCATTCTATCACGATAAAGTTGGAAATAAGATATTTTCAACTGGTATTCAGGCATATTAATTAAGACAACAAATGCTTTCAATAGAAATACTCTAGAAGCATTATTAACGGAAGAACAATAGGTTTACCAATTGACCGAACCGAACCTTAATCTGACTAGAGTCAAGCTGAATGGCGAAAAAAATCTATCCGGTTAGGCAACGTCTACTAAATACCCCCGCATTGTCATTGCCAAATATACATCAACCATTTGGCAACAATATTGGCAAAACAGTGATGACAACCCGATGAGTTAATTACCTACTAATTATATAACATACATACCCTGTTGTTGTTTTTCAGTAAGTGTGATACTTTAGAGCAGATCAAATTCAAATTGGACCGACTCTGATTTTTGCTCATACGAGCAAGTGTTGTGTGACGATTAGTCATTAATTAGTGTCTCCACTGATACATCTATAGATAAACCCTAATACTATACAAATATGGCGGCAGCGCCTAGCCAAACATGCAAAAGACAGACACAGTACATACCATTCGTATAGGATAGTTCAAGTATGCCTATATAGTGGCACCAACAATGATTGGCATTCTGCACGATTGACTTGAACTATCCATTTTAAGGGATATCGATGGTATGTTCTGTGTCTGTCTCTTACAGCAGCGGTAGTCCAGTGGTAGAGCGCTCGCTTAGGGATCGAGGGGTCCCTGGTTCGAGCCCCCGTCCGGCCGCTAATTTCCTTCAGCAAGAAATTAAGCCTTCATTGCTTCTCTCCACCCAGGTGTACAAATGGGTACCTGTGAGGAATATAAGCCAATGTTCCGTGGCTGCCTACGGCGCCGACTGTTAACGGACGACTTATATATCCAGTGATCGGGGGGTAAAATGTAAAAGTCGGTTGAATACATTAATTACAGACTATAAACCCATACCTTTACCTTTACCTTTACATGCTTGGCATAGACTTCAGATTTTGGATAGCCACTCTTTCACAACAAATGTATACGAAGTCAATTTTGTTGTTTGCATCCCAGATCTAACTTTCAAAATGGCTGCATTTTAACAAAACAGGATGTTGTTATCCGTATTGGCCCAGTTTGTTAGCCAATTATAATCTTCAAATCTTATATTGGTCTATGATATCTTGTATTGGCCCTGCAATTCTCGTATTGGCTCAGTTTAAGATTCATATAGATTTGATGTTGCTCATATAAGGCCGGCAAATATTTCATAGTGGCCATTATCATTATAGTTAAGTAATTCAAATGTTCGAAATCTTCCAGTTTATTGGTAATTACTTACTTTATAACAGTTGCAGATAGTTTTTTATTTCCATATTTTTGTTTTAATAAATTTTCCGAATAATAATACAGAAATACAATTTCTTGTTCTTTACTATGTTACGGAAAGTGACGAAAGCTAGCCAGAGTCTATACTGCTTCAAACAAAATCTTAGAACCAATTACCTAAAACCTCGCTCATATTACTCCATCGGTAGCCGAATGGGCCAGTTACTTCACACCCGTCTTCGCTTAAACTGCAGTTCATTAAACTACGATTTATTCCGGAAATCAATAATTGAAAATTCTTTATGTTCTTGTGGTGAAATAGAGACCACCAATCACTTTCTCCTCGTCTGTCAGAACTATAGCATCATAAGACATCGTTATATGTCAAATTTACCTTGTGTACTGACGTATCAAAACTTAATTTACGGAAATGAGCACTTAAGTGATGACGAAAATGCATACGTATTCATTAAAGTACAAGAATTCATTATTGCCACTAGACGTTTCGCGGCATGAGCCTCTGGACCGGATTTTGCTGCGTTACTGGGCGGGCGTCATGGTCGTCGTGCAAGGGAGAAAAAACAACAATGAGTAACACTTTAATATAATTATTTTCGTTTTGTTAAAATAAATACCTATATGTAAGAACTTTACTATAAATAGTTTATTTTTTTAACATAAAAAATAATCTTTACCAAACACAACTCAAAATCGATTTTCAAATTTTACGCTTCACTTTCATATCTTGAACATTAAATGTATGTAACCGCCTATATTTTTCTAACCGAGAAAATGGATTAACATAAGATTCCTTCGGAAACTTGTTTCCAGATTCTCCTACCATATTGTGACTATATATGTTTATGTACTTGTAACATGTCATATGGTAAATAAATATTGTTTAAACTAAAGTGACGATTACGAAAGAATAAAAAAACAACACTATCGTTCCGTATGTCAGTTGGAGAATGATACTGAACCTTTCTGTTCCATTGATTCGTTGTGTTAAATTGTCATCTTGGGATATTGAGAAATCTAAACATGATGTTATTAGAAATCGGCGCTATTAAAGCTATTAAATCATTTACAACAACACATAATTTCAGTTAAAAATAATGGATTTAGATTCAACATTAAAGGATTGGTATTCAGTTTAGAATGGTCGATAAAGTGAACGTTAAGACCCAAGATAAAAAAGTAAACTACGCAGAAATTTCCACATTCAGAAGACACAGCCTCCTCACACAGCCAATGAGAAAGCATGGTTCATAAAATGAATAGTTTCAAAACAGACACCACAAACAATTAACAAAAATGAGAACCTAAGGGGTAACCGCCTTGGAACGGTCAGTGGCAAACAAAGATATGATTGAAGCATGGAAAAATAATCAGGAATAATGATTTCGGAAAAGAATACTTTATTAATTGGTGCTTATTTGCGTTTTAATATAGAGAGTCACTGTGATTGTCGCTGTGCATATGAACACAAACAAGATAGTAAGTGCTTCCATTCTTTGTTGCAATGTGATGGATTGACATCTATGCAGTCTTGCTTAAAAATGACCAGATAAGCAGCAAAGTAAAGCAGGGACCCATGCCATCTACAAGAGTAGTCCACTTTCGACCAGTTCAAGCTAAACATATGTCCGTATTGAGCAGTCGGGCGTGACAATTGCTCATAATCCGATGGAAGGAGGTTTTTGTCGTTTGTTGTGGCTTATTTTGGAATTAAATATGGTCACTTCAATTGACTGTATTTGAATTTATTAGGGTATTCAACATTGTTGTATAATCTTCCTGATTAGAAGCACTCTTATCCTTAAAGCTCAGTGGCCACGATATACTGAAAGATGGACTGTACTTTATATTGTCTATAAAAGCTGTTTTCGGATTTGCAGATATTATAAGATTTTAAAAATTCTAAAAAATGTTACTATCAGGGATAAGTTTAAAATTGACAATATATATTTTGATTTGTTACGTATTTTGTCTAAAAGTTCTGGTTTGTTCAAAGGTGGCCCTTTTCTCATAGTTTAACTTTTTCGGTTTACCATGGTAAGTCTGATGGTTTTATTCAGTCTCTGTTAGCAAAACTAAAAAAAAGAATTGGTAAAACATGGTTTCATTCTTGTAACAGGATGTATCTTGGATTGCTCTTCGTAGGCAAAATAAAATTGTTTTTCAAAACATCATTGAATGTTTACACTTCAACTTCGTCCTCTACGATTAAGTCTTATTTATTTAAGGAATCATAATTTTCAATGGTAAACAGTGTGACGTAATAATTTAAAAGGCGTGGCTTTAGTAGAACCGTTCACAATTTCTTGGACGTTGCACAATGTTTTGATGTGTGACCAGCACGCACGTTTTGCCACGAGTTGCTGCGAAAAAAGCGTGTCGTCATTCACTTTGTCGTGAATGTTGCTGTTCCAACAGCCATTCAAAAAAGCCGTTATATCACGGATTATTTTAATTATTTCTGTGTTAAAGAGAGTATTTATGTGTGTAAATATAAGGATTAAATCGATATTTGATGGTTTTCAATTGGGTATGAAAAACAGTTGGATTGTTTAAAATATGCCCTTCGGGCTTCACACACTTTAAACAACCCAACTGTTTTCTATACCCAAATGAAAACCATCAAATATCGATTTAATCCTTAAATCAAAATCACAAAAGGACTAGAACTTACAATGTAAGTCTTATGTGAAATTATCCAGTAGTATTTGACCTTATATTACTTAAATTAAAGAATGTTGTGTGAAAAATAAAACTATGATAGGTACCCGATTGTCAGATTTTTGTTCATTTATCGGCAATATATCATAAACAACCCAGTGATGCATGAACGAACTTAATCAAAATCGGGGAAAGACGAGTACATTACACAGTTAAATCAGATAAAAGGTAAAGACGACAAAGTAACTGATACTCAGAGATATATCCTCAAGTAAAGAGAGATGCAAGGTATCGGATGAGGAAAAGAGGCCATCATAATCTGTAGAATTTGTGGATTCTTGACCATCATTGACCGTATCGTTAGTGAAAATATCTGTATTTTTATTGGAAAGGCCTTTATCTGTATCATTAGTAGAAATGCTTGTACCTATATTGTGATGAGAAATGGCTTTATCTGTATCGTTAGCAGAAATGGCTTTATATGTATCGTTGGCAGAAATGGCTTTATCTGTATCATAAGCAGAAATGTCCTTATCTGCATCGTGAGCAGAAATTGCTTTATCTGTATCGTTAGCAGAAATGGCTTTATCTGTATCGTTAGCTGAAATGTCCTTATCTGCATCGTGAGCAGAAATGGCTTTATCTGTATCGTTAGCAGAAATGCCTTTATCTTTATCGTTAGCAGAAATGCCTTGTTCTGTATCGTTAGCAGAAATGGCGTTATCTGTATCGTTAGCAGAGAAATCTTTAACTGTATCATTAGAAGAAATGCCTATATCTTTATCGTCAGCAGCTCTATTTGTAATTATAGCAGAAAATTCTTCATCTGTATCGTTAGTGGAAACGTCATTATCTGTAGTTTTAGTAAAACTGTGTAAAGTTTCTTCAGATGTGGAGGATGGTGGTGAAGAAACCGGTGAAGGTGTTAATATAAATGTCTGCAATGGAGGAGTTGGTCTATTAGAAACTGGAGAAATCGGAGATAGCGAGAACAGTGGGAAAGTGGTGGACCATGATGTTTGGCTAGTGAAAGAAAAAGTTGAAAATGTGGTTGATACTTGAGAATGCTCAGTTGGCTGTTTTGGAAAATTTGATTCGTTTATGTCAATGTCCAAGTCATTTGAAATGGTCGGAACAGTGAGCATATCATCTCTATCGTTTTCAGATTTCGTGACATTTTCTTCTGCGTCCGAAGTATATACGGTTGAGCTTCCAGTTATCAGCGTAGATACAGAATTCACAGGTGCCATTGTTGCGGCAAAAGAGTTTGAAGATTTCGTAACATCTTGTTCCGCATCCGATATTGAATCAGTGATCCTTTCTGTAATTAACATTGACGCAAAACTCGGTGTTGTTTTTGTTGCTTCTACAAAAGGGTTTGCAGATTTCGTAACAAACTGATCCCCATCTAAAGTAACATCTGTGATTCCCTCAGTAATCGATGTAAATGCAGAACTGGCTGTTGTTGGCTTTGCTGGTTCCATAGAAGCAGGTACCCAGGTGACTGTTGATGAAGACATTTCAGTGGTGCTGCCCGCGAAGTCTTCCTCGGTTGTACAGCAGACATATGAACATAGAGACACGTCTCCAGTGTATGATGCTAAATGCACCATATTTGTCGATGTCGCGCAAAAAATAAGTGGACAGTTGACGTCAGCTAACTCCCCCGTAATTACCTGACATCGTAGCAAGTTTGCATTCGTCTGTTGAAAAGAAAAAAAATCAGTTTTAGATTAGGAATTAGTATGTCAAATTACGATTACTACAGCCTACTTAAAACTCGTTTCAGGTTTTGTTTAGCGACATAGTGACTTTGTACATCAATAATAAACACAAAAGTCATTCTTTCGACCAATTTGAAAACATTAGAACTGTGTAAATGATATATAACATAAACATCAAAAAGGAGATGTTAGCAAACGTAATCGTTTACATTTTGCCACACGGAAAAGATAAGTAAATTCATACATATTTTAAGGCTTAAACCTATGATATATTTACAATATTATAATAAAAATTTGTCGATATTCCTTATAATGATAGATACCCTATATTTCTGAGCAATAAAGAAAATTTCACAAAGAATCGCGTATAAATCGACGGAAAAATATTCCATTCGCCACCCCCATATGGCGTAAGATCATTTCTTTGTAATGTTATAAGTATATCACGTTGCTGTCTACTTATCAATAATCAGTAATTGTATATATACGCCTGTATTTCAATACTGAATTGAACTATGTTCAATAACTAAAGGCTCTTACTTGTACCAGATCCACTGAGTTGCAGGGTTCAATGTTACAATACTCCCACCGCCTTGCAGGATTCAATGTATAACACCACAGCCGACCTGAAATAGATGAAAAGGTAACAGTTATTTTGAAAGTTACCGAAAACGACAAATATGGCAATTTTGCAGACTTGGTTTGATTGAGCCTTGGAAGTTATGGAAATGCATATTACTGCCCAGCCGCCTAGCCCCGGATTGAGCGCAACTCAGTATTTACACAAATAAACAGTACAATTTTGATCCAACCCAAACGATGGTATGCATTTTGCGGTTAAGAAAAAATATCAATGCTGCCATGATAATGAAGAATAATTCAAATACAGCCTTCACTGAACGATGAAATTAATAAAAATCTCTAACTTAAATTATCTTGGTAATACATGTATAAAGTGCAGATCAACAAAACTTTGCAAAACCGTTTAAAGTAGTTTCAGTTATCAAGAGCGAAATCAAGAGAAATCTTTATTATTTTCATTTGTCATCTATTTATGCGACCATGAAAAATAAGGTTAAACACCTTCGTCCTCCGTATCTCTACAGTAGTTTTTGGCGTCTTTCACAGAAGCGTCTGCGGGGAACATGGAAGGTAAGTTCCGGGTGTGTTCATGTGGCGTCTGACTGCTCCAGGCTTGACATCCGAACCCACTCAATGTTACATTAAGTGTCCCGTTGTATGACCTTGTTGAGCTCTCTATGCAAGGGGTTTTATTATCTAAAAATTAAAACAAAACGTTTTTCTTTGTGTATCTAATGTGGAAAAAGAAGAGGGGATAGAAAGAGATATCATAACAATTTAAATAGGGCACATACCGGGAAACTGTCTTTGTTCTTACATGTAACCCGTTACACTTTCAGTAAAACTCATTCAAAGTAGATCCTAAAATGTAACGATAAGTCCAAAATTTCGGCGAAATTTGATGCTTGTCATTTATTGGAGTTGTAATTACGATAGGCCTACTAGTAATACCAACCACAGCCGAGACATTTAAGTATTGCACCATGAACAGCGAATAGGAAGACTTAAATTGTTACTTTTTACTTTGAAAGAACTTTTAATTATCAATGTGTTTCTCACAAGAAAGTGATATAAATGTAAGTCAATATCGATAATAAAAGTATCTTCTGCTAAATTGCATAAGGTAACTTCCTGGAATGACGTCGACTCTCCGAAGACACCTTATTACTTAGTACTAATTAAACGAATGTAGTTTGTTTGGCATTAAACAAAAAATTATTTAGAAGTATTTTGTTTTTTCCACTTTTTGATGGCTACATGAGGTTGCCATATGTCAAGAATGTATTTAATTCCATTAACATGCACTGACAAAGAATTGTGAATAACTACTCGATACTTTGATATCCGGTACTTTGCTTACCCGAACCCTCTCTGCACTGGTTGTATTATCATAAAATACCAAAACACTGAGTTAGACGAAAAAGTTAAAATTGAAAAAGTAGAGTTTACACAAAAAGTACTACTTACAAGGTTTGCTGTCTACAATAGTCAATTGAAATGACAGTATTAAAACAAAACTATATACGAAATCCATCCTTTCGTTTGACGAAAAAGCGCATGTTTGCAAATGGCAGTCTAGATGCGTCTCGCTGCTTTTATAGTCTCAGTCTACTGCTACATAACGGGGGCAGCGTGGGCAGGGTGAGTAGAATCAAGGCGCCATAGGTGTGAATTTATAGAAAAAACAATCGTGCGAAATACAACCATGGTGCGAAGACAAACAAAAGCTGTCTGTCAGTTTTTGTAATGTTGTAATGGATAAACATGATTTATTGACGGGGTTTGCGCCCAAATACTTTTCCATTAGATTTTGTTTGAAATAAAAAATTTTATTACGTACACGTCTTTATGCAAATTTTTGAAGATTGAATGAGTCTGTAACTTTTAGTTGACGATCAGTATATTTACCATGAGATATTTCGTATCCGTCAGTTTACGGGTTTATTATAGCCGGCTTTTTTGTGCAATACTCAGTTCGCTCTGTGACAATATGATTCCTGCAACAAAATATTAACATCTCTCTGCTGTGGTGAATTTATTTCTAGGTTGCGTTGCAATCAAGAGAATTTATTTTAAGGTAAAAATATATATCAGAAATTTAGGCCTCATTTAAGAAACACAACCAAAGATAAAATGTTGTTAAGGCTTAGAATTGATAAATATAAATCTGTATTAATTGTCCAAATCTGAGTATATAATACTTATATTTAATAACACAACAAAAGAGCGCCTTCGAAGTTTAAAAATCCCTGCGAAAATTCTATGGACACATGTCTGTCACTAAGGGCGTCATCAACTTGAATGTTGCTAGAAACATCCAATAAACACGAGGCGAATCTGATCGCTGTTGTGAAACATATTAATTTCTCTAAGTATTAAAAAACGAGGACCGGATGCGGCAAATTCTTTATTGATATGTTATTCATTTTAATCACTTTTGCAGACGCGCTGCATTTTTTTTAATTTTTAATATTTACAAGTAAAATGATAAAGTTATCACATGTTTAAACTTGATGATTTAGAAAATTTTATCTTGACAATTGCCATGCTCTTAGTACAAATATGTTAATCCGTTAAGAGTTTAATGATTTATCTTCACTGTATTGCACACATCAGCATAGGGGGTCAAATCAAATTTTGTACCGTTCACCTATGTAGATGCTAATGTGCGCTCAAAGCGGGAATGGGCGGCCTGTGCAATTATAAGCATTTTAAGTACAAACGGACTAAATGAAACCGAGGGTGCATTATTTTATATTTTTCGTATTCGGGGACATCCAAAGTACCCTTTTAGTGCCTTCTCCTTTTACTTGATCTTTGAGAAACTTCTTTGACAAATTCATCGCCTAGAGCAGATCGTATTATAATAAAAAAGTATTAGCACAATGGAGCTTAAATTATCATGTCCTCCTTCAGTTTCCCATTCATAACGATCTAGCAAAGACATCACACCGTTTGCGCCGTGCAATGTTGCGTTGTTGTAGAAGTTTTGGACCGGCTGCCAACAGTTCTGGTCTCTTCCTATGGATCGCCTGTCAGTGTTTTCTTAATATACTCCTGATAGTATTTCCCATTACTGGTTTTACCACTCTCGACGTTGTGACGTTGTGACTTGTGAGAATTCATGTCTATCATAGTCAAAAATCGTCACCATTTAAAGTTTAAATTCAATTCTTCTATACATGTAATTCGCCGGGCTCGAGGAGCTTGGTTTATGCCACTCGGCTGATTGTCTTTAAGCTACGGTTCACAGGACCTCACCCACGTTTTATCCGCAGCAACTAGTCTTGCTCTTCCAAATCAAACCGTGAAAGTTGATTGGTGGCCGCTTCCAAACGACTTTATGCTTGATCCGGCATCAAAATGTCTACATCATATACTCATATAAAGCCGCAGTAAACCCCCGAAGGAGAACAACTTTTTCCTATATAATTCTATTGTTCACCTTCTCCTTCGGCTCCAACGCATTTTTTAGGCCGAAGCAGCAGTAAATTCCTTATTTATTCTCCTTACTTTCGCCGAAGAACTACGATTTATTCTACTCCGGCCAATTTTGCTTGTTCTTCTTCGGCCCCAAAATTTCGTTCTTGTTCGGCTTTTCATTTAGCCGAAGTACTAAATGTATTCTAGTTCTCCGACCACAAATTCGAATGCGGCCGAACGACGTGGAAAACTCCCGAAGTATCGCACAGTCTGTGATTCGGCGAGAATTATACTTCGTCGGCCACAAATTTGAATGCGGCCGAAGAACGTTTAAATCTCCCGAAGTATCGCATAGTTTGTGATAAGGCGAGACTATGCTACTTCTTCGGCGCAAACTGGAAAGGCCGAACAATGTTCAAATTTGTGGCCGAAGAGGTATAATTCTCACCGAATCACAATCTAGGCGATACTTCGGGAGATTTCAATGTTCTTCGGCCGCATGCAAATTTGAGGCCGAAGCAGTATGATAATAATGTAACATATCATAGTTAAAAGTACTTCGGCGAAATGAAAAGCCGGAGATGTAAGAAATTTTGGGGCCGAAGAAGAAACATTCGCCGGAGTAGAATAAATCGTAGTGCTTCGGCGAAAGTATAAAAGTCGGCGAAGGAGAATAAATAAAAACTTCACTGCTTCGGCCTAAAAATGTGTTGGAGCCGAAGGAGAAGATGAACAAATGATTTATATAGGAAAAAGTTGTTCTCCTTCGGGGGTTTACTGCGGCTTTCCATATAAGACATGTCCGAAAAGCTATAAATTATTCATTCAACACATTTATGTTCGGCGGGCACATTTGCAAGTATAACGTTTGTTTTAGTCTGCTTTTGACATTCGCGAGACACTGACAATGGCTGTCTAAATCTGTTATGATTACTACAAAAAATATCATACTAAAAAGCTGCACGTTTATAGGTCTTTTAACAACCACTTTACTTTGTATAACTTTGTCACTAATCTTGTTGTGTGAACTCAAATGCGACTAAACGGAATTTGTACCGTATATATAGAATTTATACCTACTTTTGACACTGAAACATTTAAAGCGTTACTGTTTTAGTGCCGGGTGATCTTTGGCCTTGTTACCTTGGCTTAAGGTTATAAAGCTGAGATTGGAAACCAGTCTCAAATCTCAAGGATCTGATTGGCTGAAATGGCGACAACTCTACTTGTTTGTTCATATGAGAGCCTAATGAGGCAAGTGTTTGTGGTTCATCTTAAACCTGGTTAAAACCCCCAGTGACAAATTGTTTAGTCACTCACTTTTCCATCCCTTCTGGTTCTCTTTTTCGTTAATTGTAAGTGGTGTCTTGTTTGAAGTTGACCGTTATATACACGTTACATATCTTCTGTCCTCTTTACCTTTTGGCAGCGTGGGAGGTTTGTTTTCTAGGCGTGGCAATTCCTGATATGCATATTTCACTTTTTGTCGCCCTATTAGGGGAGTCCGGGGATAGTTGTTACACTTTTAGCATATTTCAGAATTATGACTGTTTCAGTTGTGCGAAAGTACTAGTAATGTAAATAGTGGCAATTAAAAGCATAGGAAGTTAAGTTTTATATAAAATTAGACCGATTACAGTATATAAACTGAATTCATAAAAAAAATTTTTTTCGTAAGTAGACCAAAGTGTAACAACTCACCCCGGTCGTGGGGCATGTTGTTACAGGTTTCGGGGTAAAATGTTACAATAGCTCTGGGTACAATTTGTAACATATTGAGATACATAACAGTGACTCTTTTGATAACGGTTTCATTCAAAGACGTGAAAATTGTTTAGAATATGATTTTCGACAAAAACATGCATGTTGTTTCATAAATATAGTCTCTGAGGATGTTAAGTTGGAAAGTCGCAAACGTTTGTCCAAACGTTTCAATAAGGCATTCATTTTTTAAATCTATTCTGAATTCGGATAGATTGTATATATAAATTTGTGTTTTACTTATATTGCTCGAACGAAAACAATGTAAATTTATAACTTTTGCGAAAGAACTTTGCGAAAGTTCAGTATGATACCTGTAAAAGTTTTAGTCAAATATACATTCAGAAATAGCCAAAATCACGGTCACAAAATACAAAAGCTTACCCACACAAACACACCATAGATGTGCATGAAATTCTGAGAGTGTATCAGTTTATAATTTGTTCTTTTAGAAAAGACACCACAAAAAAGAGAACCAGAAGGGTTACCTTCTTCGAGCGGTCAGTGCCAATAGTTTTCCGCCAGGTTTAATGCAATAAGATAAAGATATCAATATTTCGGGTTATTTTTGCGTTTACACGAGCATTTTTTCCGATAAAACATCGATAATATTGTCGAAAGTTGCAAAATGAATAATATTAAGGTGTATCATGCTGGTCAAAAATCTATGTTTTGTTGAGGAACGAAATATAACCCTGTAACAACATGCCCCATCACAGACGTAACAACTTACCCCACCCACCCCTTGTCGCACTTCGAGGTCGCTTAATATAACATATAGCCTGATTTATTTTTATTACTAGTTTCAAAGAAACTACAAATATTTATGTTATTTTTTATTTGTGTTTAAGACTTGTATATGCAATAAGGAGGAAAAATCGAAATGTTTTCCGAATTCGAAAGAAATAACTTTTACATAGTAAAATCAGTTTTTCCTAGCTAATCTGACTATTTCCCGGACAATTTTAATGAAACTTACATTAAACATAGAAAAAACTTTGAGGGTTACTTTAGTATCCATACCAATTTCATCAGTGATGCAATGTTGTCGCAACATTAAGTGTAACAACTTGCCCCGTGTAACAACCATCCCCGGTTTCCCCTACAGTGTTAGCGGTTATATCTGCAGTGACTTAATTTCTAATATTTCTGCAGTCAAATAGCGCGCTTTATGGTAAATTTGCCAGCTCTCGCGTGCACGTCCAATCTGCATGAACCGCACCAAAATAAGAATCATTACTTATGTTTACATTTTATTAATTTTTTTTCTTTAAATAAACTTAAGTCGAACGCTTTCAAAAATTAGTATTAAGTGAAAAGGGGGAGTAATACGTGGGAGTTTTCAATAGTAACAGCCATGACGTTACTGCCGTCATTACGGGTCATGCGGTTCATGCAAAATGAACCGAATTTTTTTAAACGAAGAAATCAATAGGAATGTAAATATAGACATTTATTACGCAAGGCTTTTCCATATACAAGTGATAAGTAACTGAAGCGTAGTGTATGTATATGACTTTTTACTGAATTATGGTGAAGACAACGACAATTTTGATAAATGAGTATATAACGAAAAGTGTTACTTCATATAAAATTTCCACTTTCTACCGAGACCCCAGAATATAAGTCCGATTTAGAAATTCTGTTCTCAGAAATAAATGCACCCATGAATTTTTACAAAACCATTTTTAGCCGGCTGAAATAACCACTTATACGGTACTTCGCATTATTAAAACAGAAACGTTTTTGGATCTAGGTGCTTAATTTTAATGTAATCAAATTTTAAATATTTGATAACACATAATATTATGCAAATATTCGGTAAAAGGTAGAATGTATATCAAACACGTCTACATTGACAAATAAGAGATAAATTCAGTTCATTTTAAGTAAAAATGTTAAAATAGATGAAAAGGGAACTTTGAAAGCCATAAAACAGGACAGATATTAAAATATTGACATTGCAGGCTCAGGTTGATTTAGCCTGTTTATGGACAGTAATGGAAATGCATGATACATGGAGTTGTCCACGCCGCCTAGCCCCGGGTTTAGCGTTGCTTAATACTTACTCCAGTAAGCAGCACAATTTCGGTACATCCCTAACAATTGGTATGGATATGGATGTGAACATTTGACCTTCATTGAGGTATTTTCAGATTAACACCATCCCAAGATCAGCCGCGTATGTTCACCAGATAAAAGGGAGGGTTTGCCCTAAACGAGAAAACAATTGGCGGAACTTAACATAATAGAATTTTGACAGTTGCTCTGAGAATATAAATCCTGCATATCACAGAGAACGCAAAATGCAAAACTTAAAAAGCAGGAATAATATCCTTGGGGTATTTAAACAGTATCCAAATCTATAACGGATGGAATATCGAAACCTCCTATTCACTGGCCGTAATTTTAAAACAAAAGTAATTTTAGAAGTACTTTGAACAGACACAAGTATAGGGCTCAACGACCTTCAAAGGACCGTATTGATAACAACACTGATTGAATGTACGAAGAGACGTTTTACATCCGCCACACGGCACAAACAAATCCCGCTATGGTATTGAAAAAGATGAAAAGGGAAATTTGAAAGCCACCAAACATGTCACAAACACATGCCGTTTCAATTTTAAAAAGGTGAAATATGCATATGATGGAATA